>CM047810.1:33399254-33714897 GCA_026214975.1 Gentiana macrophylla
AGATTCAAGAGAGTTGATATGAATAATGACTAAGTGCGAGAAAATAAATGCATTAAGAAGTAGAAAGATTTTTATAGTGGTTTCGGGTGATGTAATCTCATACGTCCACTCTTCTCCTTGTGATGTTGGAGGAAATTCACTAGTAATCTTTGAGTTATCTGTTACAAAGAGTCCTAGGTTGCTTGTCCTTCACCAATAACTATGGCTTCACTGGCGAAAACTAAAACAGGTAGGATTGTTTGCTCCCGAGTCTTCCACTTTGGTCCTTGAAGGGTAGAATTGCCTCTTCACCGGCTCCACCACAAACCAACGAGTCTTTCACACTAACAGATGCTTCACTTGTCTTGGCGGGTTCTTTATAAAATAAAGAATGAATCAAGTAAATGATTTGATTAAAGCGACTTGATTAGAATGATATAATCAATGACTTGCAGTCTTCAAGTGTGTATGCTTGATGCAGCTTGAACACAGAATGCACTTGAAGAAAATAACTAGATCAGCAGCCTTAAGCTCAGTAAGTTCAGCAGGGTGTTTTTCAGCTCAGTGTTATCACTTAAAGTTTATCTCAAAATTCATCATCTTCTTTTTTTTGAGTTGAAAGTCCTCTATTTATAGGTAGGAATGCATGTGACTTGAATTTGAAATTCAAATGTGACCGTTCCTTGTATTTGTCCCATCCTCACTGCATTCTGTCACTATTCATAGGGTCGACAATTGTCCAGATTACTTTTTGACATCGCGATGTCATCCCCCTTTGACTTGTATCCAATGGATAAAAATATGGATCATCCCAACGTCTTTTAATCTCACCTTTGATTTGCTTGATAAGTCGAGGTAGTTGGTTTGTTCTTATCCATGTAACTTCCCAATAATCTTGAATTAATCGAGGTATATATATCGGCGAGTTCATCGATCTGTTTGTAAAACCAATCGATCTGCTTGAACATCATATTTTTGTCTCAGAAATATAATGCATTTGAATCCTTATATCCAACTTTTGTTTGTGAAGTTGGTTTACATCATTTAAAGTATAACTAAGTTCCAAACATCATCCAACTTGTGGAACTTAGATCTTCTACACAAGGTATATGTAATCGAGTTTAGGTCATCACAGACTTGCCTAAATTCGATCCCATATCCTTGACATTAAATACTAAGTTTGATCCCTTAGCCTTCATTTCATCGAGTTTGAACCTCGGCCTTGGGTCTTGATCTTTCAAAGTTGAGACCAGTCCCATCGACCTATCTACCCTCTTGGCGACCTAGACTAGTCTGGCCGATAAATCGTGACCTTTTCTGATGCTTGTTTGATCAAACCTATTTAAGAATCAAACTCTAATAAACCTATACATTTTATCTAGACATCTTTTGCCTTTGCACTATAACGACTAGTATGGCACTCATCATCAAAACTGAGAAATAAGTCCAACAATTATCATGAGTCTATTTTAAAAAGACTTAATGTCTTTGATGAAAGTCCTGTGAGCACTCCAAGTGACCTAAGTATGCACTTAGTCAAGAACAGAGATGAACCTGTGCATCAATTGAGATATTCTCAAGTGATCGGAAGTCTGATGTACATAACCAACTGTACACGACCAGACTTAGCATGTTCAGTGAATAAACTGAGTAGGTTTACGAGTAATCCAGATCATAATCATGGGAAAGCCTTAAATAGGTTGTTGAGGTACATGAAGTACACTATGAGTCTGGGACTACGATATACTAGATATCCAGCAGTATTAGAAGGATACTGTGATGCCAACTGGATATCAGATACGAAAGATTCAAAGTCCACCAGTGGATACTTATCCACGATTGGTGGTGGTGTTGTGTCCTGGAAGTCTACATGACAAACATGCATAGCTCGTTCCACAATGGAAGCTGAGTTTATAGCCTTGATAAGGCTGGAGAAGAAGCTGAATGGCTTGGGAATTTCCTGGAGGATGTTCCATGCCAGTTACTGCTATCAGCATACACTACGATAGTTAGTCGGCTAAAGGAATGGCACAGAGTAGTGTGTATAATGGTAAGTCTCGACACATACGGCGTAGACAAAATACCATTAAATAATTGATCTCTAATGGCATGATTTCCATAGATTGTGTAAGGTCGAAGGAGAATCTTGCGGATCCGCGTACAAAAGGTTTAGCTAGAGATCAGATGTCAATTTTGACAACCGGAATGGGACTGAAGCCTATTACGCATGTTTCCTTGTAGTAGAAACCCAACCTTGTTGACTGGAGATCCCAAGATCATGGTTCAAAAGGGACAACTAAGCTATAAGGAACAGTCCAGCACTTACCCATTCTGAGAGAATAAAAGTGCTATCTGCAGAGGGTGTGAGGTTAAGCTTAGCTTTTAACGATTCCTATATCTTGATATTCAAGTGGGGTAGGGCAGAATACCCTTAAAGGAAGTCACCTATGTAAGTGCGAAGTGGGGCCGCTTCTGTGAGAATTTTGAGGCTTGAATTCTCTAAAGCACTTCCTGAAACCAAGTGTTGTCCAGGGCCGAGACGGACACAACCATGAGAACCGAAAAGTGCTAGGGGATATATTGTTTGTGTGCTATTGTCATGGTATACACTAAAGGCTGAACAGTTTAAGACCTAGTTCACTGATTAGCCGAGTAAATCCGATAGTACTTCACTAAGGCAAGTTCAAGGCCAGAAGCTACCTCTCCTGATGCAATATTTTTCCGTCTGACTTCTCTTCAGAGTCTGCATTTGCATTTGCATTAATTTTCATTCATGTGGGGGATTGTTGGATGAAAAGCCCTTTTTGAAGGGTTGAATAGTAAAATTTAGCGTGATTTACGGATAGGCTCCGATGTATGTTATCGAGAGTTAATGATATCATTAAATACTCCACACAGAGTAGTAGATGATGGGCTTTTGAATAACTCGATTCGGATATCGGGTGAATGAGAAATTAATGGATAAAGTCGGTTGAAAATATGTAGGAGATGGGAGTTGAAGGGAGGACCTCACCCATTCTCCCACATTGGAAACATGAGTGTTGGGAACTCAAGTGATAAGAGCTAGTGTGTCTCTTATGGATGTGCCCCAAGGGGCAAGGCACTTTTGTGCAGGAGGGAGGACTTAGATTATTCCACATGCGCGAGCGCCGCCGCGGCCGTCCGTCCGGTTCGGTTCGTGCACGAGCTCGGCTCGGTTCGGGTGTTACTATTAATTTTTTGGACAAAATTTCTTTATGAAATTAACCATAAAATTAATTTTGGAATGTGATTGTGTCATTCGACCAATCAGAATTTATTGAGTCATTGGACCAATCAGAATTCAGACGACACATCATCCGACCAATTAGAGGATTGGATTAATTCGAAATTAGCCTTATTATTTTCAGCCAAGCTTCTTTCCTTGAGGGAGAAGTCGGCCATTACTTTTCCAAGGGGAAAAGTTTGATGATGTGTCTCGGCCAATCATATTTGAGCATTGGTTCCTCTTTCCACTATATAAAGAACCCCATGGATGAGAGTTTAAGAATCGAATTTTCTCTTGTGTCTTTCCACCACAAAGAGTCAGTCATATAGATCTAGACATTGAGTCGAGGAGAAGTTGGAGCACTCTGTAAGTTCGTTGGAGCTCGGATTTTTGAAGTGCCTCTAAATCCGAGACGTAAAGCCGTTGTATTTTGGAAGATATTTGCTACTACCGTGGGCACAATACCGGAGCAATTTGTCTTAAGGAAAGAGTAACTACTCGCCTCGGTTTGTCTTAGTCCTTTATTTTGTGCATACTACCTTTATTGTCTATTGTTTGAATCATATATGCATGATGATATTTAATTTGTTAGATCTACTACATAATATGAATTATACTATTCACATGATTTATATTTTAGATTAATATTCCGTAATTTAATCCGTAAATTACAGATTTTCTCCGTAAATCACTCCACACACACTATCCCAACAGGAGCTTGGTTTGAGTTCATCTGCGAACTAACTTTGTCCCGCAAACTTAATGAGCCTGGCTTGCAAAGCTCTGAAATTTGGATCCGTCATGTGGATTATTGCTCGAGTCCGTCCTGCGGACTGGTTTTCTGACGAGTCCAACCTGCGGAGCTGAGCTAGAGAGCTCATACTTTTGTCCGTCCTGCTGACTGGGCGAGTTTGTCCTCCAAACTTGGTGAGTCTGATTGGCAGAGTTCAATTCGATGAGTTTGACCTGCAAACTTTATTGAGTCCGACCTGCGGAGTTCTGAAAGTTGATGTCCATCCTGCAGACTTAAGCAAACTTTTCGGGTCCACCCTGTGGAGCTGAAGCTTTCGAGTCCGATCTGTGGAGCTCAAACTTTGGAGTCAGTCCTGTAGACTTTGGAGAAAAGCTTCCAATTTTTTCATGTACAATGTTTTAATATTTGCAAAATTTTCAAGTTTTAATATATGCAAATTTTTGCAAGTTCTCTTGCCTTAATTTTATTTTCAGCAGTTACCTGAAGTACTCTGATCCGCAGTGGGGTGTCTTGCCCTCCAGTATGCCATGCATTAACTTATAGTTTTAAATGGCATACTCAAGCTTTTGTTAAGTTGTTGTTTAGGTCTGTCATGCAGATGTGGTGAGTTTGGCTATTTCCATCTTGCTGTGTCTGATCTACGGAGATCAGTTCGGGACTGTCTTACAGACTTAACAAATGCGGCTAGGTCCGACCTGTAGACTCAGTTGTAAGTCTTGCTGACTTAGCGAGTTTTTCTGAGTTCGTTTTGTAAAGCTCAGTTCGTCTGTCCTGCAGACTTAATTTTTTATTTATTCAGGAATTGTAACATGTACAATGTTTTTGCAATATCTTATTAAGTTCTTGGTTGTTGCAAACTTGATGAGTCTGACTTACATGGCCCAGTTCAGTGTTTGTCCTGCAGACTTAATTAATTGGGTCTGACCTAGAGACTAAATTTTTTGTAGTCTGCTCAGACTTAATTTTGTGGAGTCTTACTCAGGCAGGCATAATTTTTGGAAGTCGGCTCGGGCAGACTTAATTTTCTTGAGTCTGCTTAGGCAGACTTAATTTCTTGGAGTCTGCTCAGGCAGACTCAAATTGATTTTTTTTGAGTCTGACCTGCAGACTTAGTTTTTTTTTTTGAGTCTCAGGTAGACTTAATTTTTTGAGTCTGACTTGCAGACTTAAAATATTTGACCGAGTCCAATCTGTGGAGCTCAGTTGGTCTGTCCTGCAGACCTAATAATTTTGACTGAGTCAGACCTGCAGATCTCAAGTTTCTGTCCGTCCTGCGAACTTAATGAGTTGGTCCTTTACCAACTTTTGAGTCCGACCTGCGGAACTCAGTTTGATGAGTCTGACCAGCAAACATTGTGGAGGCCGACCTGCGGACTTAATGGGTTGGTCCTTTACCAACTTTTGAGTCCGACCTGTGGAACTCAGTTCGATGAGTCTGACCAGCAAACATTGTGGAGTCCAACCTACGGACTTAATGGGTTTGTCCTTTGCAAACTTACCGAGTCTGACTTGCGGAGTTCAATTTTTCAGCCCTGTTGACTTATATTTTTTTGTTTAGTCCAACCTGGGGAGCTCAGTTTGTCAGCCCTGTTGACTTATATTTTTTGCTGAGTCCGACCAGCGGAGCTCAGTTTGTTAGCCCTACTGACTTATATTTTTTGCCGAGTCCAACCTGCGGAGCTCAGTATGTCAGTCCTGCTGACTTATTTATTTTATTAATATATATCTTATATTTTTTTTGCTAAGTCCGACTTGCAGAGCTCACTTTGTCAGCCCTGTTGACTTATACTTTTTGCTGAGTCTGACCTGCGGATCTCAGTATGTCAGTGTTGCTAACTTATATTTTTTGCTGAGTCCGACCTGCGGACCTCAGATTGTCAGCCATGCTGACTTATATTTTTGCTGAGTCTGTCCAACGGAGCTCAGTTTGTCAGCCCTGCTGACTTATATTTTATGCCAAGTCTATCCTGCGGAGCTCTGTATGTCATTCATGCTGACTTATATATTTGGTTGAGTCCGACCTGCGGAGCTCACTTTGTCAGCCCTGCTGACTTATATTTTTTGCTGAGTCCGACTTGCGAAGCTCAGTTTGTCAGCCCTGCTGACTTATATTTTTTTTGCAGAGTCCGACCTGCGGAGCTCAGTTTGTCAGCCCTGCCGACTTAAATTTTTTGCTGAGTCCGACCTGCGGAGCTCAGTTTTTCAGTCCTGCTGACTTATATTTTTTGCTGAGTCCGACCATCGGAGCTCAGTTCCCTGCTGACTTATATTTTTTATTGAGTCCGACCAGCGGAGCTCAATTTATCAGCCCTGCTGACTTATATTTTTTTTGGAATCTGCTCAGGCAGACTAAATTTCTTGGGGTATGCTCAGGCAGAATCAATATTTTGGAGTCTGTCCTGCAGACTTCATTGTTTGGAATCCACTGAGGCATACTTTATTTTTTGAGTCTGTCATGCAGATTTCATTTTTTGAGTCTGGCCAGCAGACTTAATTTTTTGAGTCTGAGGGCGGACTTTATTTTTTGAGTCTGGCCAGCAGACTTAATTTTGAGTTCATGGTGGGGGTATCTTGCCCCTCAGATGCTATGCAATAATTAACAGAATTTGGATGGCATATTTAGTTTTTTGTATGATTTTTTATTTGAGTCCAGCCTGTAAAGGTTAGATAGTGAGTCTGACCTGCAAACTTGTGAATTTTGTTAAGTCCGTCATGCGCAGCTCAGTTGTCTGTCGTGCAGACTTAATGAATCGACCGAGTCCGATCTGCGGGGCTCAGTTGTCTGTCATGCAGACTTAAAACTTTTATCTTAAGCCGTTACGTATTATATACAATAAAAAAGAGAAATAGAGTATTGAAATAATACTGGTAAATTAAAATAATTTATTGAATTCTGGAATCTGTCCCGGATGTAAAGCTTGCAGGGATTGTTTGCATGCCAGCTTTGTGGAATGGTCCTGCCATTTGAATCTGCAGGTTGATATGCATCCTTGCCTTGCATTTTTACCGTTTTATAGAGGTGGCGTGTGGACCTCGGGTTGTCTGGCATGTAGCTTAGTTCTGATCGTCTATCCTCCAAACTTAAGGAGTCTGTCATTTGCAAACTGCAGCTCAGTTCTGATCGTCTGTCCCTCAGAGTTAAGGAGTTTGTCATTTGCAAACTTTCTGAGTCCGACCTACAACTCAGTTCTGATCTTCTTTCCTCCAAACTTAAGGAGTTTGTCATTTGCAAACTGTAGCTCGGTTCTGATCGTCTGTCCTGCAGACTCAAGGAGTTTGTCATTTGCAAACATTCTGAGACCGACCTCCAGCTCAGTTCTGATCGTCTCTACTGTAGACTTAAGGAGTTTGTCATTTTGCAAACTTTCTGAGTCTGATTTGCAGCTCAGTTCTGATCGTCTGTCCTGCAGACTTAATGAGTTTGTCATTTTGCAAACTTTCTGAGTCCGACCTGTAGCTCAGTTCTGATCGTCTGTCCTGCAGACTTAAGGAGTTTGTCATTTGCAAACTTTCTGAGTCCGACCTACAGCTAAGTTATGATCGTCTGTCCAGCAGACTTAGGAAGTGTGTCATTTGCCAACTTTCTGAGTCCGACCTGCGGCCCAGTTCAGATCGTCTTGTTGAAATAGTGTCCTAAACCCAATCGGGTTGGACCAGATCCGACCGGGTCGGATCATTTCTACTATTTCTTTATGTTTATATATATATTAAATGGCTTTTCTGTTGTCATATATATGTTCTTTTAAAGAACCAATTATGAATTGTTAAATGATAACGTCCTTAGTATTAAACTGTGATAGAGAAACCAGGATAGGTGATCATGGTTGATGAGATCTCTAATCACTTTAATAAGTTTGATACTTGAATGTCTCTAGGCTGATGTACTATTAAACAGGGCATTGATAGTATGAACAGACTAGCACGTATTAGATGTCTTCTGTCTTTAAGGGCAGGGATAGATCTCGTCTATCGAAGTGTAGAGACACTTGGACTGTACGTGGACGTGTATTAGAGAATGCGTACGCTAGACTGACCCACTTACATTAAGTGTCACACTATGTGGAGGTTGTGTAATTATCCTTTAGACCGGATTCTTCATGGCATCACGGTGTGGATTGTCATGCTTTGACACTATTGAGGTTTCCCCTAGCCACGGGGCGATCATGCGGTAGTGATTGGGTGTGATACTGAAGCATGAGGAGTATACATGATTGGTCGTCCGGGAATCGCGTATCCTATGATTGGGATCGAATATCTGAAATGGCCTTCTTATAAGGAATGTCTAGTTCTCGTGAATCTTTGCAAAGTGGGAGTAAATGAGTTACTTCGAGAGAGCATGATATCCAGATTATAAGATATGATCGTTAATGTATCGACACTCGAGATACGATCGTATGGATATTATTACAGTTATAGGATTGTAAGTTACACTGTAACTGTTTCACATGAAAGGTAGTAGTCATTGCATTTGACTCTTCCGATTATTGGGGGTCACGGTGTGTTGCTAGATGTTATCCCGTGATCGTTAGGCATGAAGGGCATTTTCATAAATTGCACTTTGTGTCTACGGCTAACATATTCGAAAGCCTATTGGGTCACACACATATGAACATCTAGCCGGATTAAAATGTGGTTATAGATGATAACCAAATAAGGAAAGTTTATGTCGTACTATAAAGTTTATAGTGGTAAATTAATATGGTGGTATTTATTTGTTGTGAATAAATTAAATACAAGATATTAATAATATTATATTAATTAAAAAATATTCCGGATGCCAATTTATTGGCTAAGGTGGCGCAATTTGTGTGTGTATAAGATACAATTGGATTATGCAATTTAATTAATGGTAATACCTATTATTAATATTAGATATTAATAAAATAAAATAATATTATGCATATATGCGTGTGTGTACATTAAATGCAAATTGGTGATTTGCATGCATGCGCACCAAAGTGTGTATATATATGATATTAATAGATTTGCACACATGTGTAAATTGATTTATGGTAATAAGATAAATATAGTCAATATAAGACATTGACAATATCTTGAAAATATTTAATATAAAATATTATATTAAATGAGATAAATCAATCAATTATATTTTCCTTATTTTATTGGGAAAATGTTTTCTTCTCCTCCACACCTAGTAGGGGCGCCACTTCTACTATAAATAATAGGTGGGTGTCAAACTCTTTTGTACAACATAATTCCAAGAGCTAATAGTTTTTGTGTAAAAATATAGAGCATCCTATAGAGAGTTGGAGAGAAGGAAAAATGCCGGTCTAGCAACCGGAGTTTTCCAATAACAATCCATGATGGGATTCCGGCGGGCTGTTCAATTTTTGAATTCCGCTGCGTTTCCGCGTAGATTTCCTAACAGTGGTATCGGAGCGAGCTTCGAGCTTAAGCAATAAGCATGTTAATTTGCGTAATTAATTTTATCGTTTAAATCACGTAATTAAAAGATGAAAGATTTTTATTCGCAAAAGTGATACATGAAAAGAAAAGAAAAAAAATTGAGATCGGGTGGTGCTCGGCCGACTGGCGGCACCACCACCACCACCGGCAGCGGCGGCAGCAGGGCAACCTGCTGCCGGCAGTCGGTTGACCGGTCAATGCTGGCGGATCTCTAAATTTTTGTTTTGTGTATTTTGTGATTCAATAAGGTTTATAGTTGTGATTGGTAATTCATCCTTTGTTTAGTTGTGTCATGTGGCTAATCAATGGTTCAAATAGTTTGGGCCATTGGGATGCCACATTACATTAAAATAATAATGGCATTTCCAAACTTTGTTTGGAATAGGCTTAGGCCCTTTCCAAATATTTGATTTGGGAAAATGCCTAAGCCAAGGCCACTTCCAAAATTTTGATTTTGGAAAGTGGCCAGGCCTAAACCAAAATTATTTGTTATTTCCAAATATTTGATTTGAAATACGCTGTAGGCCTTTTCAAATATTTGATTTGTAAAAGGCCTAGGCCTAGGCCACTTCCAAAATCTTGATTTTGGAAAGTGGCTAGGCCAAAACCAAATTTGGTTTAGGAAGATGCCTTTTGGTTTAGGAAATCAAAGGCATCCCTTTTGATTACGAATCAAAACTCAAAAGGAAAGAAACAAAAGAGACATAATTTTAATTTTGATTTATTTTTGGAATAGTTCTAATTTATTAAAATTAAAATCGTTTAAAATTAATCGTTAATTTTATTTCGATTAAAATCATTTAATTAATTAAATGTTAATTAGTTAATTGATTGGATAAAATTAATTAAGAGATTAAATGTTAATTGATTAATTAAGACGTAAGTAGTTAAATTTTAATTTTTTTATCTTTTCATAAGATGTTATTGTATGGATTAGATATAGTAGATATAATATGATTATATGGACCCCGATTGATCATGGACTCGACCGATATGATAGATGTGAATGATTTAATTTTTCTGTTGGTTTAAAATTGTCCTAGACCGTTATGAAGAACGTAACCTAGTTTATTTTCTGTATTTATCCCATTCCCGTTAGCTCCCCCCCGTGTGCGGCGGGTGTATTTATTTTATTAGATAGAATTAAATGTAACAAGAATGGAGCAGAAGATGAAGACCAAAGAAAGACGAAAATAAAGTCCCCATTGGAGAATGGAGCATTAAAGATCTTATCGGCGGTTACAGCTACCTTTAGATTGCGACCCGCGGTTTCGTCAATTTGTATTCGAAACCGCACCTAGGAAAAGTCCATGATCATACCGGTTACTTAACGCATTTATTTATTTTGTGCTTGTATTTATTTTATATGATACGATAGATGCATGACTAGGCACGATCTAGATAAATATGTAGGATGTGTGTCTATAGAGATAGATATATTTGATGAGACCGTAATTAAATTAATTAAGTGAATTAATTTACATAAATACTTCCACAACAAAAATCAAGTCGAAATATTGCCTCCCAATATTATAGAGACGGTGAAGAGCCTTTGTTCGGATCCAACTGATCGGCCCTCGTCGGGAGTTGACCTACCACGGGTATATCATCGTTATTGAGATATGATCGTATGAGATCTCATGAATATTGGGTTATGATCGACTTGACTAGAGTATTGCGGTGATTGGCCCTCGTCAGGACCGTCTTATTCTAGAGGCAAGGGGTTGACTACCACATAAAGATGTGCATTGTCAAAAAGTTGACTAGTCAACCACCAAGAGTCACATAGAGATGTGATTGGTAAATGTTACATACCTTTCGAATTATTCCGGTTGATCGGCCCTCGTCGGGAATCGGAGTAACCAGATGGGATCTTGGCCACTAAAGAATTTTGAAAGATTCTTGAAAGTCAATTGGGAGTAGTTGACTAGTGGGAGCAAAATCATAAATCAATAGACCATTTTTGATTTTATGTGTATAAACAACAATACTCTTTTACCTTCATTTTTATGTTGTAGTTTTTTAGCAAACTTTTATATTTATGTTTTTCTCGATTAGTAAAACCAAATTATGACTGTTTGAGAAACGTTCTCAAGAATGGTTAAGTAAATTTTAATCCTTTTAAAATAATCAATGACACGAGCAATCCCGTTATAGTAGTTAGAGACAAGGAGCCTACATAATTGATGCAGTGCTCCAAGACTTTAATTATTAATGAAAGCGGAAACTCATGATATGATTAAATCATTTGAATTAAGTTTCAACGAATTAGTCATATATTGGATACGATCCAAGATGATCATTCAGTCATACAATGACAATTAATTCAAACGTTGGATAAGAATGACTACATCTAATTTTGGAAAGGTTGTTTTCAAAATTATAAGATTTAGGTATCTACTTAATTCTATCATTGCTTAAAGGTTAATTAAATAATTAATGTTTTGAATACGATTCAAAAGGTTAAATAAACTATTTAATAAACTTTAGATTTTCTTTATGAAAAGAAATCAAAGACATATCTCTTGTGATTTTTCTTAAGTTTTATGAAGACTACACTAAGAAATATTTACAAGTGCTTGAAGGATTAAAAAGGAAAGTTAGGGCATGTGCTTAAATAGAGAACTTATTGAAGTTTCTATTTTAAGCAAGTGAGTTGAGATAAATCTATCTAAGTTCAAAGTCGACTCTTAGATATATGATATATTGCGAGTGTGATTAAATTAGAAAGATTAAATGCAGATATGGAAGGTGAAGCAAACGTTGTAACACTTACCATATTCTGGATCTAGTAAACTGATAAGGGAACTAAATAAATGGTATTATGTTCCGATAGAGTTGGAAGGTCACTGAATCTAACATACTAGATTGTTGTCACTATATAGTTGATATATGTGATGAGATCTCAAATAAATATTTGTATGGCTGTTATCCTTAATATTTGTGGTTTTTCTAGACATAGTCTCTCTGGAAGGGAAGCGTGTAATTAAACGTCATTCTGATGATGTTGAACAATATGATTATGAATCATGTGGGTTATACGTATCTTATCCAAAGAGGACTAAAATACCATTTTAAGAAAAGGTTATAAAATCTAGAAAGTTGTCTAAAGCCTAAACATATATATGTTTGTTGGCTTATGACAATTAATGCCATAAATAATTGTTTATCTCTCTCTTGGACTATTTTTAGAAATAGTCAAGTGTACTTAGTGAAGTGCATAATTCGTAAAGCCCGAAAAGTTCGAGCTAGTATGAATATGAGATTGATGAGCTACTTAGGAATTAATCTTCAATTGGATTGAAGTAATTAGTACCTGAAGGGTGTTTCAGAAGTCGTCTGAAAAGGAATAAGATTCTCCCTTGAAGGATACAATCTTTGGGATACGCAATTAGATTGGGTTCCCAAAATGGCAACAACACTTTATATAATAAATGTATGACGCAAGCCATGCGAAGTATCCCTTACCCATTTCGGGATAGTGCCCTTATACTTAACCGAGTTCCAAAGATAAAGGTTGAATAAATTCCATATCATATATGGAAGAGGATAATGTCGAATCTATCTTAACCGATGATTTGAAGTTGTCATAGTTAGAGTCAGAAAGGCTTGGAGCCTAGTACGACATATGAAACTTTGTGGAATGTCTTAGCTAGTATGCTGGATATTATTTACTTGTCCACGGAGCAAAATGTTTGTCTCCAAACATGTTGTCTTCTAAAGGAAGTGTTTCTTCCAAAAGAAACAGTGGGAGTGAATCAGATCTCAAAAGAGTTTGAGAACCACAAAGATATATTCAACCAAAGGAACATGAGCAGACGCCGCATAGAGATGAGGTGTAGAACACTGCTTAGTGCACACAAAAGTTCTGTAAGTCTGTGGATAACCTCAAGCCTGAAAAGGCTACCGGTATGTTCATCTTGAAGAATGAATATCTCATGACTTATGAAGAAATGTTTGAAAGGAAAGATTGAGAGATATGGCCAGGAGCCATAATATCTGAATTAGATTCCATCAGTGACAACCAGGTTATGAACCTAGTCTGTCTTACCTAGAGGGAATGTCCCTGTAAGTCTAAGCCCAGTTCTATTCAGACTATGCTTGTTATAACTTCGTATCATGGCTATATGATAGTGTTGAAGACGTTGGGTAGAAATCTCGATGTTCATAGACAATGACATGATATGTGAGCCCACGAGATCCATTTATGGACTCAAACAAGTTTCTCTAGACAATTTCTTTGTTTGATAATCAAAGGAGTTTTGATTTAGTCAAAAGAAGAATATGCCCAATGTGCAAGATGGATAGTGGGAGTGCATTACTATTTTTGAGTAAGGTATTAGATATCTCTCTTGAGAGTCATCACCCCATGTCACAGTCATTTAATGTTTGGTAGTTCAAGATCCTTACGAAAGGATTTGGATTGGCAGTTCTTATTTTTGGAAATAAGAATCTATAGCGATAGATTTAACTGTTGTTAGATTATAGTTTACCTATATAGATGTGATGCTAAAAGAGTTTAGCATAGATCGTGTAAGGAGATACTGCTAGCCGGTGTTCTCAAGATCTATCTATGTTAGGACGTTCGTCCTAAGGATAAGGTGAATGATAATGCTTATGGAAGGTTTCCTTCGCTACTGCGATAGGAACCATCATAAAGGTAATGCCGGATGTTCATAGTCCATGAGGAGTCATGAGCAAGTATGAAAGTAAATCTGGTGAATGTCGAGAATATCCTTAAACAAGTTAAGGATGGCTTCCTAGTTTATCGAAACTTGGAATCAGATAAATATAGTTATTCAGACGTATATCCTGAGTCTTATGAAGGCGAGTGGGAGCTACAGTCTGGGTTTGCAATCACCTTGATTAAGTGATACAGTGTGCTGGAAATGTTCTTAGCTGTGGGTCACTGTAAATTCTACAACCAGGCCAAAACACAGTAGTGCCTTAGAGGCGCAGTGGGAGCACATGAGTCTATGAGGTTCATTCCTGAACCTTGTACGGTTCTTCCACCTTTTCTATATAGTTGATATAGTAAGTGGATTCATCGTATAAAGCAAGGACCAGGGTCTCGTCAGAGATTCGTGTTCTGATCGTCTATCTTCCAAACTTAAGGAGTCTGTCATTTGCAAACTGCAGCTCAGTTCTGATCGTCCGTCCTGCAGAGTTAAGGAGTTTGTCATGTGCAAACTTTCTGAGTCCGACCCACAACTCAGTTCTGATCTTCTGTCCTCCAAACTTAAGGAGTTTTTCATTTGCAAACTGCAGCTCAGTTCTGATCGTCTGTCCTGCAGACTCAAGAAGTTTGTCATTTGCAAACTTTCTGAGACCGACCTGCAGCTCAGTTTTGATCGTCTCTCCTGTAGACTTAAGGAGTTTGTTATTTGCAAACTTTCTGAGTCTGATCTGCAGCTCAGTTCTGATCGTCTGTCGTGCAGACTTAAGGAGTTTATCATTTTGCAAACTTTCTGAGTCCGACCTGTAGCTCATTTCTGATCGTCTGTCCTACAGACTTAAGGAGTTTGTCATTTGCAAAATTTCTGAGTCCGACCTGCATCTAAGTTCTGATCATCTGTCCTGCAGACTTAGGAAGTGTGTCATTTGCAAACTTTCTGAGTCCGACCTGTGGCTCAGTTCATATCGTCTTGTTGAAATAGTGTCCTAAACCCAATCGGGTTGGACCGGATCCAACCGGGTCGGATCATTTCTACTATTTCTTTATGTTTATATATATATTAAATGGCTTTTCTGTTGTCATATATATGTTATTTTAAAGAACCAATTATGAATTGTTAAATGATAACGTCCTTAGTATTAAACTGTGATAGAGAAACCATGATAGGCGATCATGGTTGCTGAGATCTCTAATCACTTTAATAAGTTTGATACTTAAATGTCTCTAGGCTGATGTACTATTAAACAGGGCATTGATAGTATGAACAAGCTAGCACGTATTAGATGTCTTCTGTCTTTAAGGGCAGGGATAAATCTCGTCTATCGAAGTGTAGAGACACTTGGACTGTATGTGGACGTGTATTAGAGAATGCGTACGTTAGACTGACCCATTTACATTAACTGTCACACTATGTGGTGGTTGTGTAATTATCCTTCAGACCGGAGTCTTCATGGCATCACGGTGTGGATTGTCATGCTTTGACACTATTGAGGTTTCCCCTAGCCATGGGGCGATCATGCGGTAGTGATTGGGTGTGATACTGAAGCATGCGGAGTATACATGATTGGTCGTCTGGGAATCACGTATCTTATGATTGTGATCGAATATCCGAAATGGCTTTCTTATAAGGAATGTCTAGCTCTCGTGAATCTTTGCAAAGTGGAAGTAAATGAGTTACTTCGAGAGAGCATGATATCCAGATTATAAGATATGATCGTTAATGTATCGACACTCGAGATACGATCGTATGGATATTATTACAGCGATAGGATTGTAAGTTACACGGTAATTGTTTCACATGAAAGGTAGTAGTCATTGCATTTGACTATTCCGATGATTGGGGGTCACGGTGTGTTGCTAGACGCTATCCCGTGATCGTTAGGCATGAAGGGCATTTTCATAAATTGCACTTTGTGTCTACGGCCAACATATTCGGTAGCCTATCGGGTCACACACATATTAACATCTAGCCGGATTAAAATATGGTTATAGATGATAACCAAATAAGAAAAGTTTATCTCGTACTATAAAGGTTATAGTGGTAAATTAATATGGTGGTATTTATTTATTGTGAATAAATTAAATACAAGATATTAATAATATTATATTAATTAAAGAATATTCCGGATGCCAATTTATTGGCTAAGGTGGCGCAATTTGTGTATGTATAAGATACACTTGGATTGTGCAATTTAATTAATGGTATTACCTATTATTAATATTAGATATTAATAAAATAAAATAATATAGATATATTATGCATATATGCATGTGTGTATATTAAATGCAAATTGGTGATTTGCATGCATGCGCACCAAAGTGTGTATATATATGATATTAATATATTTGCACACATATGTAAATTGATTTATGGTAATAAGATAAATAGAGTCAATATAAGACATTGACAATATCTTGGAAATATTTAATATAAGATATTATATTAAATGAGATAAATCAATCAATTATATTTTCCTTATTTTATTGGAAAAATGTTTTCTTCTCCTCCACACCTAGTAGGGGCGCCACTTCTACTATAAATAAGAGGTGGGTGTCAAGCTCTTTTGTATAACATAATTCCAAGAGCTAATAGTTCTTGTTTAAAAATAGAGAGCATCTTATAGAGAGTTGGAGAGAGGGAAAAATGCCGGTCTTGCAACCGGAGTTTTCCAATAACAATCCATGATGGGATTCCGGCGGGCTGTTCGTGTAGACTAGCGGTAGAGGCCGAACACTTAGGCGGCTTTATGCAGAACTACTCTTCTTAGACGGTCAAAGCGTCGATCTTTTAGATCAACCAAGGTAACCACCGTCTACTAGCTTATTTGTTTATTGCTTAAACGAAGTCGATCTTGGGTTGATAGGAAATAAATTTTTGAATTCCGTTGCGTTCCCGCGTAGATTTCCTAACACGTCTGTCCTGCAGACTTATGGAGATTTTCATTTGCAAACTTTTTGAGTCTGACCTGCAGCTCAGTTCTGATTTTCGGTCCTGCAGACTTAAGGAGTTTTTCATTTGCAAACTTTCTGAGTCTAACCTGCAGCTCAGTTCTGATCGTCTGTCCTCCAAACTTAAGGAGTTTGTCATTTGCAAACTGCAGCTCAGTTCTAATCGTCTGTCCTGCAGACTTAAGGAGTTTGTTATTTGCAAACTTTCTGAGTCTGACCTGCAGCTCAGTTCTGATCATCTGTCGTGCAGACTTAAGAAGTTTGTCATTTTGCAAACTTTTTGAGTCCGACCTGCAGCTCAGTTCTGATCGTCTGTCCTGCAGACTTAATGATTTTGTCATTTTGCAAACTTTCTGAGTCTGACCTACAGCTCACTTCTGATCGTCTATCCTGTAGACTTAAGGAGTTTGTCATTTGCAAACTTTTTGAGTCTGACATGCAGCTCAATTCTGATCGTCTGTCCTGCAGACTTAGGGAGTTTGTCATTTGCAAACTTTATGAGTCTGACCTGCGGCTCAGTTCAGATCGTCTGTCCTGCAGACTTCGGGAGTTTGTCATTTGCAAACTTTCTGAGTCTGACCTGCAGCTCAGTTCTGGTCGTCTGTCATGCAGACTTAGGGAGTTTGTCCTTTGCAAACTTTTATAAAATCATCATGCATAACAGAAAAAACAAAATTTATAGCTAAAAGATTGAACTAATATATAAAAGTCTGGAACCTGTCCTAGACGTATATCTTGCGGAGATTGCTGGCATGCCGACTCCGTGGAATGGTCCTGCCATTAGAATTAGCCTCTGAGGGATCTCCTAGATCCTTCCCTTGTATTTCTACCAGGATAAAGGCCTATAGGGCCGATCCATCAACGACAGCTGGTTGTTCCACCAGCGCTTGTTGTGTCGGATTCAAAGCGATTTTTGCTCCTTGTTGAGGCTGGTTAGCGTTGGTGGGATCTGCTGCCACCCCTCCTCCAGCATTTTTACTACCATCGTTGGCAGTTTCCCCCTGGTGTATTCTTGTTATTATTTTTTGGTGGCTTGATGATCTTGATCTTGAATAATTGTTATTAGGAGGCCCTCCTTCTAGCGCCAATTGATGATGCTGGATCTCTCGTCTATGAATAAATCCGGGCCGTATTTCTCCTAGTGACAATTACTCCAAGAATATGCCCCAAGAACAAGATGTAAGTAAAATGGGGTGGTGTTTGTGATTTTTAGACGGAGCCTGGGTTATTTTCTCAAGTTGCCTACGTATCCTGTAATTGTTCAGGAATCAAGTCATTCGTAGTTCCTTGGCCTTGTTTGGTTTCGGGTGGGGTTGGATCCATTTGGATCTAACCCAATTTTTTATTCACTCCATTATCTTATTTATCATTATTTTATTAATTCTATTCTTTTATTATAAATTATCTCATCAATCATTCAACATCAACAAATAAAATAATATTAATCAATTCACTTTATTCACCAACTACACTATTTATCCATTACTTTTTCAATTTAATATTTTATTAAAATTTCTCTCACCAATCATTTCTTCAACTATACAAATTTCAACGTTATAATCATTATTTCACTATATTTTATTTTACTTTCTCTTCTCTTGAATCCATTTAACCCCAATCCAACCCGAAACCAAACATGGAGGGTTGTTTATATAGGGGACGATTTATCCATTTCCTTGTCCTGCAAGGAATTATACTATTATTATTATTATTATTATTATTATTATTATTATTATTATTATTATTATTATTATTTCTCTAAGGATTAATACACGTAAATCCCTATCAATCAGGGATAATTATGGACATATTTAAATGTCAGGATCAGAGCCTTTGTGACTTAGGATTATTTCCTTATTTATCTTTAGTTATCCAGCATGTGGAATAACAGCCGGGGTTGCTCTGCGCGTCCTGCGCCGAGCCCTCAAGGCCACTATGGCCGAACTGGGCAGCTCCTCTTCACCAGACCTTGGCCGACCTGCGGAGGCTGGAGGAGGAGTTTCTGCCGATCTCCCACCTGGGGTTAGGGACCTACCCTTAGGTATGCCTTTGGGGTTCCTGGCCCTTAACGTCTTACTTTTAAAGGCTATTCATTTATTATATGACTTAAATGGATGACATGTGGCGTAGCTCGAGTCAGCCCTCATAAAAAACCAAATGGTACCGTACACTCCCTTCTTCATCAACATTCGCTGACTATAAGTTTAGTACGAAATCATGAAACAACATTCACCGAAAATGTTTTAAACGTTCCAGCAATCAAAACATATATAAAAAAAAGGCTTGATCATCTTCATGATCTCCGGTCCCATAGAAAACACCAACAAAAATAGAACGATTAAATAGAGGAAATAGAGAATATTACAACGTATCAACATAGAGAACATCACCTTAAGGGAACAGATCTAATAAATCAACATATTTTTCTCAATACAAAATACAAATACGTATGATCAATAGAAAGATTTTGTAATATTCCGACTTTTCGAAAAAAGGCAGACGTGTTTTTTTATGAAAAATGGAATATTATGATTTACGGATTAAAGTATTTTTGAGTATATATATATTTTGGATAAATATGTATATATATTGGGAAAATCTGATTATTAATAATCAGGGAAAAATAATAAGAAATTATTATTTTTGGGATTTGTCTATTTAAGGAAAATAAATCACATTAGTTCCCATTACCAAAAAGAAATCAGAAGTTTCCTACGTTCATTCATACGGCGCTGAGAGCACAAAATTAGGGCTAAGAGCTTTTCTTTCAGTTTCTAAGTCGGATCTTAACGATTTTCAGATCAGAGTGGAGCAGCGGAAACGTCGTGAAGAGAGCATCGATTCAGCACTCGAAAGTTAGGACTTTGTCAAGGTTTGGTGGGAATGGCTTGCTAAAAGGTAAGAGGCTCTTCCTACAAATTAATTATGGTTTAGAGAGGTTACATCGTGTTTTTGATTCGTTTTGTAAGAGGGCTTTCATATTGACTAATTGGTGTTTTATGATGTTAAGGTTAAGCAAATCTTGATGTTTATTGTGTGAAATTCATGTTTATGATTGTTAGATTGAATTATAGAAGTGGATATTAGTTATAAGGCCATCGTTAGAGAATTAATGATCATTTAGGACACTCCGAAATCTTATTTAGTTATAAGGACATTCTAATTTTAAGAAGGAAACTTATTTAGTTATAAGGACATTCTAATTTCAAGTGGATAAAGAAGAAGAAGGAAAAAAAGGAAGGAATGAAGAAAAAAAAAAGAGGAAGCGCTGGATGGAGCTGATGTTTGTTTGTTTGTTTGTTTGTTTTTTTAATTTAAATTCACCATATTTCTAAAGGTTATATATTTTGATCTAAAACTCGGATCGTCAAAATTCTAAAGGATACGGTTTGATGTCTGATGCAGTGACATTGATGTCTGATGCAGGGACATTGATGACTTATGCAGTGGCATTGATGTCTGATACAAGGACATTGATGACTTATGCAGTGACATTGATGTTTGATGCAGGGACATTGATGTCTGATGCAGGGACATTGATGACCGATGTAGGGACATTGATGAATGATGCAGGGACATTAAGCTAAACAAGATCGTCAAATGATTCAAGATCGTGTTAAAGAATTGAGGGATTCCACAATGAATCCAATTATCACGAGGGCACAAACAACGTGTGGCCATTACAATAGTCATAGTGAAGAGTCTTTCTAGTTTCACCAAACTTGTACTTCTATCCATATTAAAAGCTCCACATTTGGAGAAATGCAAAACAAGAGCAGAGTCGGGTCGATGCGATTGTTAGGTTTTATGCTTGATGACACCGATGTCGATCGCAGTGGGGACATTGACGACTTATGCAGTGACATTGACGACTTATGCAGTGACATTGATGTCTGATGCAAGGACATTGATGACTTATGCAGTGACATTGATGACTGTATTTACAATTAGATAAATGATGCAATGATATTGATGTCACCGCATATACAACTTGATACACACATTTGATAACTTTGTAAAGTAACTTTATTTCTTTGTTATCTTTAAATATTTGATTGATGTTGGTTTATTTGATTAGTGTTGGTTTAAATTTTCGATAACTTTGTAAAATAACTGTATTTCTTTTCTTTTTTTTTTCTTTAAATGCATATTTTTACAACCAAAGATATGCATAAATTGTTACAATAACACGTCACAGCATAAATCGTTACAATAACACGTCAGTGCATTATTCGATACAATAAGACATCACTGCATAGATCGCTACAATAAGAAGTCACTACATAAATCGCTACAATGAGACGTCATTGCATAAATCGCTACAATGAGATTTCACTGATCAATGTTGTCAATGGATCGCGGCGGTCAATACGTCATGGTAGCCAATGAATCACGGCGGTGAATGCATCGGGGTGGTTAATGGATCCCGGTGGCCAATGCATCCGGGTAGGTGGTCAATGCATGACGGTGATCAATACGTCACGTCGATTTTTATGAAGAAAAAAAATTGATTTTATGAAATTTATTCGAAAAATATCAAATTTGATTTTAGAATAAAGAAGACGAAATAATATGAATTTTAGTGAAAAAATTATGATGATCCGAGTTTTAGATCAAAATATATGACCTTTAGAAATATGGTGAATTAAAAAAATAAAAATTAAAAAAAAACCCACCCACACGTTCAGTAATTTTTTTTTTTTTTTTTTTTTTTACTTTGAACGTTTTTTTTTTCCTCCTTCCTTTTTTCCCTCTTCCTCTTTATCCACTTGAAATTAGAATGTCCTTATAACTAAATAAGTTTTCTTCTTAAAATTAGAATGTCCTTATAACTAAATAAGATTTCGGAGTGTCTTATTACCCATAATAAGTTGAAAATCAGTCCTTTTAAATAATTGGCCCATTATAGAATGATATGACACGATTTGATGTCTTTTATTGCTACTTTTTATTTTGGCATTATATGTGTTTTTATTTATTTATTTATTTATGTATTACTATTATTATTTTAGAATACAATCTAATTGAAAGGTATGAGTAATAGACATCTTCGTTTTAAATTCTTTCCGGCGATTAAGTTCTGCGTACATGAAATAGTTGGTGTTAAAAGGTTATAATAAAAATAAAAACATACAGGTTTTGCTTTTATGTTTTTGTATATTATATATTATATCTATTTATTTTGCTGATAGTATGCTTCCAAATGAAAAAGGGAAGCAGTGTATTAAATGCCATCACTTGCCGACGTTGTAAACAAAAAAAAGAGGACAGAAGTATGAAAAAAAAGATTAATTATGCATTCTTTGGTTTCTAGAAAAATGAAGTTGATTTAATAAATATGTAATGTATAGTTGTTTAGTGTTATTGTGTGGTGTTTTGTTATTTTCCGGAAAAATATCAATATATGAGTAGAGAATGAATTTTGTAGCTTATGATGTTTTGATGCTTAACTTGAATCTTAGTTTTGTTAACGAGTTTAAATAAGATGAAATGAAAATGAACAAGCCCCGAGTGAGTTTCTAATGCGTTTGGTTCCGGCACCGGACGTACTCTTAAAGGGAGTTGAAGTTCGGGACCGCCGGAAGGGATTGAAAGGTCTTGTGCTTTGATGAATTAGTATTCATTAATGTCTGTGTAATTGCTAGGCCTTGTCCGTGTCTAGTGGTTTAAGTAAGAGAGTGGGAGAGGTGAGGGAGCTTACTTGAAAATACTTAGGTGGCTAGTTAATAACTAACAAACGTACTTGTGTAGTTAAAAGAATAAACATCAGGCCATTCTTGGATAGGCACAAGTCTATATCGCAATGTGTAGGCTTTCGGATAAAACGAGTAAACTTGCTGGCCTTTCTAAAGGCACCAGGAGTAGAGGGTACTCGTGGATGGATAATTTTGCTGGCCATTAGAGGGCACCAGGAGTAGAGGGACTCCACCGAACGCGTATACTACCGGGACTAGCCTATGGCTATTGGTGTGATCCACCAATAGGTTGCACCCCGATGTCTCGTGGTGGGCAGCACTATGCGTAGTGCCCTATAATGCAGATGTAACAAATATAAGCTAAGTTAGAAACAGTTAGTCATGACATGTTGATGGACATGGAATGAACCTTAGATCGAGTCGGTCTCATAAAGATAATTTTTATATTAAAACTTGGTAAAGAGCCTTAGTTAATTTGTAGTTTCTACCTCTTATTGAGTACTTTGTACTTACCTCGAATGCATTGTTTTCTATGTGTTTGGGGGGGGGGGGGAGAAGATGAACAGGTAGATCCGGAGTTCGAGACAGACTTTGATGACGACGTTTGAGGACGCCGGAGTTGAAGCATTTAATTATTCTAATTTTTTTATATTCATTAGACACGTTGTTCTTTGGGAAACGTTGTAACTTCTTTTAGTTTCGTTTGGAGGATTTCGTACGTTTTAGATTTCGTTTGGTTTTCCAATGTAATAAATGTTATATTTCTATCTTTAGTGTGATGAGTTCTTTTCATAGTAGCATTTATGATGATTTTGCCGAGTCTTTTTAGCTTACGTTTGCCTAACTCGATACGACGTAGTAGAGGCTTACATATAATATTAAATTAATTTAATATTATATGTGCCGAGCGTTTCGTTTCCGGATAAGGACTCGGTATCCGTGAGCGGGGCGTTACAGTTGGTATCAGAGCGAAGCGTCCTTCTTGTTCTAGGCTTCATTTCCTCTAAGATAAGATTTCCTTAGATCTTGTTGAACCTTTCTGATCTCTCTTGATCGTGGTGGTAAATCCTCGTAAGACTAAGAATCCTTAAACCGTGGTTAAGTTGCACTAGGACCAAGTGAAGAGTCTCCTTAAGCGAAGGTTAGGTTGAGTTCAAAGCACACATCTCTTACGTGATTCCCTCGAGTTCGTTCCTCTAGGATCCTTAATAGAATCCATCTCTTCTTTCGGAACTTTCAGACTTCCCTCACATGTTCTTTCTCTTGGTGGATTTAAAATTTTCTTTAATTGCTACGTTTGGTCCTAATCACCTCTTTTTGTAACATGGTGTTACGCAAAATGAGTAAACGATTTTGTTCAGATTTCTCTATGCCTTGTAATATTATTTCTGAAATACCAAAAATTCTATAAATTTTCAGCCACTTAGAAAGTTGTCTTATCTACAACTTCTCTCTTTACATCAACTCAGTTTTCAAATTGGATTGTTCATAAATTTCATGACAAGGATGAGCACTCTGTTCAGAAAACTCTGCAGCTTTACGCTTACTTATCAATCTGTTTTGAATAAGCTAAACACCTCCAAATGACTTGGATTTTTGATATGTGTTAGAAAACATCCTGCACTAAAAATTTTGTTTTGGAACCAAGTGCAAATTCTTTTTGGTTTTGAGCACAATGTGTAACACAAGCCAGTTTGTGAAGTCTTGAAATTTTTTGACAGCTTATAGCAGTAGATGAAAAGAATTATTTTGACCGACCTATGTCTTTCCAATTTTTTTTTTTTAATTTTTGAGCATCATAAGTAAAACTTATATACTTACAAATTTCCTCTTTGTCTCATGTTCAAAATCAGTTCGGTTTGTATTGTGCAAATCAATTATTTCATGGCTCATGTATGCACCTGCATTTCTCAAAACCATTTAAGTCTTTTGGTCAAGAAAGAATATATGCCTTTCTTTCACCCTAGAAGTTTGGTAGTTAGAGACTATGTGTTGTTGTTCTAGGGCTCAACAAGAAGCGAGTAGTTTGGTTTAGGATAGTAGTGAGTCAGTTGGAACTTGTTGATCCGTTTCAGAATCAGGTACCCCACCTCACTTTTAGTAAGAATAGCCTCAAGGATCCCTTAGTGATAACAACGACTTTGGATAGTGATGAGAGTCAACTTTGCTATAATTTCGTGTGCATTTTAACCCCCTTTTTGTAGCCTATTCGATGTAATTTTAGGGCAGTTAAGTGTTTTTATAGGCACATTTCACCATGAGTTGAATCACGAGACGATAGGGCGTTTACGTCCGAAATCTCCATATTTTTTGAAGAAATGTGTGCATTTCATTGGAATTTATCACGCTGGGGTTTCTTGTTTTTGTTTGTTATAGGTGAGGCGTGATAGAGGGCGTGACGAGGATCACAACGGTACGAAAATCATCCAAACCGGAATTCGTATTAAAAAATAGCGCGAGACTCAAATTCAAACGTTCGAAAAAAAATATATTATTATCCAACTTTGTCGGGATCCCGACTTAGGAGTTGAATGGGATAAGACGTCTCATCACCAATTCCAGTTGGAAGCTAACTTTTTTATCATCAAAATAAAGAAAAAACAAAGAAAAAAAAGGGAAACAAAGCAAAATAAGGAGCCCACGCCTTAGCCAATGGAAAATTAGGACAAAAGTCAAAGACTGAATACATATTTGCCCAGCCAATTTAATACGGAAATTGACGGGAATACATAATTTAAAAGTCACCTAGGTCAAATTTTAATACATAATTTTTTACACCAGAATTTTTATTTTCTCTGCAGTCTTCCTTTAGGACAGTTATTTTTCTATTTTTTCTGCAATTCCCCTTAGTACAACAACACTTTTATTTTTCTTATTTGACAATTGGTACACAACGAAGTGACGATTCGAGTGGTAGATTGCTAAAGTTTCTTTTGGTAAATTTTGTTCAATCTTTTTATCATGTTTATTATTAATTTCTTCACTTTTATTTTTATTATGCATAGCTAAATTTTTTGATAGCTAGATTATGTGATGGAACTACGAAATTAATGTTTAAACGATGATATAGGGATGAGTAGAGCTTAAATATTAAATCTTTTGAATTGTTGTGTCCTAGAATTTGAACTTAATGCTATTAGTGGAGTCGCGACCCACTAATTGATTTTACACACGAACTTTATAAATATATTTTGCGAGGGAGTGTGCGAACTTAGAATTTTAGGTTTGTCATACACGAACTAGTTGAGTTTTTCGCAGCCTGTTTCTTGGTAAGGTTTTTCTAGCTAAACCGTGAACTCGGTGGATGCGGAGCGTCTCATTGTTTTTCATCATATTAGGTCAATTAAATCCCATAGAAATTTGCCGTTGAACCGAATATAGAGAGAATTAGGTTGTGGTATCGTCGCGCTGAGGACCATTTTAAGAGATTGCACCACAACACATTCATTAGAAGCTATTGGTTGGTTGGTAGGTTAAGGCTCATCCTTAGTGATTCGGTAAAGGTGTTAAGAGTAGTGTTCTTGATCATAGTTTAGCTATTCAGTTTATCATATATTTTAAAGTTATAATTTTTGTTTTTTTTTTCTAGTCGTAATTATTATTTTCACCCTTATTGTGAACCTAAACTGGATACGAAATTGATTGTGGTACTTGACTGATTTCTCGTGGGATACGACCTTGCTCGTCACTATAGTGCTTCCGACCCGGTACTCTGACGGTTAAAGTTGGACTTCACTAATTTGGCCATCAAGTTTTCTGGCGCCGTTGCTGGGGAATCGGTCGATATCAGAAAGTCATTTGAGTAATTAGGATTAGGTCATTTTTTATTTTACTGTTTTCTTGTTGTTTTGGTGATTGCAGTGTATGACCCGAAGTTCCAAGGAACCTCTACTTCCTTTGATTTCAGAAATTGAAGCATTTACAAGGCATCAGAGATCGGTTGGGAAAGCATCGACATCAGTTGCCGAATCAGAACCCGAATCAGAAGAATCAGAAATGACTTCGGGAAGTGGAAATTTAACGAATTTAGTTGCTGGAGATGAGACTCAAGATGGGTTGCAGTTAGACCCAACGTTTACTCTCGAGAATAGGAAATACAAGGCCTAAACAGAGAGCCCCCACCTAATCAGAGGGCAATCAATTTGGGACCAACAGGGGTCCAAAATCAGGGAGGTCGGCAAAATCAAGTCCTACAACAACAACAAGCCCCTCAGAACCAGAACAACAACAAGCCCCTCAGAACCAGAACAACAACCAGGGGAATGTATTGGGTCAAATGCCTTTTGACCAGAATCAAATGATGATGCAAATGATGTTGCAAAACCAACAACAGAATGTAAATCCACCACCAGCCGCCCCTGTTCAGGCACAGAACTTTTATGCACCTCCAGTGGTGCAACATCAGGCAAATCAAGGACAGATTTTGAAGGACTACGCACAACCTATCATAGGTGAGGGACACACACCCATCCGTTTTCCATCCATCCCGGCAAACAACCTAGAAATTAAACAGCATGTGTGGTATCTTCTGAACGACAGTGCACAATTTCGGGGTAAATCAACTGAAGACCTAAATCAGTTTTTGAACCACTTTATGTAAGTTTGTCGGACCGTTAAGATGAATGAGGTATCTGAGGAAGTGGTCAGGATGTT
Source organism: Gentiana macrophylla (assembly GCA_026214975.1). NCBI lineage: Eukaryota > Viridiplantae > Streptophyta > Magnoliopsida > Gentianales > Gentianaceae > Gentiana > Gentiana macrophylla. Next base: position 33,426,635 of record CM047810.1, read on the forward strand.
TCTATTCCCTTTTACACAAAAGGAAGTTGCGAGGGCTTGGTACGAGTCAGTCCCACATGATTCCTTGCACACTTGGGATCAAGTGATTGCAAAATTTCTGTTGAAGTACTGTTCCCTCTCCAGAACTTTGGATACGAAGGCCGACATCGCCAATTTTGAACAATTAGACATGGAGTGTATGCACGAAGCTTGGGATAGGTTCAAGTACATTTATTTTATGAAGGATTGAGAGAGACTGATCAATCAAATCTGAATGCAGCATGTGTGGGAGATATGATGAGTGTGGAACCTGATGTTGCATTTGTTAGGAAATCTACGCAGGAACGCAGCGGAATTCAAAAAAATTTATTTCCTATCGACCCAAGATCGACTTCGTTTAAGCAATAAACAAACAAGTAGTAGACGGTGGTTACCTTGGTTGATCTATAAGATCGACGCTTTGACCGTCAGGAGAGTAGTTCGCATAGAGCCGCCCAAGTGTTCGGCCTCTACCGCTAGTCCACACGAACGACCGCCGGAATCCCATCATGGATTGCTATTGGAAAACTCCGGTTGCTAGACCGGCCTTTTCCCTCTCTCCAACTCTCATAGGATGCTCTCTATTTTACACAAGAACTATGAGCTCTTGCAATTATGATGTCTAAAAGAAGCTTGACACCCACCTCTTATTTATAGTCATAGGTGGCGCCCAAATAGTAGAAGGAAGAAAACATTTTCCCAATAAAATAAGGAAAATATAATTGATTGATTTATCTCATTTATTATAATATCTCATATTAAATAAATCTAGGATATTGTCAATATCTTATATTGAATATTCCAAGATATTGTCAATATCTAATATTGACTATCTTTATTTTATTACCATAAATCAATTTACACATGTGTATATATCACATATATATTACACAAAATAAATCTATATATATATATACATAGTGGTGCGCATGCAAATCACTAATTTGCATTGATGCCACACACGCATGTATCATTTATATATATATATATATATATATATATATATATATATATATATATATATATATATATATATTAATATCTAATATTAATATTTAGTAATACTTATTAATTAAATTTGCACAATCCAAGTGTATCTTATACACATTAAATGTGGCGCCCTTTGACCAACAAATTGGGCAGGAATATTCTTTAATTAATATAATACTATTAATATCTTGTATTTAATTTATTCATATTAAATAAATACCACAATATTAATTTACCACTATAACCCTTATAGCCTCGAGATAAACTTTCCTTATTTGGTTATCATCTATAACCACATTTTAATCCGGCTAGACGTTCATATGTGTGTGACCCGATAGGCTTCGAATATGTTGGCCGTAGACACAAAGTGCAAATTACTTAAAATGCCCTTCATGCCTAACGATCACGGGATAGCCTCAGCAACACACCGTGACCCCAATCATCGGAAGAGTCAAATGCAATGACTACTACCTTTCATGTGAAACAGTTACCGTGTAACTTTACAATCCTATCCTTGTAATAATATCCATACGGTCGACGTCGAGTGTCAAACATTAACGACCGTATCTTATAATCTGGATATCATGCTCTCTCGAAGTAACTCGTTTACTCCCACTTTGCAAAGATTCACGAGAGTAAGACATTCCTTATAAGAAGGCCATTTCGGATATTCGATCCCAATCATAGGATACGCGATTCCCGGACGACCAAACATGTATACTCCGCATGCTTCAGTATCATACCCAATCACTACCGCATGATCGCCCCGTGGCTAGGGGAAACCTCAATAGTGTCAAAGCATGACAATCCACACCGTGATGCCATGAAGACTCCGGTCCAAAGGATAATTACACAACCGCCACATAGTGTGACACTTATCTTTGTAAGTGGGTCAGTCTAACGTACGCATTCTCTAATACACGTCCACGTACAGTCCAAGTGTCTCTACACTTCGATAGAGCGAGATCTATCTCGCCTTAAAAGATGAAGACATCTAATACGTGCTAGCCTGCTCATACTATCAATGCCCTGTTTAATAGTACATCGCCTAGAGAGACATTTAAGTATCAAACTTATTAAAGTGATTAGAGATCTCATCAACCATAATCGCCTATCATGGTTTCTCTATCACGATTTAATACTAAGGACGTTATCATATAACAATTCATAATTGGTTCTTTAGAAGAAATGTATATATGACAACATAAAAGCCATTTAATATATGTATAAACATAAAGAAATAGTAAAAATGATCCGACCCGGTCGGATCCGGTCCAACCCGATTGGGTTTAGGACACTATTCCAACAATCTCCCACTTGGCCTAAAACCAATCACTCGCACACACAAGACCAAGTTGATACACAAGAATATAATGCAATACTCGCAACCAGCCCTAGCCATAAACGGATCGCTATCCGTGGGGACTCAGACTATCTTCATATCATGTTCCAAATTGACCAAGTCAAAGGAACCGCCTCAACACACACACGAATCTCTGACGAGACCCTGGTCCTTGCTTCAAGCAATAAATCCACTTACTATATCAGCTATACAGAAAAGGTGGAATAACCGTATAAGGTTCAGGAATGAACCTACTAGATCCATGTACTGCTCCCGCTGCGCCTTTAAGGCACTACTGTGTTTTGGCTCGTTTTGTAGAATTTACTGATGACCCATAGGCTAGAACATTTCCAGCTCATTGTATCACTTAATCAAAGTGATCGCAAACCTGCATCGTAGCTCCCACTCGCCTTCATAAGACTCGGGATATACGTCAGTATATCTACGCTATTTAATTCTAAGTTTCAATAAACTAGAAATCATCCTTAACTTGTTTAAGGATATTCTCGACCTTCACCAGATCTACTTTCATACTTGCTCGTGACTATTCATGGAGTATGAACATCCGGCACTATAAGATGGTTCCTATCGCAGTAGCGAAGGAAACCTTCCATAAACATCATCTTTCACCTTATCTTTAGGACCAATGTCCTAACATAGACAGATCTTGCGATCTATGCTAAACTTCTTTTAGCATCACATCTATATAGGTAAACTATAATATAACAGCAGTTAAATCTATCGCTATAGATTCCTATTTCTAAAAATAAGAACTGCTAATCCAAGTGCTTTCGTAAAGACCTTGAACTACCAAACATTAATTGATCGTGACATGGGGTGATAATTTTAGAGAGATATCCAATACCTTACTCAAAAATCGTAACACACTCCCACTATCCAACTTGCACATTGGCATATCCTTCTTTGACTAAATCAAACTCCTTTGATTATCAAACAAAGAAATCGTCTCAGAGAAACTTGTTCGAGTCCATAAATGGATCTCGTGGGCTTACATATCATGTTATCTTCTATGAACATCGAAGTGCCTCGCCTAACGTCTTCAACACTATCATATAGTCATGATACAAAGTTATAACAAGTATTATCCGAATAGAATCGGGCTCACCTTACGGGGACATTCCTCAGGTAAGACAGACTAGGTTCACAACCTGGTTGTCACCTGATGGAATCTAATTCGAGATATTATGGCTCCTAGCCATATCTCTCAATCTTGCCTTTCAAACATTCCTTCATAAGTCGTGAGATATTCATTCTTCAAGATGAACGTATCAAGAGCCTCTTTCAGAGGCTTGAGGTTATCCATGACTTATAGAACTTTGTGTGCTGCTCGAGCGGTGTTCTACACCTCATCGCTATACGGCGCGCTCGCTCATGTTCCATTGGTTGAATATATCTTTGTGGTTCTCAAACTCTTTTGAGATATTTTTTACTCCCACTGTCTCTTTTGGAAGAAACACTTCTTAGAAGACAAAGATGTTTGGAGACAAACATTTTGCTCCACGGACAAGTAAATAATATCCAGCGTACTTGCTAAGACATTCCACAAAGTTGCATATGTCGTACTAGGCTCCAAGCCTTTCTGACTCTGCCTATGAAAACCTCAAATCATCGGTTAAGATAGATTCGACATTATCCCCTTCCATATCTAATATGGAATTTATTCAACCATTATTCTTTGGAACTAGGTTAAGTATAAGGGCTCTATCCCGAAATGGGTAAGGGATACTTCGCATGGCTTGCGTCACACCTTTATCATGTAAAGTGTTGTTTCCATTTTCCGAACACAATCTAATTGCGTATCCCAAAGATGGTATCCTTCAAGGGAAGAATCTTATTCTTTCGCACGACGACTTCAAACACCCTTCTTCGGTATCAATTACTTCAATCCAATTGAAGATTAATTCCTAAGTAGCTCATCAATCTCATATTCGTACTAGCTCGAACTTTTCGGGCTCTCCGAATTATGCACTTCACTGAGTACACTTGACTATTTCTAAAAATAGTCGTAGAGACTAAAAAACAATTATTTGTGGCATTAATTGTCACAAGCCAACAAACATCGGTATGTTTAGGCTTTGGACAACTTTCTAGATTTTATAACCTTTTCATAAAAGGGTATTTTAGTCATCTTTAGATAAGATACGTATTACCCACATGATTCATAATCATATGGTTCAACATCATCGAATGACGTTTAGTTACACGCTTTCCTTCCATAGAGACTATGTCAGAACAACCACAAATATTAAGGATAACAGCCATACAAATATTTAGTTGAGATCTCATCACATATATCAACTATATAGTGACATCAATCTAGTATGTTAGATTCAGTGACCTTCCAACTTTATCGGAATAACATTTATTCTTTACAATTGAATGTGTCTACTAAATCCTAACAAATAACTGAAAGTATGTTCTTCATAAGAACCGAACATAATAACATTTATTTAGTTCCCTTATCAGTTTACTAGATCCAGAATGTGGTAAGTGTTACAACGTTTGCTTCACCTTCCATATCTGTATTAACCTTTCTAGCTTAATCACACTCGTAAGATATCATATATCTAAGAGTTGACCTGAACTTAGATAGGTTTATCTCAACTCACTTGCCTAGAATAGAAACTTCAATAAGCTCTATATTTAAGCACATGCCCTAAATTTCCTTTTTAATCCTTCAAGCACTTGTAAATATTTCTTGGTGTAGTCTTCATAAGACTTAAGAAAGATCACAAGAGCTATGTCTTTGATTTCCTTTCATAAAGAAAATCTAAAGTTTATTAAATAGTTTATTTAACCTTTTGAATCGTATTTAAAACATTGACTATTTAATTAACCTTTAAGCAATGATAGAATTAAGTCGATACTTAAATCTTACAATTTTGAAAACAATCTTTCCAAAATTCGATGTGGTCATTCTTATCCAACGTTTGAATTAATTGTCATCGTATGACTGAATGATCATCTTGGATCGTATCCAATATATGACTAATTCGTTGAAACTTATTTCAAATGATTTAATCATATCATGAGCTTCCGCTTTCATTAATAATTAAAGTCTCGGAGCACTGCATCAATTATGTAATCTCCTTGTCTCTAACTACTATAACGGGATTGCTCATGTCATTGCTTATTTTAAAAGGATTAAAATTACTTAACCATATTTGAGAACGTTTCTCAAAATTAACAGTCATAATTTGGTTTTACTAATCGAGAATAAAACATAAATATAAAGTTTGCTAAAACTACAACATAAAAATGAAAATAAATGAGTGTTGTTGTTTATACACGCAAAATCAAAAATGGTCTTTTGGTTTATGATTTTGCTCCCACTAGTCAACTACTTCCAATTGACTTTCAAGAATTATTAATTTCTTTAGTGGACAAGATCCCACTAAACTACCGTGACCCCCGCTTTGGCTGGTGGGCCGAAAATAGTCTAATAGGTAGACAACAACCATTTGTCAATCGTATCTTATACGACTCTTGTTGTTTGACTAGTCAACTCTTTGACAATTTTCATCTTATGAAGTAGTCAAACCCTTGCCTCTAAAATCCAAACGACCTCGCTTTTGGTGGTGGCGAGAGAATTCTTAGTCAAGTCATAACCCCAATATTCGTGAGATCTCATACGATCATATCTCGATAATGACGATATACCCGAGGTAGGTCAACCCCCTGCTTTGGCTGATGAGTTGGATCCGAACAAGGGCTCTTCACCGTCATTATAATATGGGGAGGCAATTTCAACTTGATTCTTTTGAGGTGGAAGTATTTATATAAATTAATTCACTTAATTAATTTTTAATCATGGTCTCATCATAAATATGTCTATCTCTATAAACATACATCCTACACATTTATCTAGATCGTGCCTAGTCATCCATCTATCGTATCATATAAAATAAATACAAGCACAAAATAAATAAATGCGTAAAATAACCGGTATGATCATGGACTTTTCCTAGGTGCGGTTTCGAATACAAACTGACGAAACCGCGGGTCACAATCTAAGGGTAGCTGCAACCGCCAATAGGATCTTTAATGCTCCATTCTTCAATGAGATCTTTATTTTCGTCTTTCTTTGGTCTCCATCTTCTGCTCCATTCTTGTTACATTTAATTCTATCTAATAAAATAAATACACCCGCCCATACAGGGGGAGCCAACGGAATGGGATAATTGCAGAGAAAATAAACTAGGTCACGTTCTTCATAACGGCTCAGGACAATTTTTAAACCAAATGAAAAATTAAATCATTCACATCTATCCTATCGATCGGTCGAAGTCACGATTAATCGGGGTCCATATAATCATATTATATCTACTATATCTAATCCATACAATAAAATCTTATGAAAAAGATAAAATTAAATTTTAACTACTTGCGTCTTAATTAATCAATTAACATTTAATCTATTAAATAATTTTATCCAACCAATTAACTAATTAACATTTAATTAATTAAATGATTTTAATCGAAATAAAATTAACGATTAACTTTAAACGATTTTAATTTTAATTTTAATCAATTGGAACTATTCCAAAATAAATCAAAATTAAAATTATTTCTCTTTGTTTCTTTCCTTTTGATTCGTAATCAAAAGGGATGCACGCTGGTTTCTAAACCAAATTTTGAGCAAGCGCAGCCACTTTCCAAAATCAAAATTTTGGAAGTACTTGCAAGCAGCTTTACAAACCAAATATTTGGAAAGGCTGCAGCTTATTCCAAATCAAATATTTGGAAAGGCCAAATAATTTTGGTTTAAATGCAGCCACTTTCTAAAATCAAAAATTTTTTGAAGTGGCGCAAGCGCTTTTCCCAAATCAAATATTTGGAAATGGCTGTTTTATTCCAAATAAAGTTTGGAAAAGACCATTATTATTTTAATGTATGCAGATTCCAACTACCAAACTATTTGAACCATTTAGTTAGCCACACGACAACTAAACAAAAGCGAGGAATTACCAATCACAACTATGAACCATATTGAATCACAAAATACACAAAACAAAATTTTGGAGATCCGCCAGAATTGACCGGTCAACCGATTGCCGGCGCGAGTTGCCTCTTCGCCGCGCCGCCGCTTGACCGCCGCCCGGTGGTGGTGCCGCCGCCTTGATCGGCCGAGCACCACCCGATCTCCTTTTTTTTTTCTTTTCATGTATCAATTTTGCAAATAAAAAATCTTTCATCTTTTAATTACGTGATTTAAATGATAAAATTAATTACGCATAATAACATGCTTATTGCTTAAGCTCGAAGCTCGCTCTGATACCACTGTTAGGAAATCTACGCAGGAACGCAGCGGAATTCAAAAAAATTTATTTTCTATCGACCCAAGATCGACTTCGTTTAAGCAATAAACAAACAAGTAGTAGACGGTGGTTACCTTGGTTGATCTATAAGATCGACGCTTTGACCGTCTAAGGAGAGTAGTTCTGCATAGAGCCGCCCAAGTGTTCGGCCTCTACCGCTAGTCCACACGAGTAATGACTCGCGGAATCTCATCATGGATTGCTATTGGAAAACTCCGGTTGCTAGACCCGCCTTTTTCCCCTCTCTCCAACTCTACATAGGATGCTCTCTATTTTACACAAGAACTATGAAGCTCTTGCAATTATGATGTCTAAAAGAGCAGCTTGACACCCACCTCTTATTTATAGTCATAGGTGGCCCCAATAGAGTAGAAAGGAAGAAAACATTTTCCCAATAAAATAAGGAAAATATAATTGATTGATTTATCTCATTTATTATAATATCTCATATTAAATAAATCAGGATATCACAATATCTTATATTGAATATTCCAAGATATTGTCAATATCTAATATTGACTATCTTTATTTTATTACCATAAATCAATTTCTACGTGTGTATATATCACATATATATTACACAAAATAAATCTATATATATATATACATAGTGGTGCGCATGCAAATCACTAATTTGCATTGATGCCACACACGCATGTATCATTTATATATATATATATATATATATATATATATATATATATATATATATATATATAATATTAATATTTAGTAATACTATTAATTAATTTGCACAATCCAAGTGTATCTTATACACATTAAATGTGGCGCCCTTTGACCAACAAATTGGCTTACGGAATATTCTTTAATTAATATAATATTATTAATATCTTGTATTTAATTTATTCATAATAAATAAATACCACCATATTAATTTACCACTATAACCCTTATAGCCTCGAGATAAACTTTCCTTATTTGGTTATCATCTATAACCACATTTTAATCCGGCTAGAGGTTCATATGTGTGTGACCCGATAGGCTTCCGAATATGTTGGCCGTAGACACAAAGTGCAAATTACTTAAAATGCCCTTCATGCCTAACGATCACGGGATAGCGTCAGCAGCAACACACCGTGACCCCAATCATCGGAAGAGTCAAATGCAATGACTACTACCTTTCATGTGAAAAGCGATTACCGTGTAACTTACAATCCTATCATTTGTAATAATATCCATACGGTCGCACATCGAGTGTCAAACATTAACGACCGTATCTTATAATCTGGATATCATGCTCTCTCAAGTAACTCGTTTACTCTACTTTGCAAAGATTCACGAGAGTAAGACATTCCTTATAAGAAGGCCATTTCGGATATTCGATCCCAATCATAGGATACGCGATTCCCGGACGACCAAACATGTATACTCCGCGTGCTTGAAGATCATACCCAATCACTACCGCATGATCGCCCCGTGGCTAGGGGAAACCTCAATAGTGTCAAAGCATGACAATCCACACCGTGATGCCATGAAGACTCCGGTCCAAAGGATAATTACACAACCGCCACATAGTGTGACACTTATCTGTGTAAGTGGGTCAGTCTAACGTACGCATTCTCTAATACACGTCCACGTACAGTCCAAGTGTCTCTACACTTCGATAGACGAGATCTATCTCTGCCCTTAAAGACAGAAGACATCTAATACGTGCTAGCCTGTTCATACTATCAATGCCCTGTTTAATAGTACATCAGCCTAGAGACATTTAAGTATCAAACTTATTAAGGTGATTAGAGATCTCATCAACCATAATTGCCTATCATGGTTTCTCTATCACAGTTTAATACTAAGGACGTTATCATATAACAATTCATAATTGGTTCTTTAGAAGAACAGATATATGACAACATAAAAGCCATTTAATATATGTATAAATATAAAGAAATAGTAGAAATGATCTGACCCGGTCGGATCCGGTCCAACCTGATTGGGTTTAGGACACTATTCCAACAGCATTGGCTACTATTGAGAGGGTTGCAGAGTGTAACCGACAATAGAAAACGGGGAGAAGACTGTCAAGAAAGCCAATTGGTTCAGTTGACCAAGTCGGGGAAAGTGAAGAGGCTATGAAGATGCAAGCTGAAATGGTGGAACTGAGGAAACAAATGAGTAATATGATGTCATGGCAGAAAGATTCAAAGGGGTGCACTACGTGTGGTGGCGAAAATTGGGCCTCTAATTTCCCAACCCAACAGGTTAGTCAATTAACCACCACACAAATGTTAAATGATCCTGCTCTCGAGAACCGCTTTGGAATTAACAAAATGGACATGCATCCATTATGCTCGAGCCCCATGGTTTATCAAACTGCAGATCCGAGTTTGATCCCCAATTGGCAACAAACGGATGTGAACTACTTAGCCAATCAAAATAGGGGCCAAAATTTTCAGACATGGCGGGACAATCCGAACTTAGCTTGGGCAAGAAATCCGAGCACCGGGCAAACTACTCAGCAACAGGTTGTGCAACCGCAACAGAATCAATACAGGCCTCAACCGCAAAACACATATAGTAACATGAGGCAGCCTCAACAAAGGGTGTACATGCACCCTAATGCGCAATCGCAATATGCCCCACCCCAACAATCAGCACCACCACCTCATGAACCCACGCAACCTAAAGACTCCACAGACCTTCTATTGGAACAAATGCACAAGGAAATGAAAGAAAGTAACAGGGAAATAAAGGAGAGTACCAGGGATTTGAGCAAAGAGATTAAAGAGATGAAAAATGCCCATGTAAACTTGCAGTCAGTGGTGAGAAACTTGGAAACACAAATGGATCAAATCACGGAGAATTCGACTTTAGCTCCAAGTGGTGGGTTACCGAGCAATACAGTGAGAAATCCTAGGGGTGTGAATGCCATTTATACAAGAAGCGGAAAGGCCGTAGGCAGTGATGTTGAGGCACCAGTTGTGGAAAAAAGAAAGGAGGCGGAGAAGCCAAGTGAAGAGACTGAAGATTGGGAAATCGTTGATGAAGAGAAAGATGCCGAAGAGGTTAAGAAAGAAGTAGAGGCACCGAGCTCATTGCCCGAAAAGCAAGCAGAAACGTTGAAATCAGGTGTGCACAGCACAGGTATGAATGCTACTAAAAACCCTTTTGATTTATCGACTTTGCCATACCCTCCCTGTGGCCCTAAAAAGCCACTCTCACTAAGAGCCAAAACAAATTCCTCGACATCTTACAAAAAGTTGAAATAAATATTCCCCTTGTAGATGCGCTTGCAAACATGCCATCTTATGTGAAATTTTTAAAGGGAATTTTATCCAACAAGGCTAAAATGGAGGAAGTTGTTTGTCTCAACGATGAGTGTTCTGTTGTTTTCCAAAATAAGTTGCCCCCCAAGTTGAAAGACCAGGTAGTTTCTCAATTCCATGCACCATAGGCCAAGTTATGTTTCCCAGTGTGCTATGTGATTTAGGGGAGTGTGTTAGTCTTATGCCCAGGAGAATATATGAGACTTTGGGGTTGGGCGAGCTAAAAAGAACGAACATGACCTTACAAATTGCGGATAGGTCGGTTAGGCGCCCCATGGGAGTCGTAGAAGATGTTTTGGTGCAAGTAGAGAAGTTAGCTTTCCCTGTAGATTTTGTGGTTTTGGATATGGAGGAGGATAGTCGTACCCCTATTTTATTAGGTAGACCCTTTTTGGCTACGTGTCGGACTTTGCTAGATGTTCCAAAAGGGGGAGATTACGATGATAGTGGGGATGAGAAAGTGACTTTAAATGTTTATAAGTCTATTAAGCACCCATGTGATGATCCGGATGAGTGTCATTTTATAGATTCTATATATCCTCTTGTTGCGGAATGTACTAATACGCAGGGTTATTCTGAGCCATTGGAAGAATGCGTGATGAAATCAAGCACAATTGAGGATCCTGATGAAGAGCTGGGAGAGGCCGCATGCGATTTGGAGGCTACGGATTATGTTGGTGCCAAGTGGCACAAATTTATGGAGTTGGAAATAAATGAGGAGAAGATGAAGCCATCCATTGAAGATCCACCAAAAGACTTGGAGCTAAAACCATTGCCTGAACACCTCAAGTACGTTTTTCTTGAAAATGACTTGCTTCCTTTGATTATTTCGTCTGCACTAACATCTTTGCAGGAAGAAAAGTAACTTAGAGTCTTGAGGATCCATAAAAAGGCTTTTGGATGGAAGATGGCGGATATCCGGGGAATAAGCCCCGAGATTGTGAAGCACAAAATCATCTTGAACGAAGATGCACGGGCAGTGCGTCAACCACAAAGAAGACTTAATCCTCACATGCAAGAGGTAGTGAAGAAGGAGGTTATAAAGATGCTCGAGATGGGGATAATCTATGCCATTTCAGACAGTGAGTGGGTGAGCCCTACACAGGTAGTTCTGAAAAGGGAGGTATGACTGTTTTCCCTAATGCTAATAATGAATTAATTCCTACGCGTCTTTTTACTGTCTATCGTGTATGCATAGATTATCAAAAATTAAACGACGCTACACGTAAAGATCATTTCCCCTTACCCTTTATTGATCAAATGCTAGAGCGTCTAAGTGGTCATGCTTTTTATTGTTTCCTAGATGGGTTTAGTGGCTACTATCAAATCATTATAGACCCTCAGGACCAAGAAAAGACCACTTTCACCTGCCCCTATGACACCTTCGCATACAAAAGAATGCCGTTCGGGTTGTGTAATGCACCCGCAACATTCCAAAGGTGCATGGTGGCCATCTTTTCTGATATGATAGAAAAGTTCTTAGAAGTCTTCATGGATGATTTTAGTGTGTTTGGAGATTCTTTTGATGAGTGCTTGGGGAATTTAGATAAGGTTCTGCAAAGGTGTGAGGACACCGACTTGGTGTTGAATTGGGAAAAGTGCCACTTTATGGTTGAAGAAGGAATATTTTTAGGCCATAAGATCTTTAGGTATGGCATTGAGGTTGATAGGGTGAAGGTGGAGGCGATTGAGAAGCTCCCACCCTCTATGAACTTGAAAACACTTCATGGTTTTCTTGGTCATGCGGGGATCTATAGGAGATTCATTAAGGATTTTTCCAAAATTGCCAAGCCCCTTACACACTTATTGACCAAAGATATGCCATTTGTTTTCGGTGATGAATGTCTACAATCTTTCCACAATATTAAGAGCTAATTGGTTAAGGCACCAATCCTAATAGCACCCAATTGGAGCGAGGAGTTTGAAATCATGTGTTATGCGAGTGACACCGTCGTAGGAGTAGTCCTAGGCCAAAAGAGAGACAAGCTTTTCAAGCCCATCTACTATGCTAGTCACACATTGAATCCGGCTCAATATAAGTATGCCACTACCGAGAAGGAACTTCTAGCCGTTGTTTTTGCTTTCGATAAGTTTAGATCCTATTTGCTAGGTTCCAAGGTAGTCGTGTACACCGATCATGCCACTCTTAGGTACCTCTTTGCTAAGAAGGATGCTAAACCACGCTTGTTAAGGTGGATTTTGCTCCTCCAAGAATTTGATGTGACCATTAAGGATAGAAAAGGGTGTGAGAATGTGGTGGCAGACCATTTGAGTCGCCTACCCAATGAGATGAAGGATGAGGAAGTAGGAAGTGAGATAGGAGATGATTTTCTAGATGAGAGGTTGTTCGCGGTGGATACCGCTGTCCCCGATATGAAGGTAGATGTTAGGTCGGTGAGTAAGTTTGGAGGTCCTTGGTTCGGTCCCTATGTTAATTACCTAGCTTGCGAGTTCGTAGATCCTGAGTTATCCCACAACCAACGCAAGAAGTTCTTTAGTGAGTTGAAATATTACATATGGGACGATCCATACCTTTATAGGCGATGTTCGAATGGAATTATTCGTAGATGTGTGGATGATGGTGAGATACCTAGCATCTTGTCATTCTGTCATGACAAGAAAGCCGGCGGGCATCATGCCGGCGATAGGACATCGTATAAGGTTTTGCAAAGTGGCTTCTATTGGCCAAAAATTTTTAGGGGTGAACACGTCTATGTGAAGGCGTGTGACGCGTGTCAAAGAGCCGAACGGATAAGTAAGAGAGATGAGATGCCTATGAAACCAATCGTAGTTTGTGAGGTTTTTGATGTCTGGGGGATTGATTTTATGGGACCTTACCCGTCTTCTTATGGGAACAAGTACATTTTAGTCGCTTGCAATTATGTGTCTAAGTGGGCTGAAGCCATTGCTTCACCCACTAATGACAGAAACGTGGTCATTCGGTTCGTGAAAAAGTACATTCTGACTAGGTTTAGAGTGCCACGAGCGATAATTAGCGATAATGGAAGTCATTTCCGAAACAGACCTTTTGATAAACTCCTAGAGAAATATGGAGTCAAGCATAAAATAGGAACCGCATATCACCCCCAAACAAATGGTCAAACGGAGGTGACTAACCGTGGGATTAAACGAATACTTGAGAAGACGGTGAATTCGAACCGTAAGGATTGGGCCCATAAGTTGGATGATGCACTATGGGCGCATAAGACGGCATTTAAGACCCTTATCGGGATGTCGCCTTTTATGTTAGTTTATGGAAAAGCGTGTCATTTAGCGGTGGAGTTGGAGCATAAGTCGTATTGGGCTACGTGCTTTTTGAATCTTGATGAGGGGGCAACCTGTGAGAAGAGGTTGCTGCAATTAGCCGAGTTGGATGAGTTTCGCCTTCAATCTTTTGAGTGGTCGAGAGTTTACAAAGACAAGACTAAAATCCTCCATGATATGAAAATTAAGAATAATAATTTTAAGGAAGGGGATGAAGTCTTGCTCTATAACACTCGTCTTCACTTATTTCAAGGCAAGCTCAAGTCTAGGTGGATGGGACCCTTTAAAGTTTCCCGAGTTTTCCCTTCCAGTGCAATCGAGGTCACTCACCCGACCAAGGGTACGTTTCTCACGAACGGCCTACGGTTGAAGAAATATGAGCATATGCCTTATGATAAGGCCCTTGAGATTGTGACCTTTACCGACTTCCCACCGAGCGACGAGAGTCGCGAGTCAAGCCAATGACTCCACAAAAATTTGGCGATCTTTCTTTATCCACCGATAATTCTTCATTCTGTCAAGCCAACGACATAAAACAAAGGCGGTTATAGGCGGCATCCCACTTTCCTTAGGTTGTTAGGATTTTGTTTCTTTTATTATAAAAATAAAAGGTGAAAATTCGAACACGCCACTTGATTCTTGTTGCATGCCTTATGATAGCCCATATTTTTATTTGCAATACATCTCCATACCTGTGCTTACCCACGCTTAGGGTTTCGGCCTTTCATCATAGTGGATTCTTGGTTGTTTCTGTTGTGATTACACAGGTACACTGGGAGATACATTGTGGTTATCATTTGGCATTGTTGCGCCCGAATTCTAGTTCAGCTAAGTCTTTCTTGCTTTACTTTATCACTCACACACCGAGGACGGTGTTCTATTTTAAGTGGGGGGTGGTAGACTTAGTTTCACTTGGCTACTTATGTTTAAATTTTTATGCATCAAATAAGTCACATGCTTGGTGTTTGGTCCTTATTGAGTGAAATTGAGCCATTTTTAAAAAATTCTTCATGATTTTGATGTTGCGAATCCTATGTGAGTCATTATCTTCTATGGTTAATTATTAGTCAAGAGTTGAATGCATGCGAGTCAAACCTTCTTCTTGTTGTGGAAATGGAATTCTTATGCACGTAATAGCTTTTCTTTCATGAGTTATGGTTGGTTGGTGAACGATTATAGATGACATAGACATTAATATGTTACCTAGAACTTATACCATTAACTTTGGGGCGAAATAGAAAGGTCAATCTTGGTAGATTAAGGGATGACGGTCCTGGCATTTCTTTGACCCGACCAGAGCCAAATAGCCAACCATGTACATAATTTCCACATGAACCCCTCTAAGCCTTTGTAGGGTGGTTAGACCCCCACCCGAACTTCAGTCATTCGTTGATTAGCCTATAATTACCGACCCTTAGCCTTTATTTGTGGTCTACGTTTCTTTGGCACCCTACGAGTGAATTTTAATCTTATTTTGGGCACACTTGCTAGCACAAGTGTGGGGTGGCGAAGATGTGTATCAAATTATGGTGTTGGTGGATCTTTTGTACTACGAATGAGAAGGGGTAGCAAAATAGTGTTGGTGTTTGGTTTATCAAAAAAAAAAATCAAAATCAAAATCAATCAAAAAGAAGAAAAGTTGAATAAAGTGTTGGAATAAAGTTGAGTCAAAGAATGTTTGTTGAAGGCCATGTATTAATTCTTCCAAAATGGCGTTGGTGGGACGAATTCATATTGAAGTCTATTGGAATTTGAGAGTGAAGAAGGAGAATGCTTGCTTGAACCAAGCTAAGAAGGTGAGTTATGAGGCAAATTCAAGATGTTTTGATTAGACTCACTCGTTTTTCTCTTTTGATATTCCTTTTATCCATTCGTTTAGCCCCATCCCTAGCCTAACATTACAACTGTGCAAGTCCTACCTGACCTTAGTTAGCATTGATTTGACCTCGATTAGTGGAGATGATTATGAAGTATAAGCCTATGGTGTAACGCCATTAGTCATGCATTTATAATCTGAGCCGGTTGACCGTGATTAATGATTGAGAAGCTATGCACACACACACATTCTTTTTCCATGATAAGATATGTTTTGGGCCGTGTGTGTTCGCTCGTTGACTAGTTTTTACTAGTTGGATATTTGGTTTCCCATAAGATCGCAATGTTGACCTCATGATTTATTTTTGAATCGCTTGATTTGCTTTCGCGAAAGCAAGCGCAAACGCTAAGTGAGTAAATGATGAGAAATAACTTTGCTATAATTTCGTTTGCATTTTACCCCTTTTTTGTAGCCTATTCGATGTAATTTTGGGGCAGTTAAGTGTTTTTATAGGCACATCTCACCACGAGTTGAATCACGAGACGATAGGCGTTTACGTCCGAGATATCCATATTTTTTGATGAATTGTGTGCATTTCATTGGAATTTGTCACGCTAGGGGTTTCTTGTTTTTGTTTGTTATAGATGCGGCGTGATAGAGGACGTGAAGAGGATCACAACGATACGAAAATCATCCTAAACGAAATTCGTATGAAAAAATGACACGACACTCAAATTCAAACGTTCGGAAAAAAAAAGATTATTACCAACTTTGTCGAGAGACAAAGCAAAATAGGCGTACAGGAGATGGGAGCCCACGCCTTAGCCAATGGCAAATTAGGACAAAAGTCAAAGACTGAATACATATTTGCACAGCCAATTTAATACGGAAATTGACGGGAAGCTGGACGTTGGATTTTGGCTTATATAAAAACCTCTTATGTCAAATTTTAACACACAGTTTTTACATCAGAAATTTTTATTTTCTCTTCAATCTTCTATTAGAACAGTTATTTTTCTACTTTTTCTGCAATTCCCCCTAGAACAACGGCACTGTTATTTTTCTTATTTGGCAATTGATACACAACGGTCGAATTAAGTGGTGGATGATCACATGCTGATTCTTTTGGTAAATTTTGTTCAATCTTTTTATCATGTTTATTATTAATTTCTTCATTAATTTATGCACTTTTATTTTTATTATGCATAGCTAAATTTTCTGATAGCTAGATTATGTGATGGAACTACGAAATTAATGTTTAAACGATGATCTAGGGATGAGTATGGCATAAATATTAAATCTTTTGAATTGTTGTGTCCTAGAATATGAACTTAATGCTATTAGTGGAGTCACAAACCATTAATTGATTTTACACACGAACTTTATAAATGTATTTTGCGAGGGAGTGTGCGAACTAGAATTTTAGGATTGCCATGCACGAACTAGTCGAGTTTTCGTAGCCTGGTCCTTGGTAAGATTTTTCTAGCTAAACCGTGAACTCGGTGGATGCGGAGCGTCTCATTGTTTTTCATCATATTAGGTCAATTAAATCCCATAGAGGGGACTGTTGAACCGAATATAGGATAACTAGGTTATAGTACGCTACAAGGACCGCTTTAAGAGATTGCACCCACAACACATTCATTTGTGTGTTTATTGGTTGGTTGGTAGTTTAAGGCTCATCCTTAGTGATTCGGTAAAGGTGTTAAGAGTATTGTTCTTGATCATAGTTTAGCTATTCAGTTTATCATATATTTTAAAGTTATAATTTTTGTTTTTTTTTTCTAGTCGTAATTATTATTTTCACCCTTATTGTGAACCTAAACTGGATAGGAAATTGATTGTGGTACTTGACTGATTCCTCGTGGGATACGACCTTGCTCGTCACTATAGTGCTTCCAACCCGGTACTCTGCCGGTTAAAGTTGGACGTCACAAATTTGGCCATCAAGTTTTCTTAGAGTAATCAAGGTTGCTAGGGTGTTACTACAAGTTGTTGGTTGTGTTGGAATCTACCGTGGCAAGAGTAACGTTACAATTTTGATTTCTACGGACCATAAAGTGATTCTTGGTATAGGCCAGCCATCCAAGAATTTTGTCTACATGGATTGCAAACATAAGTAAGTATCTTCCGGTGAAGGACACACCGAGCAAAAGAGTGGCTAGGGCGGTTTCAGTGACTCAAGTTGAGGTTGGTCAGTTTTGGGTTGAGTGTACGAGGTTTGAGCGGTTTGGGAATCGGTAGAGTGTGGTTCAATGGTTCGCAAGATCAGAATCGGTTAGAGGTTGTCCGTGGGAAAACAAGTGAAGCTTCAGTTTGGTTTGTGTTGAAGAGAGAGTGCTAAGGAAAGTCAATGGTTTGAGCATGCTCGGGTTTCGAGGACGAAACTCCTTTTAAGCGGAAATGAATGTAATATCCTGACTTTTCGAAAAAGGACAGACGTGTCTTTTGGCGAAAAATGGAATATTATGATTTACGGATTAAAGTATTTTTGTGTATATATATATTTTGGATAAATATATATATACATTTGGAAATCTGATTATAAATAATAAGGGAAAAATAATAAGAAATTATTATTTTGGGGATTTGTCTATTTAAGGAAAATAAATCCCATTAGTTCCCATGACCAAAAAGAAATCAGAAGTTTCGTACGTTCATTCATACGGCGCTGAGAGCACAAAATTAGGGCTGAGAGCTTTTCTTTCAGTTTCTAAGTCGGATCTTAACAATTTTCAGATCAGAGTGGAGCAGCGGAATCGTCGTGAATAGAGCGTCGAATCAACACCCGAAAGTTAGGACTTAGTCAAGGTTTGGTGGGAATGGCTTGCTAAAAGGTAATAGGCTCTTCCTACAAATTAATTATGGTTTAGAGAGGTTACATCGTGTTTTTGATTCGTTTTGTAAAAGGGCTTTCATATTGACTGATTGGTGTTTTATGATGTTAATGTTAAGCAAATCTTGATGTTTATTGTGTGAAATTCATGTTCATGATTGTTAGATTGGATTATAGAATGATATGACACGATTTGATGTCTTTTATTGCTACTTTTTATTTTGGCATTATATGTGTTTTTATTTATTTATTTATGTATTACTATTATTTTTTTAGAATACAATCTAATTGAAAGGTATGAGTAATAGACATCTTCGTTTTAAATTCTTTCCGGCGATTAAGTTCTGCGTACATGAAATAGTTGGTGTTAAAAGGTTATAATAAAAATAAAACATACAGGTTTTGCTTTTAAGTTTTTTGTATATTATATATTATATCTATTTATTTTGCTCATAGTATGCTTCCGAATGAAAAAGGGAAGCAGTGTATTAAATGCCATCACTTGCCGACGTTGTAAACAAAAAAAGAGGACAGGAGTATGAAAAAAAAGATTAATTATGCATTCTTTGGTTTCTAGAAAAATGAAGTTGATTTAATAAATATGTAATGTATAGTTGTTTAGTGTTATTGTGTGGTGTTGTGTTATTTTCGCTTCTGAGAATTTATCAATATATGAGTAGACAATGAATTTTGTAGCTTATGATGTTTTGATGCTTAACTTGAATATTAGTTTTGTTAACGAGCTTAAATAAGATGAAATGAAAATGAACATGCCCCGAGTGAGTTTCTGATGCGTTTGGTTCCGGCACCGGACGTACTTTTAAAGGGAGTTGAAGTTCGGGACCGTCGGGAGGGTATTGAAGGGCTTGTGCTTTGATGAATTAGTATTCATCAATATGCAGAATAATGCTTGGCCATTCACGTATACAGTAGTCTAAGTAAGAGAGTGGGAGAGGTGAGGGAGCTTACTTGAAAATACTTAGGTGGCTAGTTAATAACTAATAACAAATGTATTTGTGTAGTTAAAAGAATGTCATTCTTGGATAGGCACAAGTCTATATCGCAATGTGTAGGTTTTCGGATAAAACGAGTAAACATGCTGGCCTTTCTAGAGGCACCAGGAGTAGAGGGTACTCGTAGATGGATAATTTTGCTGGCCATTAGAGGGCACCTGGAGTAGAGGGACTCCACCGAACGCGTATACTATCGGGACTAGCCCGTGGCTATTGGTGTGATCCACCAATAGGTTGCACCAGAGATCTCTCGTGGCAAAGACCATGCGTAGTGCCCTAGAATGCAGATGTAACAAAGATAAGCTAAGTTAGAAACAGTTAGTCATGACATGTTGATGGATATGGAATGAACCTCAGATCGAGTCGGTCTCATAAAGATAATTATTAAACTTGTTAAAAAGCCTTAGTTAATTTGTAGCTGCTACCTCTTATTGAGTACTTTGTACTTACCTCAAATGCATTGTTTTTCTATGTGTTTGGGGGGAGAGAAGATAAACAGGTAGACCCGGAGTTCGAGGCAGACTTTGATGACGACGTTTGAGGACGCCGGAGTTGAAGCATTTAATTATTCTGTTTTCTTTTATATTCATTAGACATGTTGTTCTTTGGGAAACGTTGCAACTTCTTTTTGTTTCGTTTGGAAGATTTCGTACGTTTTAGATTTCGTTTGGTTTTTCAATGTAATAAATGTTATATTTCTATCTTTAGTGTGATGAGTTCTTTTCATAGTAGCATTTATGATGATTTTTCTGAGTCTTTTTAGCTTCCGTTTACCTAACTCGATATGACGTAGTAGATGTTTACATATAATATTGAATTTATTATATGTGCCGAGCGTTTCGTTTCGGGATAAGGATTCGGTATCCGTGAGCGGGGCATTACAGATTTGGATGCACAACGCAACAAATTAAATCCCTTTAATGAAGTGTCAAAAACATTATGATACTCACTTGGCTATCATTTAAATGATTGTAAAGATATAACAAGATTGTGAAGATATAATAACATTATCGTCTAAGGCTTTATACAAATGATGTTGTGTGTAATGAAGAAAACCCAGGTAAGAGAAATATATAAAACATAGAATAAAACAATCAAGTAGTGTGATTTATTGAATTGTTCAAGAAAAAGTTTTAATTATCGTAATCATCTTGTGAAAATGGGAGAAAACTGTAATCACTTTAATATAAGCAGCTTATGAATGAGTAGTTCTTGTGCAGTATCTTGTGAAATGAGGTAATGACACTTAAACAAACATGACCACATTTGAAGTAGCCGACACTTAAATAAATCTGCACTACACACAGCTTCAATCAGGTTAAACGGATTAACCATATCATTCCATATTGATCTTACTACGTATATGATGACAAGACTCCAAGAACTTTCCCTTATAAGTACCTTACCTTTGTAACCTTATGATGAATAATATATGATCGTATACGACAATGGAATCCGGTTACATCGTTCTTTTCTTTTTGCGTCTCTTTCTTTACTTTCATCATTATATAGTTTTACTATAAAATGTCATTTCCCTGAATTTTCAGGTGATAATTAGTCGAATATCAATCAGCATCCTCCCAGGCGGAAAAAAAAAACCCATTCATTGTAGCACTTAAATCATATCTTTAAACTTTTGGGATTTATAGAATGTCATCTTGTGAATTATTTTGAAAGTGGGAGCTGGAGATTTGTTGGTATTACGACATGTAGGTATACTCCCCAATGTCATCCACAAATATAAAGCTTAAATTATCCCAAATTTCACTTTTTTGGTATTGCTTTAGGTGGTGTATGAACACAAAAAAAAAATTTAAAAAATAAAATAAAAATAAAAAAAATAAAATATATATATATATATATATATATATATGGGCGGACCCACTACGGAGTAGGGGTGGTCTCAAGACCACCCAAAATTTGAAAAGGAAATAGTAATAATTTTTATAATTATATTTTTTTGAAGGATGTATAATTATATTAGTATTAGTATTTATGTTTGTACTTAAAGCTTCTTAATTATAAAATAATTATGTGCTCTCCTAATTAGAATAAGCACTATATAGTTTTTGTTAATTATCCAATGGTTGCGGGTTCAAGACATGTTTGAAGCAATATTTTTTACGTTATGTCATTGGAAATGCTTATAGATTATTTTTCTTACTTTATACCATCTAAATCTCAACTTATTTTTTTCTTTATCTTGTACAATCTAACGGGTGCACGTTCGAAACAGATTTGCAGTATTATTATTTTTAGGGAGATTGAGGGAAAATGACAAAAAAAAATTACAAAATGAATAAATAGGACACACTCATTTTTTTAGTTGCAAAAAGGACAAAAATGACCCTTGCCGCGCGTCCTTAGGTACATGAGTACATCAGGTTGGACCGTTTGAAGTTTGATCGGATCCTCCTTTTTTTTTTTTTTTTTTCCAAACACTCGTAACTTTTGATTTATAACTCTGATGATCGAAAATTTTTCACCAAAATTCATTTTTTTTGCTCGTTAATTTGAGCCCAAATACGATACCATTCCGACGTAAATTTTGAAAGCCGAAAAAATATTTACATTAACTGGAGCGTTTTTCTTATAAACGACCGTAACTTTTGATTTAGAACACCGATCATTAAAATTGTTTCACCAAAGTTCATATTTTTTTTATCTTCATTTTGAGACCTCATTTGATACATTTTCGACGTAGTATTTGAAAGCCGAATTTAATCGCAGCGTTTACAATAACATGATGTCGATACATGATCGAAATGATGATCGGATCATTTAAGGCTTAATTCAAGTGACTACTCATATAAGGCTCATTTACGGCTTAATTCAAGGGACACGATATCATATAAGGCTCATATAAGGCATACAATATCACTAACAGTATCATATAAGGCACACAGTATCAGTAAACAATATCAGGCTAATTTAAGGCTTAATTCAAGTGACTACTTCAAGGCACACATATCTGACTCATATAAGGCTCATTTAAGGCTTAATTCAAGGGACACAATATCATATATGGCTCATATAAGGCACATAATATGAGTAACAATATCATATAAGGCACACAGTATCAGTACACGGTATTAGGCTCATTTAAGCTTAATTCATGTGACTACTTCAAGACACACATATCTGACTCATATAAGGCTCATTTAAGTCTTAATTTAAAGGACACAATATCATATAAGGCTCATATAAGGCACACAATATGATTAATAATATCATATAAGACACACAGTATCAGTACACAGTATCTGGCTCATTTAAGGCTTAATTCAAGTGAGTACTTGGCTCATATAAGGCTCATTTATGGCTTAATACCAAGTACGAAGCCAACTCAATGAAACTAACATGTTAAAAGTGCTGATAGGATTATCTGCTTACCTATACATGCTTTCATCTTGGCAAGTACTGATCTTTATTCGTGAGGGATTAAAGATAAACTCCGGGCACTCAAACTAGTTTCTCCAGCTTACCAATTCCAAAGACTTTTAACAATTGATAACAAGTCATTTCCCAAACAAATGATTCTAATACACTATCATTTCAGCATGGTCCCTTAGTTAATTCTGTTCCTTTCATATAAAAGTCCAGAACCAAAGCATTCCCAAACAGAAACTAGGAACAATAATCAATCTAACTCAAGTACATATGATAGCAAAGCCTTCAAAAGTTAAAAGAATATAATCATAGACGACTAATATAATATTATTCCAGCTTACATAGCAATACAAGGAAACAGAATATACAAAGATTAGCAGCAGACTCATAAGCCACAACCCCCACTCAACTGAGAACTAATGAAATGTGATTAAAGAACAATTTATAGATAAATTCCAATAAAACATATGTCATGCAATTAAACCTTCAAAACCAAGCAGCTGACACAAGATCCAACAACACTGGTGTGATTCCAACATAACATGGTTTTCAAGATACCCTCGACGACGGCGACTCGATGATCAAATTCTTGATGATCCTACTTCTTTACAGTTTCAGAGTATGACTCTTGATTCTTTTGTTATGCATTCATTACCTGTAGTTCAATTCCATAATACTTCAATCCATTTGGTTTTTGATTGCTCCTTCTCTAAATCCATTTGGTTTTGTATTCTGTGGCAATTGTTACAACAACAAAAGGGTATGATGACTTTTTCCATAGTCAACTACTTTGTGTGGCAAAAGAGGAAACAACTGAAAAACTGAAAGGATTACAAGTACCACGACATAATGATGAAACCGGCATCAATATATGTCTGTATACGAGAAAATAAAAATAGAAGAAACATGACTCTTTCTTAACATGTGATAATACTAAAGATGGTAAATCAAAATGACCTCACCTCGTAATCATGTATCCGTTGCATACCAATATCACCAAGATAATCAATAGCTGCTCCCAAGCCTATTACTTCCCCAATTGCAGGTGTGCAAAGAATCATCATGATGTTTGGTAAGAATCATCAATTTCCCTACAATCAGATTTCTTAATGTAAAGGCCTTCTTCAGGGTTTTAACTTAAGACACCTTAGGATTAAAATAGTCATAGATCCAACTTATAGAGCCAATCTCCATTTTAGAAAATATACCCGCCGGAATCAGGGAGAAACGGAAATGCCCAGGTCGGTTGCCCATTGAAGGAAGCTGTCGATGTTTTCTGCAGGTTCTGGCGGTTCCATCGCCGGTGAACTGCATTGTGGAGAGGATTTAGTCCAAGTAAAAGACAGTCGCGGTTATGAAAAGGTGAAAAGAGTGCGTCGTTCCGATGTGCCTTCTTCTTATTCGCAACATGTGCCGGAGATGTTTCTCCGGCGGCGGAGATGCCGGAACTGCCGCGCTCCTGCTCAATTACAGGAAATAGGGCTATTGAAACGGGTCCATGGAAGAAAAAGCTTGGAAGAGTTTCAGGTGTGCGTTTGATAGTTGTATCAAATAGGGGTATATTCGTCCGGTGGAATTTATTCGTCCTTAATGCAACTAAAAATTGAAACTGGATTAGCACTTAATTAAGGGGGTAAAAGTGGACTATAAACTAATTTTTCCTTATTTTTTCTATATCTTATACCATCTAAATATAATCATAAAATTAAAAACCACAAAAACAAACACACTCTTCTCTTATTATGTTTTTAAACGGGCAAGAATTACTATAATACATGTTCGTGAATAGATGTACGATGAATAAAATTTTTATATATTGATATTTTTGTTCGTAACTATTTATATTCATTCATTTAAAAAGTGACATATAAGACCACCCCATGATAAATTAATGGGTAATGACGCATAATATATATATATATATATATATATATATATATATATATATATATATATATATGTATGTATGTAAGCTGCGTAGGCAAAAATAAAAAATATTTCCCTTAAATTATCTAGTAAAAACCTATCAAAAAATCGTAACACACCATATTTTTCTTCTCAATTTTACCATTTCATTTAGTCCCTAATCGATTTTGACTCAATTTTGGGTAGAATATTGTTCAGTCTACTGACTAGATTTCAATTGGTAAGTACCAATTGTGTTATTTGACAGTTAGAAAAGCTCAGATGATCATAAATGAAGATAATGTTTTCATTGAATGATAAGAAACCTCAGCTGTAGCCTTATACAAGAATAATCTATCCGTTTGAACCACAATGTACTCATAACAGAAAAAGAATCCGAGCTAGATATGATCTATACTATGTTGCCACCTCATCATTCACTAAATAACATAAACACCCTTACAAACTATTTAATTTCTTCAACTTCCCCTCTCAAACAAAAGGAGGTGTCAACCACATTGAGTTTGGCACGATTGAGCAAGAACTTGGATCAATAAGGAGGCTTGGTCATACAATCTGCTACTTGATCACATGATGGAACATGTTGAACTCTCAGTTTGTGTTGCAAGACATGATCCCTGACATAATATGCATAAATATCTATGTGTTTAGTCATGGAGTGGAATATTGTATAATGTGCTAGATGGTTTGCATTGATATTGTCACACCAGTTGATATGAACTACTGAAAAATGGAGGTGCATCTCAGAAAGAAGAGACTTTAGCCACTGAGTTTCAACAACAATATTGTCTCTAAATTCGTATTTTGTACTGGATCTAAATACAACTCGATGTTTCTTTGAGCTCCATAAAATGAGAGAATCACCTAGATAGACACAATAGCATGCAACCGGTCTCTTATCTTTAGTGTCACAACCTCAATCTGCATCAGTGAAGTCTGTGATGTGCTGGTTAAGATTAGGTTGGAAATGAAGTCCATACTGCAAAGTCCCTTCAACATTTTTAAGCATCATTTTTAAGGCTTGCCAATGTACCATTTTAAGAGCCTGCATAAACTGGATGAGTTGATTCACACCAAAAGATAGACCAGATTAGTGTATGTCAGATATTGAAGTGCTATTTATATACTTATGTATTGAGTTGGATTAGTGAGAGGCTTTGAATCCTTAACATTCAAATCAACACCATTAGCCATGTGAGTGGAGACTGGTTTCAAGTGGTCCATATTCAACCTGTTAATCAACTGAGATGCATATGGATTGTGAGTAAGATACAAGCCAGTCTCATCCATGTATGCCTGAAGACCTAGAAAATGACTTAGAGGTCTCAGATCCTTTAGGGAAAATTGGAATTCAGAGTAGATATGAAATGCCTGATCAACTGAGGGTTGTTCCCTGTTATTAGAATCTCATCTACATAAATGCAAGAAGGATACATCCCCCGAAAGTAAACTTCCAAAACCTTACCGAAATGCAATCTATACCCTTCATTTTTGTTTTCTTCTTTCACCGGTCAATGTCAAAAAGCCAACACATGCATGGCCCTTATTTTATTTCGATGAATTTGTTGTGAACAAATTTGGGGGACATAGATTTATTGACATAAATGATTAGATAAATCAGAGTTTTGAGACTTATACACAAATAATGATGTATCTGACTTGGCTTTAAAGAATCCCCATCTAAGATGTTGTTGTCAGAGCTCAACAAACCAATCTCTTGGAGTTTGCTTTAATCTGCATAAGTTTGTTTCACTGACACGCATGAGTAGGTTTGCTAGGATCTTCAAAACCTTATGGTTGAGGCATGTACACATCATACAAAGTCCATTTAAGAATGCATTATAAATATCTATCTGATTAATTGTCTAGTTTAAAGACACATCAGCAGCTATGACAACTCTGATGATGGATGCTTTCACTACTGGATTGAGGTTATCTTCATAATCCAAACATATATTTTTCAAAACCTTTGCAACCAGTCTGGATTTGTGTTTTAAGATTGATCCATATGGATTCAACTTAAGTTTAAAGATCCACTTGTTCCCAATAAGGTGTTGATTAGATTTAGATGGAACAAGATCCCAAGTATGGTATCTGATGAGAGTTGAGAATTCATCTTTCATAGCTTGGTGCTACTTAGGTTGACTGATGGCATCTGACACTTTGATTGGTTAGATTCTTTGGAAGACATGTATGAAAAGGTTTTGGTTTTCTTATGACACTCTTACCCCTGGTTCGCATAGGGTGTAAATTAGTTACATAAGAGGGTGGATTCGGAGATGTAGGTACTTGAGAAGAAGGTGAAGCAGGTGGCGATGAAGAACTGTTTGATGGTGATTTGGATGTATAGTAGGGATTGGATAGTTGTCTAGAGTCAGTGAAAGAGTGGATTGGTGTGATTTCAGAGGTTTTCAGTCAATGTTCCTTGAAGTACAATAGAGTAATCACACTGGCTAGATTGATCCCTTTGATGACTTGTACATATTGCAGTTTCCTGAGATACACATTCTAGATTTTGAATGTTAATCAGGAAAACAAGAGGACTGACTTTGATTGGACACATGTTCTGGTGAGTTGGTGAATAAACTCTTATAAGGGAATTATTGCTCATTGAAGATCACATCCCTAGATACATAGACTTTTCCAAATGGTTCAAGATAAAGGAAGCCCTTATGAAATGACCTGTACCTAGGAAAACACACATTTTAGTGTGGAACTGGAAATTTTGTTTTTGAAATGGTCTAAGATAAAGATAACAACTACACCCAAAAACCTTCAAGAGACTGGGATCAGGGGATGATTGTTGAGAGATTCAAATAGTGATTTGTCTTTAAGAATATGAGTAGGCAATATGTTTATAATGCAAGTGGCATATTGAAAAATTTCCCACCAAAACTTTAATGGCATGTAATCTTGATCAAGAAGAGTGAGACCAACTTATGATACATGCCTATGTTTTATTTCTACTTTTCTATTTTGGCCATGAGCATATAGGGCATGAATGTCCAATGATTATCCATTGATCCTTTAAGTATGTTTCAAAGGACCCAATTCACCACCTTAGTCAGATTGTAAACACTTAATAGGACAACTAAACTGTTTTTCCACCATTACTTTAAATTGCATAAAGTTTTAAGAGCATCTGATTTGTTAACAAGGGAGTAAATCCACACCAACCTAGTTTTATCATCCATAAAGATGATATAATATTGATAACCATTAGTAGAATACACAGAACAGGTCCTCTGAGATCAGAATGTATGATTTCAAGCATAAAGGAAGTTTTAGTAACATAATTAGAATAGGTAAATTGGCATGCTTCACAAAAATCAAATTTTTTATTGATAGAAACATTACAACCATTGATAATAGACTTCAAGACTCTGAAGGAGGGATGTCCCAACCTCATGTGCCACAAACTGGCAACCTTACTAGACACAACATATTTTACATCAGATTCAGTGACTAAACAACTTGACTCAACAAAGACTTTAGACTAGGTCTTTTGGAGTGAATAGAGATATGATGTGATCGGATACTGCAACTTGTACAAGCCATCTTTAAGGGCTCATTCGAAGTAGTGTTTTGCCTGAAATTTTGTCCTTTACCACTCAAAGGTCATAATGGAATTTCATATACCATTATTATCAATAGTAATCTTGGAGACACTCACAAGATTCTTAGCAATACAAAGAACATGTAAGACATTGTTAAGGTTTCAAACTAGCATGATTAGTTGAAATAAATGATTGACCTATATGTCTGATTGGTAGAGACTCACCATGTCCAACTGTTAGAGTGTCAGACCCTCTTACCCCTAGCTCAGTTGGAGATTGTTCTGATCAGTCATTATATGGTTTGTGGCTCCACTTTCAGCATACTATCTTGCATCACTAACACTCTCAGGTGATGCCAAGTAAGCAACATGCTGAGTGTTGTGATTGTTGAGTAATGAATGAAGTCTTGGTGAGTTAGAATTGAAGTTGGGTCTAGTGTAATTTGAATTAAATCAGTAATAACAGTTCACAGCAACATGTCCAACCCTGTTACAATTTTGACAGGTTGGTCTATTTCCATTTCTAGAATATCCCCCTCTACCATTTCCTTGAAACTCTTCACTTATATTGCACTTTGTTCATCAATTTCCTCTAAAACCTCTTCAAGAATCACCAGCTGTGGGCTTGAAATTAGGTCTGCTGATAGACAAACTGGTAGGGGGAAATGATATTTCCAGGCTATGTGTTGGAATGAACCTTGCAAGTAACCCTTCATGTGTTACCAGCTGGGACTGTACCTCTTGCCAAGATAAACTCCCAATCCTAGAGGTGATATTAACTATGACAGATTCATAGTCTTTTCCAAGTCCACCAAGAGTGGCCAAAATGCAATGGGACAACCAGTAGCAGTAAGACCATCTGAGTAGGACTTCATCAAATCTAGTCAATCCATAATAGGTTTAGCTCTCTTTTCTATTTTGGTGATAGATTCTTTGTATTCTAGCATCCTAGCTAGCTTTTGATATGTTGTTGAATAAAACATTCTAAGTATTCCTGATTTTATGAGAAGCAGTGCAGCCAAGTATCATAAGAATAGATCCGGTCAGAAGGGAGAAACCAAGGTGGTGCAAGTGTTGTTCCATGCAAGAACCCTTCAAGTATGTGGCCTTTTACAACATGAATGGTGATGGATCTCCACAGTAGATAGTTGGATCTATCCAATTTCACTATGCATGTTTGATCAAGACTTCCTCCCAGGAAAGTATTAGTAGTTGGAATGGTGATTGATGAAGATAGAGTTGGTATTGAGCTGAGAATCGAAAGGATTGGTGGTAGACTCGAGTAAAGCTGAGGAATAGAGCTCGGCTGGGAAGAACTTGGTGGTAAACTTGAGAGATTCTAAGGAAGAGAACTAAGATATGATTAATCTGCAGTGATTGAGCTAGTACCAACTGAGAAATCACCAATAAAGAAGGTAATTTTGGATGGGATGGTGTTGAACGTCGTACCAGACGTTTGTCCGGCAGAGGAAGCTCCGGTATTGGCCATGGCGGCTTTGATACTGAGTTAGAAAAGCTCAGATGATCAGAAATGAAGATAATGTTTTCATTGAATGAACAGAAACCTCAGTTGTAGCCTTATATAATAATAATATATCTGTTTATATGATAACGCACTCGTGACAGAAAGAGAATCTAAGGAAGATATGATCTATACACCACCTCATCATTCACTAAATGACATAAATACCCTTACAAACTATTTAATTTCTTTAACTCAGACAGACCAATAATGAGTCCAGAAAATATCCAACATACTGACTCAAATTTGATCAAGATAGTTTCTTTTTTCTAATAAAATTCAATCAGAATAAGATATAAGTGTGAATTATGGTTACCATAAGTTCTACCCAAAACCAGGAGTACAGAGTACATACATCAAATTTGCAAATCAGAAAGAGAATCCATATGATATGACGGAAGAATAGCAATTATTGCGGAGAAGCTATCACGGAGATAAAAATCCATTCTTGAGAGTCTCCATCTGTCGGTAGACGGACCCATTTCTCCCTTTTCTTTTTTCCCTTCAATTGAACTACTAGCCATTTAATTAATTTTTATTTATCAAAAGCCAAACAAAAGAAGGATCCAATGAGTTATTAATTAATTATTTATTTATTTTTCTTTTCTAATTTATCATGAATGCAATAAGTTAATAGAAATTGGACAAAATCTCTTCAATAATATCAGTAACAACAATAATAATTCTACAAATATAAAAAAGAAAGAAAGTTTGTGGATTGAATTGGCTAAACGATAGAGGTCATTGTAAATAAGGATCTTTAATTAATTCCTTCTTTAATATTAATTCTAAATTTGGTTCAGGTCAAATATATGTATTATTTCTATGCAGTAACTGTGAACTGTATAGCCGACAGTTATACAGTTCATATGTGAACAGAAATATTTTAGCATCGTTTTCCTTTCTTCTACAGGGAGGGAGAGCCTCGTGTAAATGTACGAACCAATACTATGAATAAAAAGAAAAGATAAACCGTGTTTTGTCTGTTTTTGTAAGTTATAGTAACTTATATGAATAGACGGATTCAGAAATAAATTTTAGTGAAAAAACCAGAATGAATTCGTAGATTTACTGGGGATATTAGTGACGTTTTTACATTTTTTTTAAACAACAAACTATATCGATTTGATACAATTTTTTTTCTTTTCGGTCAGCGGAGTGTGAGTTATTAGCAGGAGTGGAAAGAATTATTATGGCTTTTTGAAATAGAAAACAGGAAAATGCTTATTTTTATATGGGGATAGTGATTAGGGCGCGCACCGAACAATTGGACAAAAAAAAAAAAAAAGACCGACTAATCTCTCCACCGTGCATTAAGATTCTTAAAAAAATAAAAATAAATAAATAAATAAATATCCTGGACCTTAATCATTTTCGATTTTAGTTTATGGTGCTAAACCTTAAGATGATTTGGATGACTCTACCTATCAAATGTGAAAAGCAATGGCTTGTTCAGATCAGTCGGCCAATGGTTTCTTCTTCTTCTTCTTTTTTTTTCTTTTAATTATTTATTTCAGTTCTAATGTTCATCTGCAGTGTGGGAGGTTCTATTACATGAAAGCTCGATATAGGAGTGGAATGACTACATGTGAGATAATCCTGACCACACAGCTTCATTCTCAGTAATAAAATCATGTGCCCCAGATTACGCCACACGTAATCACTCCCTATATCGGAAATCTCCCAGCTAATTTCTCCTGCAGTGTTTGTTTTGGGGTATATGCTTCCGGCCTCGGAAGCATCAACATTTCAATATGAATGTCGTGCGCGTTGTAACACTTTTTCGAAATGATATGGGACCAACTTGCCTCCGACACATATTAAAGAGTCATTTAAAATTTTTAATATTTGATACCTATCGGCGACGCCGACTCTGCCGGATACTCTTGAACACATATTTTTTAATTTTTTAATTTTCTTTAATTCAGTTTTTCCATAGAGATTTTAGGTTATTTGTTTATTGTTGTCAAAAATCATATTTTATAAATTGTAATGTTTTAAGGACGAAATTAATTTTGTACTTTCTTTCGTAACCACGTAGATGTCGAATACATATTTTGGATATTTAAATACTTTATATATTATGAAATCAACCATCTCGTTGTGTTTGCATCGTGTCATGCGACATGTTTGAGTAGCAATAGGCAAAGCAGCAATTGATAGAGAATATTTATATGTGGACCTTAATTCTTGTAGGATAGTCTTTGTTGGCCATTTTTCCCTTCATTTTTTTTTTTTTTTTTCTATTTCATTGTGACGAAGTCGGAAATCGTCCGGTTTGTAATAGAATGTAATTCGGGTATTTGATATTTCATAGGATAATTCAAACAACTTTTTAAGTGGGCCTGAAAATTAAAACACACAAGGCGTGAGAGGTCCCGTAACTTGCCTCCGGGAGACACTCCAACGCTCAAGTTATTAATCAATTAGATAATTTTTTTAATGACCGTAAGTTGTAATGTGTATAGCAGGCGTATAATGTTGCGTATATGTATGCGCGTACCTGATAAATGATGATGAAAATCCTTCATATAGCATTCCTTGATGCCATGTTGGGAGTGAGTTAGCGTGCATTAAAGTTGTGGTCAATGATGTTCACCACGTATTGAAATAGTGGAGCGTAAGTCTCGGACCAGTTATGAAGCAATTATGGAGGCGATTATATTGCTAGGCCGTCCCTCAAGTAGGTATCAACAAGTTTAATTTACGAACATGGCTCAGAAAAATGATCAAAACTTAGGGTCATGGCTTTTTTGTTTTAATCTAATGAGTTTATTAGTCTAAACAAATGACATATATTTTAAATAGTGTTTTTTTTTGTTCTTTTGAAATACGCCGTTTTTTTTATAAAGAGAAGTGATAGTGCCTCTAAACACTTAGGGACAACCCTGATAGCTGATAGCACTCATGGCATAAAGTCTAGACTACTCGCTTAGTGGAGTTAATGGTTGTTTGAAACCGAAAACCACGTGCGTCATATCAGATATTAGAGACCGAAATGACCTGCGGCCCGTATCATTACTCTAGAATATAAGCGTGTTAGGTGAGCTTTATGTCCTTGCTATTTATATCCACTGTACCCGCCATACTTGGTTTCACTTGAATACTCTATAGTGCATCACTTTCTGCTCTCTCTTGTCTCAAACCTCTGTATTCAGATATATGCAGCATAATTTCACCTATATATATATATCTAATCCCTCAATTTCTTGATTCAGCATTATTATTAATTGCTGTGGCCTTTTAATTTAATTTCATGGCTTTGTTTGATACTGTATTGTTACTACTAGTCATAATATTGACAGTATGTACAAGCCAAGTTGATTCATGGGTTCCTTCTCCTGGCTATTATCCAAGTTCAAGGTTTAGGTCTTTCAGCTTTTACCAAGGATATAGAAACCTCTGGGGTCCTGCTCATCAATCTCTGGACAATAATAATGGAATTACTATTTGGCTTGACACTGTCTCAGGTTTAATTAATTACTACTCTTTTTTTATTTTCTTTTGTTAACTTAATTTTGCAAATTCTTAATTAATGCATATATATATATATATATAATTAATCAATGAATTAATCCAGGTAGTGGGTTTAAGTCTGTCAAACCATTTCGTTCTGGGTATTTTGGAGCTTCCATAAAGCTTCAACCTGGTTACACTGCTGGGGTCATTACAGCATTTTATGTAAGTTTTGTTTGTTTAAAGTTATAATTAAAGGGTTAATTGTATATATTTTGATTAATATAAGTTGAAATTAATATATTAATTGGACAGCTTTCAAACAATGAAGCACATCCAGGGTACCATGATGAGGTGGACATAGAGTTTCTTGGGACAACATTTGGGAAACCATATACTTTGCAAACCAATATTTACATAAGAGGAAGTGGGGATGGAAGGATAGTAGGGAGGGAGATGAAGTTCCACCTTTGGTTTGATCCCACCCAAGCTTTTCATCACTATGCCATCCTTTGGTCTCCTAAGGAAATTATGTAAGTCTCTCAACACACCCCCCCCCCCCCCTCCCCCTCCCCCTCCCCTCCTCTTTCCCCCTTACCCTTATGTCATGGTACATATATGATTGAATAATGATACGAATACAGACGTCGTGTCGTGTCAAAACGACTGACATAATCATTATCTACACCGTTGATCATGATGAATTTACAACACGATAAATTTAGATTTATAATAAACATCATGATCAATACTCATACAGATGAGCGTTGTGTCACAAACGGTTCCCACGTTTTAATTAGAGCTTTTCACGTGTTACATGATTATCATGTACTATTGAAAGAGTAATTAATGATCATATATCTACAAAACTCTTTTTACTATTATTTG
The DNA here is from genome assembly GCA_026214975.1 of Gentiana macrophylla. Lineage (NCBI taxonomy): Eukaryota > Viridiplantae > Streptophyta > Magnoliopsida > Gentianales > Gentianaceae > Gentiana > Gentiana macrophylla. The sequence continues at coordinate 33,461,275 of CM047810.1, forward strand.
ATTGCTGTTTTTTTTTTTTTTAAAAAATTTATTTTAAATAATGAGAATATATATTGCATTATAGAGAAAGAAAAAGCCCATACACTTATCAAGTTGTTTTTGTCAAAATTTTCATGACACATATTTTGTGATAAGTATTTTTGTCTCAATGCACAACTTAAATGAACAAATAACAATATAGTCTCTCATGACCACCCGAAAAGAAAAAAAAAAAAAAAAAAGGATATGGACATCTTGCTTTGAAAAATATGGGAGCAGGTGACATTTTATTTATTTATTATTTATTATTTTAGGACTGAGAAGCTGCGTAAGAGCATTTGCAGTAAATACCGTATATGCCTTAAAAATTCTCTATTAATGATTTTAATATTCAGGTTTATTTTATTTTTTTAATATAGAATACAAATTTTATAAAATTTTCTTCACCTCTGATATAATAATTCAGATTCTCTAAAATTTATTTATATATTTCTCATTCGTCCAAATTATTTAAAATCAATAATTGGATGCATGTTATCTTAGGTACAGATTTTTCGGAAACTCGAAAAAGCAGTATTCCGCTAAAGAAGAATTTGATCGCTCGTTTTAAAGTATCTAATGCAAGCGATGTAACGTTCAAAATATATTCCACTACGCCTTTAATTGAGTACAATAATAAAACAACTCTTGACTGATAAACCATTTATTGTAAATAAAATGAGTGGTTTAATTTGTTAACGCATCACATCAACAATGGCGCCAAGTTTTTTTTTTTTTTTTTTTTTTTTTTTTTTTTTTTTTTTGAACCTTGAAGTTTTATTGATGATGGGATATTAAAGGCCAAGTTCAATCATTCAACCATATTTATTTTCTTTCCTCAACCATGCATCTATGTGGGGTATTACCATATTTATTCCCTTCAACCATGCATTCAGGTTGGTGAGAGGTACCCAAATGATATTGTTAGACATATTTATATTTCTTGTCTTGATTATGATATAGAATCCTAATCAAACCGGTGGTATGTACTAGCACCCCAGATCCTCTGTGCAGAGAGCAGATCGCAGAGATCCGGGTGAGGAAAGCGATACTTATGAAATGAGTGTAAATTTTTAGGAGAGAAAAAAAAAAACACAACATACATAATAGTGTATTTTCTGGATCCAAAAGGAGGGGAGTGCCTCCCTAACATGTGGGTGGATCCACCCCTGCCTCTGTGTATCAGGGCATGCATGCGGTGTTGTGCCCCTTCCACATTAGAGGATCTTGGGGGGATGTGCCCCCTTCCGGGGCAGATCGAGGATCCTCTCGAGCTCGTACTGCTAAGTGGGGTAATGTGCAATTAATGTCCTTGTTGTTGTTGTTGTTGTTGTTGTTGTTGTTTTCTTTCAGATTTCTTGTGGATGATATTCCGATAAGGAGATATGCTAAAAGAAGTGATGCAACGTTTCCCCTAAGACCAATGTGGGTCTATGGATCGATATGGGATGCATCTTCGTGGGCAACCGAGGATGGAAAGTACAAAGCTGATTATCGTTACCAACCCTTTGTTGCGAAGTTCACAAATTTTAAGGCAGGTGGTTGCTCCGCCTATGCACCTGCCTGGTGCCGCCCTGTCTCCGCCTCACCGTTTCCTTCCGGTGGCCTTATCTTACAGCAACGTAGGGCTTTGCACTGGGCACAGCGCAACACATTGGTATATGATTATTGCAGGGATTATAAAAGGGACCATTCTCTTACACCAGAGTGTTGGGGCTTGAAAAATTGAGTCAACCCCCTTATAAATTATTATATTTTTTTTTTTTTTTCTGTTTTTTGAAATGGATGTGTTTTCTAATTCTGTGTATGTGATATTTCTATTGGGTGTCTTGAGATGTGTCCTAGGTACTAGCCGGCAAAAAAGCCAAAGAGTAGTTTAGCGACCAGGATTCCAAGCACAACTTGAAATTATAAAAAAATTATCAAGTCAATTTTTATTTTTGTTTGGGTCATTTATTTTGCTTGCATCTATAAATAATAGATACTACTATTATTTCGAACTTGGAAGATTGCTAGTAAGGGTTCTTTTGTTTATTTCCTTATCATTACAATTGTACCGACAATAACAATAATTTCTAAAATAGAACGCTTTGGCACGTAACTTTAGAGAAAACTCTAAATCATATCATATCATATCATATCAGTCTAATTAAAGAAGACGTAGAAAAAAAAAAACCATGATAAGACTTAATTGTGGGGGACAAACCCCTTAAAGTCTTCCAATGCAATCAACAACCAGAACATCACTGCTGTCAATTAATCGAGATTCATAAATAACGCGAAACAAATACTATCACGCTACAAAAAAAACATGTTATTGTGTCACATTTTATGCCAAGCTCTATAAAACTGTAGCTATAAATATATTTTTTGTGGCACTTTGACATTATATGCGACAAAAGCCCAAATATCTCATCTTTTCTTCTTAGTTCATACACTCGAAAATTTGTCGGACGAAATTGACTTTTGCATTTTGCATTGGGGAGTGATAGAGCTACTCCCTCAAGTCTACACCATTTTTACACTATCATCATCTCACCACATGTTTTTCACTTGTAAAAGAAATTTAAAAAAATTGAAAAAATCACAACTACAAGATTATGTTGGGAGTAAAAATGGTGTAGACTTGAGGGAGTAGATCTATCATTACCCTTTTGCATTTTGCTTCAGAAGCAAAGTTAGACCGTGGCATAAAGTATAGCATTTTTTTTTTTTTTTTGTCACTTAAACCAACTACAGTATAAAGAAAAAAAAATAAGTGAGAAAAAATTCATTTTAATTTCTTCGTCTATTTAAAAAAAAACTCTTTTCATCGCCCAGTAAAAATAAAAAAGATCTTCATCGCTGAATTTATTCTCACTTTCTCATTGATTCTGCAACTCTGATGAGAAAGTCGTAAAGAACATTCATCGAATTCGTGATCACTTTGAAACTATTCAGATGCAGTTAGCCGAGTTAATTCGTCTTATAGGGATCGGTCCGGCCGCATGAGCCTCTCACCGGAAATGATTCAGAAGACCCTAATTCTATGATAAACATTTCAGATGCAGATTCAAACGATAAATGTTTCAGATGCAGATTCAAACTCTTCATCATATTCTACTGAAAGTTCCTTGGATTCAAAAGTCGCTAACCAAATTTCTATGTACTAAGAAACTCAAGTAAGTGATGTACTTGTTCAGTTGTTTGTTCTTTAATTGAATCTTCTTGCAAGGCTGAGTTGCAAGAAAATGATTCTCTGATCCTCATTTTTCCCTTCTTGAAGAAGACTTGTTGGTTGATGAAGCGGGTGAGGCATCTATGTCAATTTTTGAAAAGGTGTAAGTTGGCTGCACACCACATGTTCGACGAAATGTCCAAGCTTACTTCAGTTGATCCTAATGAAGAAATATGTGCTAAATAAGATTATGTATCTTCACTTGATATTCTTCCGCACGTTTCTTATCTAGGCAATGATGTAGCCAAGAATAGTTGATAAGGATAATGATGTCCTTCCAAAGAAGAATTGTTGTGCTTGCATGTTTGGCTCATAGGCGGGGAGTAGTTTAAAAAGGATAAGTTCCACCTCTAAGAAACTTGATAAGGGTAATGTATGGATTTTTTTTCTTGTAAAATTCGCCTGATATTTTAGTATTTTCATTTATTTTGCAGGATATGTGATGGTATCAAGAAATAGGATGTCTTCTGTGGTTTATTTGCAATGGTATGTTTTTCCTTTGTTAATTGTGTAATTTGATAAGTTTCAAAAGGCATCTTGATTCTGTATCCGGCCAATTTGGGGTCTAGGTAAGGGCCGAGTTATTTTGGCGTGCTTACCTTCTGTTATTGGGGTGGTCCTTTTTATGCATATACAATTCATTCTGACAACTAACCATTCCCGACTTGAATGTTGATATATAGGAGACAGGGGAAGTGGGTGACGAAGATGATAGCAAGTTGAAAGAACTGAGAATTGAGTGATCCTATTTATGCATATACTATTCATTCTAATAACTATCATCCCAAATGGTCTTATTTTTTGCCAGTATCTTGAAGAGTTGTTAAGCTTGTATTGATAATCCCAGTTGCTGCTTGTGATACCCATTATCTGCATGGCTGTGCTGTGGGCTCTTTTGCATTTCTTAATAACAACCTTATTTGACAGCCATGAACAACTTGATGACTGGTTCTCACTAAACTCACCATCTATTAATTGTTGCTGTGTGACAGAATAGAGAACCATGCTAAGGTGACCAACTAAGGTGATATGGTCAGTATACTATGTGCCTTTGCCTTTTTGCAGTCACTATTATAGATTATGGAAATAAAGCTTTGAAAATTCTTGGTTTAATGGAGATAATCCAAGAAATTCAAACATTTTTCCTAGGATTTTGTCAGATTTTTTGATATCCTGAAACAATCATGTTTCTTTTGTCTTTCTTTTATAACTTGGGATTCTCAATATGTTCAAGTGTAACCTTGTTTTTGCAGGAAATGGAAGTAAATCTTGAACTTACAGACTAATGTATGCTTGGAATGACATGCTGTGATTTGCTAAATAAAATTAAGGTATGAAACTTCTGCCTGTTTTTGTACTTATTTTATTCTCAACAAATTATGTTATCATGCAATATTTTTCCATTTTTGTAGATATTTCAAGAATTCTATTCCTTGGGTCTTTGGATTGTTCTTTTCTATTCATTTTTGTGCCTGTTAGTGCTATTTTTGGTGGTCGGAGTGAGATATATATTTCTAATGTCTCTGAAGTGCTAGAGATCTACAGATCTGGTACCTTGGTAAGAAATAGGGTTGTAAGCATTTGTCTTAATTCTGGTCCGAATCTTTATGCTAAAGTGCGTGACTGAGTTTTATTGTCAATTAGGCTAACTTGTTGATTGACTCACATATATGGTTTGAGTCTATACATACATTGATCTATTGTACAATGCTAAGATTTAATGAAATCCTTATTTATGCATCTATTTATCCCCGACTTGGTTGCCTTACAAGTGTGCTCCTTTTGTGTCTCATTGTGTTGTTTTAGCTTGCTGCTGTTGCCAGTCCTTATTTGGCCTTTTCATATTCAATTAGCAGGCACACATGTATGGCTGCACTAACTCATGCATTATCGCTTTTATTATTTTTAATGATGTTTTAGTTTGAACTATGTGTGAGGACATATTCACCGGTATTGTCAGTACATTCTTTGCCACAATTTGTTTGGATCCGTTGGTGTGGGATGTCCTTTTCTCCTGATCTTTCCAGTTTGCTTAGAAACATCATGATAATTGTACAAAAATTTGATTTTTATTCATATTATGTGTTGACACAAGGTATGTGATGAGGTGCGTCTGTCGTGATCCAAAGAAGGCCCTATGGAAAACAATATGTTAAAGGGAGCTCCATGCACAAATTTGTGCTCACGATCCATCGCTTCTGGTTATCATATCCTTGATCTGTGTGTTGCACCTGGTAAACTTGGCTGACCGGTGAATAACGACTTGGTTAATGGTGTCTTCTTTCACTCTTTTTTCTTTTCCCGTTAAGCCAATTTAACCTGTTTCCAACCTTATTTGAAATTTCTTCTTATATGGTTCATTTAGATCTATTTCTGTTATTGACAGATTCTTACTTATTCTTTGTAATTCCTAATGCTGTCTAGGCGCAAAACTTTGCATGATGCTGGACCTCCTTGGCAATTCCGGTTCAGCCACTGCAGTTGACATTGCTAAACATCGCATAACTGCTTGTCCTACAATGATTCAGAAATATGGACTTGGTGTTGGTGATCGATGTCGTCTTTTTGTTGGTGATGGGACCAATTTTTCCATCATCCCTTTCAGGGTTCATAAAAATGCTAAACAGGTAATCTAATTGAAAATAGATTGTTTTTTATTGAAATCATTACAATTATGTGTTTTTGCTTTTATTTATGTTTTCACCCATTACAAATTGTATCGTAGCATTTTTCTAAAGGTTTTGCTTCTTCACAGGTATTATATATATGGATATCTGGGCTATTTAAGGTTTACCTATGTTTGTATTTTGATCATTGGATATCTGGGATGTTCAAAGTTTGTTTCTGTTCTTTTCAAACTGAGCTCGTTGATGTTATTGAAGTCTTAGATCGTCATACTGTATTCTTGTAATATTTGATTGATGCAATTGTGTTTCTTTTAAGTATTCATTTCACTTTATCTTTTTTTTTTCTTATCTCTAATGTTTGTTTTTACAGTAAATTTAATCGTAAAGTGGTTAGTTACTGTGTTGATTATGTTTTATGATGGTATCCGAAGGGTTGGGGCGTGGGATGGGAGTAGTGGAACTGTGGAAGGGTTTGGCGTGAGTGGGTGGGGGGTGGGGTGGGGGTGGAGCGGGGTAGGGTGGGTAGGGTGCAGGTGGGGTGTGGGGCTTGGCAGTGGGGTGGGTGGGGGTGGGTGTGGGGGTGGGTTATTATTTTTTTAAAAATATCATTTTTTTTGTGGCACCAGAATAAAAGTGTTGCAAAAACTATTAACATTTTTCCGCGGTATGGTACCGTGTCAATAGATTTCTACTTTTTGCCGCGGTGTGGTACTGTGGCAATATATTACTACTTTTTGCCGCGATGTGGTGAAAAGTGTGGAAAGAACTTTTTGCCACATAGTTGCTTGTCATGGGTGACACAAAAGCTTTTGGTGTGGCAATAGGTCTATAGTGTCACTTTTTTAGGTTTTTGTGGCACTTATCAGCTGCGCAGAAAAGGTAGTTTTTTTAGTAGTGTCTTTCACAACTCAACACAACCGAAAAGGAAACTACATACCGACTATTCAGCATCGATCCTTGCCTTAATCGAAGGGAACAACTACGAAAAAAATAAAACTAAAACATAACCGAGAACTCCACGCTTCATCCTGAGGTTGCTTTCCAAGCTCATCATTCAGCTCGGCTTCAACCTACATATCTTCTTATTCCAAACAAAAGACTGAGCACTACCTAGATTCTTAGTAAGGAGAAATAAGATCAAAAGGGAGATTCAAGTTTGTCAAATATCGGGAGACATGACATGAATCTACATCACCCAGTTACAAAATAGTTGATTGCATAACTAACAAAAAAGGACCCAAACAGGTATGGGTACCAAAGAAAACTTAATTTGTTTTGCAGGAAGGAAAGTTGACAATTAAAGGCTATGACTATCAAAAGCTGACTTTCTAAAAACAGTGTCTTGGACTTTTACAACATTTGGTATCAAAACTGAAAAATGGTGAAGACTGACAAATCTGCATCAAGCTGACTCTCAGAGAAAAACTATTTTTGAAGAAAATGACTTGCTTGAAGCTGAAAATTCATACAGGTGGAGATACATTGTTCCAAACGTCTTTACCAATACAAGCTACGGATGATAGAAAAAGTTAATGCCTACGACAGTCGTAACCGCCGATCCCCCCACTAAATGCTACTTTTCTGTATCTCAAGAAAACGACGTTACTTCTGATACAACCCCAACCCATTCAAATTCCACCAACCCATCAAACTCTCCAACTTATCTATACCACCTCACCGGTTATTACTCAACTTTTATCATTCTCCTCTACACTCAGAATCATCAAAAACTCTTACTCTCTGCACTTAAATTTCTATTCAAAGCTAGCAGAAATTATGTCGGATTACGAAATTGAAGCAGGAATGATCATCTTCCTTGATCAATTCCTCACCAAGTTCGACAATTCAGGACTTGCACAACACATTGTGCAAAATATCCGCAAAATCAAAGGATTGGAAAATGTTTTCAACCTAAACTTGCAAAGTGTATGCTTAGAGAGCATATGTCAATTCTATGAGAATGGTGGTTTATCTTGCAATGACAAGAACTTACTGGAGTACAAAACCACGGTTAGTCAAAGGCAGATAATAGTCACCGAAGAGACTATTGTGAAAGTGTTCGTCTTTGAAGAATCAACAGACTCAGCCACTTTTGAGGTAACTAAAGAGCAAAGAAAGAAATTATGGAAAGAAGGTTCCAAGACAACAAATACAGAAGTCTCACTTACAGGAAGCACAGGACTGTTAAAAGTTGAATTTAGTTTTCTAACATTAATATTTTCCAAATGCATTATTGGGAATGCTGGGACTTTCAGCAATCTATCTGGTACAAAATTAGACTTACTCTACATCTTTTGGGTTGAAGAAAAATTCAACTGGCCCAAGTACTTATTCAACCAAATGGTTAGTCAGTTCACTTCTAAAGTCAAGCCGTGAAAGAAAACTGAAGAAAATAAAGGAAGGTTCTTTCAGACAAAAAAACTTGCACCATTAGTGCAAATTATACTCAATCTTTTTGAAATACCCAACGTCACACTGACTGGGATAATTGATGGAATGATCGCTATCAAAGCTGAAAGAACCAAGCCCAAGTCCACCATAAGGAAAGCAGAAACAGTAGAAGTTGAATCCAAGAAGAAGAAGAAAACTATCAAGAAAGATCTTACAGCTGAAGATATCGATACTGAGATCGAGAGATTGAAAGAAACAGGAAACTCCCGTTGTAGCTGAGATTGAAGAGAAAGAAGACTCAGCTGACAAACCAGTCAAGTATTCAAAGAAAACAAAAGCAGAATCACCAGTCAAACCAAATCCGTCTGATGTTGAAAGTCAAATGTTCAAACAGAAGAAGACTGATGAAGAAACTCCTACTAAACCAAAAACTGATGCAAATACTCCAAAGAAAATCGGTACAATTGTTCAGGAGGAATCAGTTTTGGAAACTGATTTACTTGTGGAAGAAATTGAAGATGAGGATGAGATCCCACAAGAAATAGCTTGGATGTTGACTTTGATCACTAAGGCACAATCCACTCCCATGAAGTCAGCATCCAGAGTAGCTTTTGAGGAATCAATTAAGCAAGCTGAGGCTGGAAAATCTAGCAGCAAGATTCTTCCAAACTGCATGAGCACTCTTAAAGTATATCAAGCTTTGTGCAATGGTATTCTCAACAGAATTCAAAATCCAAGACCACACCATTATATTACATTGCCTTCATGCACAAAAATCTGCAGAATATGCTTCTGATCTTTTATTGTGCCATCTACAAAACCAATTTTATTCTTGGTAATCAACAACATCTCCATGAACATCTTCCATTGATTATAATTGTTGCCATTCGTCAATGGTTGAACCAGCACCAATGATGGATTCTTAGAATGTACTGGAGTGACTTAACTCTTGCTTTTTAGCTGTCATGGCTATCAATGACTCAAGGATTACAGTACCATACACAAAAAACAATCAATAAATTATAAATATTCAAAGAAAATCCTTAGTTTTCTCTCAAGAAACTGTAGAAAAACATCAAGATGAAGAATACTCTCAAGATTCTCCAAAATCAGAAGTAATCGCAGAAAAGCATCAGAAACTCTTAAGTTTCTACTCTGATAGCATGTTAATGTTTGTAGAAAACAAACGAGAAAATGTGGAAGTATATTACTCAAAGAATAATCAACAAGTTAAATTACAATGCTACTGGTCATGGGGTATTTATAACTTCATACACCTCATGAATCAGTTAAAAGTAAGTTACAAACGGTTATAATAGAATCTAACTAAATAACCGTTTTCTGCCTATAGCTAATCTACTGACTATCTCAGCAGGCTGATGAGTCTTCATGTAGTCTGTTGAGTTCTTCAGTACTCTAGCTCAGCTGACTTGCACTCAGCATTCCCTTCAGCACATATACTATAACAAAAACATCCTTCCACTTATTACCTTGGAATAAGCAAGATGGATGGAAAGAAAATATGGAAGCGTTTGAATGTTGATGAGGTGAAATGCTTGGAATATGCAAGAAGGTGAGGGGATGGTGTAATCATGGATGTGTTTGGTGAGTGGAGATTGTAGGTGTAAGTGTTTTGATGCAATGGTGGTAGTGAAATGAGGTGAAGTGTTCGGGTTGATTGTGTAGGTGTTTGGTGTTATGGAGTGTATAGGTGTATGTGTTTGGTGGTGGAAAGATGGGCATGAGGTGGGGAAAGATGGAAGTGTTTGGTGTAGAGAAAAGAGGTGGAGTGTGTAGGTGGAATGGTGGTGTGGTGGCAAGATTATGTGTTAACATGATGAAGATGTTACAAGATGGTGTCAATCTATTGTTTTACATTATTCCATAAAGATAAAATATTTTTAATATAACACTTATAATATTTAATTGTTCGGGAAATAATACAATACACGATAAATACCGAAAAATGACATGAATACCCTTTTATGAATTTACGAGATATCAGACTTGGGTTGTCTAAGTAAATTAGTTAGACTCTTTAGATTAATCTTAGAATTCAAAACTTTTCTAGTGGATAATTAGATTAATAAAACGGTTAAACTCTAACCGTGAGGGGCCCCCCACCCCCGAGGAATGTGGGAGAGGTTAATCAAGAAACTGCAGAGCAGAGTCGTGAGCTTGGTGGTTCATCATCGAAGGGTGTTATCAATCGAAAATCAACCATTTTTACGGGAATCGAATCAGTGACCTCACCAGTGCAGAATCATTGTCATTATAACACATTTCCTCACCACTGCCATATATTCGGGGATAGATAATTAGTTTAATAAATAATATACTAGGAAGTTGTAAAGTACTCGTCTTTATCTTGTAGCAATGGGAAGTCAACTAGTTTTTCTCATAAAAGGCCATAAATGGGAGGTGCAACATTGTAAAGGATCACAAATTCACAATTTAATGATTTTTTTTAAAAATTATTTCTTTAAGAACATTTGTGAGTTGTTTTCTACTATTTGAGTCTTGAATTGTTCTAAGAAATTATTATCAATATGTTGAAAATCAGATCGTGGTGTTTCAAAGATCTCTTTTGATCCATTGGCAAATACTTAATAATTACAAATAATAACTACAAACTTTCCAAAGATCTCTTTTGATCACTGTATAACCAACTACAATGTTTGATACTATAGCAATGGCATATTACAGTCTACCTTTGTCAATTCAAAAAGTTGAAAATCTAGTGTAAAGCACAAGAAACTACACCAAAGCAACCAACCCGAGTGACGACGACGTCATGATGCACTAATATTCTTACAAGATTTTGATTTTCCAATCGTCAGAAGCCCTCACGTTAGGCTTCCGGATGGTGAGAACAGATGACGACAGGGGGCTCTGAACCTTTCCAACTCTGAGCGGACCGAGTTCAATATCTACCTGGTGCTTAGCCGGTTCAACGAGAGCGGATTTTGGGGAAGACGAAAGCCCTAAAAGTAGGATTCTTTCTATGATGCAGCAATCATCATCGGAGGGGGAAGGGGTTCCATCACTCGCAATGCTGGAGGATGTAAGCATTCCACCAGAAAATGTGAAACGTCTATGAACGTAAGCTCCTTTCAAAAATTCAAAACTCTTCCCATCATCGACGTAGAGTTCACCTTCTGCTTCTTGGGTGCTGTTAAGAGCAACCACCTGTATATACATACATGCCATATTATATACTACAACACAAGTTGCATGCACACATTACAGAACAGGAGCCCTGGCTGGACCATTATTGCCAAAACATCGACTAGACCATTTTGAAAATAATGAAACAAGAGAAAAGGCTCCATAGAAACCAAAGCATAATAGGAATATAATATACTAACCAGTGTATAAGGATCTTTATACATCTGTGTGGAGCTTCGACGAAATCGATCTTTTCTTGGAATGATGGTTCCTGCCCTTTGAAAGGAAGGAATGAACTCCTCTGAAACCTCAAAATTGTGCTTTATACCTCCTTTGTATGCAGTTCCAGTTCTTGTGTCATACCAAGATTGTTGCCCGGGGAGATACACAGACACATCCTTCACTCTCTATTCAAATTATTGCAATTGATTTAACTAACTGTGATTAATACTAACAAAATCAAACAAAAGGGCAATCATACTCCTATTACTACTACTACTACTACTACTGCTGCGAGTTACCTCAGTATAAATTCCTTGCACCAAAAGACTATTTCCAACCATGAAAGCCTCGTCGTTTCCAAATGTTTCTTCATCAGTAGGAAACTCCATCCATAGAGGGCGAACAACTGGAGTACCACTTATGTTTGCCTCTCTAAATAGTGTGTAAAAATAGGGTAGATAAATATAGCGAGTGTGTATGGCCTCGCTCATCAATTCAGTTTTTCTCTCTCTGCAACCAATTTAGCCACATAGTTAGAGCAACAATTTATTCTATTCATATCACTAATTAAGAAGTCAAACTAAAAAATGCACCATGTGTCCTTAAAGCATGATTTCCTGGTAAATTCCTGTTCCTGAATTCAGAAATCTTTTAACAAAATCAGGTCTAAAGCTCAGAAACCCATTGAGTCAACTTTTAGATACTCATGGTGTATTAACCCCTAAAACATGTTCTTTAACTTTTGTTTTCATTATCCACACCATACAAATCATTATGAGCATCTAAGAAATTTCAGAGACTGCTAAGAAACAGCTAGTTACAATGTCTCTTACCAAAAGTCAAATTACAACACTATCAAAAAAGTAATTCTTTTCCATTGTAAGGTACAAGCGACAAAAATACAGATTCTTATGGTCAAAGACAAATCATTTTCTCTCGATAACAAAAACATAAATACAGTGAACATAAAAACAAAACAAAACAAATCACAAAAACAAGAAATATGTTCCGCAACTTCAACCAAAAGAAAATATAGGAAGAGGAAGGTCATTTGAGACAACCACTCACACAAGTATTGGGCATACTTAACAGAGAAGATTGATCAATAAAAGCTCAAAAGAATGTGTTCTGTGCTTATGAGCAGAAGTTGACACAGCAGAACCCAATCTAACTTTCCTAACAAGCGGGAATCCAAGAACAGAAAATAGGATAGCCTAAAACATCTCGTAAATAATGGGACAGGCATTCTTTAAGGATTTAGAGTAATCAGGTAGAGCATTAGGTTGACACAGAGACTCTCATAACATACAAGGACAATCAGGAAAAATTAAGCAGAATAGTGTCCTTATCATTCAAGAAGAAATGGGACAATTTAAAATTTAAAAAAAATATGAGGGAGTCAAAGTTCTGTCACGTATGTATCTTTTAAAATCCGGTGAACTGAATAAATAAATAAATAAAACTGATTTTCAGGAAACATATATGATGGAAGAAATTTTATGTTTAGAGAACACAAGAGTGTTCATAATTACAACTTACCACTATATCAGTTAATTTTCTAACAGCTCTTGAGCACATGCGTGACATTGGTATTTTCTTTTTTTTCTTTTAACCAGTGGATTGGGTGGTTGGAGACATAGTTTTCAATCAATCATCAAAATTCTACTGATTAGTATAGAAACAGCGATGGGGAAGGGACAGTAAAAGCAACATCTATGATACTGAATTTTATTTAGATCAAAGACGATAGACAGGTATTGACATTGTTGTTAATAAACATGGCACAGTAATTTATTAATAATATATCCACCATCTGGGGTAAGGATAGATGGCCAGAGGTTCCAGTTTCCTTAAAGGGTTGCCTTTATGGCTCAGCAGCTCAAAATCAATCCGCAAAAAATACACCCCAAGTTTTTCAGAGCCAATATCTTTTTGGAAATCTATCTTATTTGTCAGCAGAAGTTCCTCCTCCTCGACTTCAACGGGAATATGTGTGTGTCAGTGTGTGTGTTGTAGTCTTCTAGACTTCTAGTAAACCTGTTGGTATAGTCTTAGAATTTCTCACACTAGATGAGGAATTAAGATGATTTAGATTCAGGTTTTCTTTCTACTGAAAAATTTCTTGCAGAAGTACTGTAGTCTGTAGTATTACCTGCAATGGTTTTATAGGATATATTCCCTGTTTATAGTATCTATAAATGGATATTGTTTCAGTTTATTATTTGCTTTGCGATGTAACAACATAGAAAAAATATGTTCTTTCCTTCTTGTTAAGTGCAGATAACTACAATAGAAAATGAGTCATACCAATGCTCGCGTCCAATATTCAACAGAACACAAAAACAAGTCGCATGATCTGACTATGGACTATCTTAAAAGAGTTTTGACTAATATAGCCCTCAGAACACCTTTTTTTTTTTTAAGCATCTGATATTCGACTTTGAGTGATATGATACCTCTTTCAAGAGTTTTGACTAATATAGCCTCAGAACAACTTTCTTGAAGCAATCTGATACTTGACTTCAAGTGATGTGATGATACCTTCTTTCAATAACTCTGACACTAATTTTTTCAGCTCAAGCATCTTTCCCTTGGTTGACTGCAAAAGTCAGGACTCAGGATTGTGATGTTAATTTTTTAGTTTACTATATCAAATAAACAAGCACAAAGGTCGTTAAATTTTTTAAGATGGAAATAACCATCTTAAAAAAAATAACCATCTATCCTTACCCCAGACGACATACACATAACCGACTTCACAATTAATAATAATAATAATACACCCCCTCAAGTTGGAGCATGGATATCAATCATGCCGAACTTGGAACAGATAAACACATCCAAAGCTTTAGTAAACACATCGGCCAACTAATCCCAAAGACCGCACGAACGGAATGCAAATTTTTTTTTTTTTGAGGGTGAATGCAAATTTCTTCAGCCATAATTTTATCACTGTAGAGGTTTATCAACAGACCATAAATAATTTCTAGGGAGAAAAAGGACCACAAATAAGAAAAGTAACAAGTAGTACTAAAAGCTTCCTAAAACTCTGATACTTTTATCAATATCACAAGCACCTTTAAGGTTTTAGAGGTATATAGAACCAAAAAGAAAATTTCCCAATGAAAAAGATAAAGCACAGATGGACTATGACCCAAAATGTACTTAGAGGAGAAAAAACACTCACCCAAATAGCCAAGGTTCTCTTCTTTTTGTGTCATGATGTGCATGGCCCCTAAAAAAGGGATAGTAAGCACCCACTTGATACCAACGAACTAATAAGGCCGGGTCAGGGTTGCCGAAAAATCCCCCCACATCAGCTCCTGCATGATATATCTAAAATCACCAAAGACTGAAAAGAATAATATGCAACTATATCAAGAGAAAATGACAAGGATTACAAACCAGCAAACGATATCCCAGTAAGACCGAGGGTCAAGACCATTGGAATTGACACTCTTAGGTGCTCCCATTCCGCTGTATTATCCCCAGTCCATACTGCTCCATATCTTTGACTTCCAGGAAAGAAGGCTCTTGACAAGACAAAAGGCCTATCTTGTCCTTCTCCTCGCTTAAAAAGCCCATCAGCTGTAGCCATGTGAAAGTAGTAGCCATAGGCATTATGTAACTCTCTGTGTTCCACACCTCCATGGTGAACAGCATCTCGAGGCATTGTAACCTGGTAGTTTGGTAAGTAGTTAAAGACATTCAAAGATGAGTATGACAACAACATGCCGACAGGGAACATGTCCTTGGCGAAAACATGAACATGTAATATCCTTTATATCTGAATGTGGTAGTGGAGCAAGCACATTTCACAAGAAAGTATCCATGAATTTGGATATATATATATATGTGTGTGTGTGTGTGTGTGTGTGCGCGCGCGCGCGCGCATTCATGTCAACATAGATCACATGCCAATTGCATCTATCCCTTCAAGATAATCATGTGCATTACAAACATCAACTCAAATGCCGTCCTACAATACTCTCCCTTTGCATTCAACTGTAAAAGACATCCCGTTGTACATAAAATATCCATAACCCCCAAAATGCAGCTTACATGTGGATACTTGACTGATATTCATCGTCAATGCACTTTTTCCAGGTCATAAAGAAAGTCAAAGGAGCCCTACCAACAATTTATACGAGATATGGGTTCATTTGGACATGAATTTATCCAAGTTTATGCTTATTCGGTGAAGAAATTTTGGTTCAAATGTTGTTTGTATTGCTATTGCAGTGATTACTGTGTCAAATAACAGTGAAAATGATGTATAATGCACCTTTTTACCACCTAAATCTCCATATCACGCATCTACATTCCTCAAAAATGCTCACACAGACCTTGTACCTGCTTACACAGTTGGATATACTAACTATGATGATTTCACTATCGAACAATGATGCCGGAAATAGACCAATTTTATATTACCAAAGTGTAGACAAAATAAGGATGAGAAATGAACTCTTCTTCTTACAATTTGAACAAATGAAGGGTTTAAATAGGTGTGTACAAAGAAGTCCAACAGTCTGGACTGAGAAAGAGACATGGGACAGCTAATTAAAGGCAGCAGCCCACAATTACTTAAACCTCTAACTACCCAGCCACTTAACGTTACAAAAATAACTCCAACCAAAAACAGCTAACAACTAATATAAGCAAAGGATTAAGATATCCTTTATCAAAAAAAACCACAAACACACAGTAGGGAAATATAAGTAATACTTCTATGCAAAGATTGCAAGAGGCTTATGGTCAAAGTGTCTTCATTTTATAAAATTCCTTTAGAAAAGAGCCACAGTTACAACCGCTGAAAAAATGAGGAGCATTGACTTCAAAAGTAGGAAGAATTTAATTTAAGGAACATAATTGTCGTAGCAAAAATGGTGCGACGGTTTTCCAACGAAACTAAAATATATACAACCATGCAGGAATTAAATAAAAAGTTACTAGTCATATGTGGAAGTTATAATGTAATGCAAAGAATTTTTTGACATTCTTCCTTACCTCTGGACCATTAAAGACAGAAGGTTCATTCATGTCATTCCATATGTACAAGGAAGGAGTTGAACCAGCATAATTATCGTAGGCAAACTTATCACCCCACCAAGATCTAATCTCTGGATTAACCATGTCAATATAGGATGAAGAACCAGGCCAACACCATCCATCAAAATCCTTGCCGCTTGAATCCTTAACATAGTATCCATTCTTTGAAGCCTCCTGATGAATGTGATAGCCGTCATCCCTCTTAATATGTGGATCAACAATAGTGACCATATGTCTGCCCTTAGCAGCCAACTTCCGCTGCATATCTTCTGGATTAGGAAACAGGTTCTTGTCCCAAGTAAAGTACTTCTTCCCATCGGTGTGCTCTATATCAAGCCACAGGACATCATACGGAATATCATACTCATCAAACTTTGAATCAACATGATAAACGTCTTCTTCATCCCGGTAATTCCATCTGCACTGATGGTACCCAGTCGCGAACAGCTGGGGCATTGCTGGGGTTCCAGTCACACTAGTATACTGCCTGACCACATCTTTTGGCCCAGGACCCACGAAAAAGAAAGTGTCTACTATACCAGCCTCACTCATCCAGAAAGTGTCAATTCGTTGTATATCTGATGGCATCAGTATGACCTCCTCGCCATCATTCCACCCTGAGCCAAAAACATCAATCTGCATTTCGGCAGCATTCAGCCAGAAAAAACCCGAACTCCCACGAGACTTGCCATGAGAAATCATGAATGGAATAGAACCATAGAGACCAAAAGGCGACTCATGAAGATATTCAAAAACGTCAAGATTAAAAAGCCTGTATGGCTCGGAAAAACCATCTTCCACTCCAGGGCCTCGGGTAGGCTTCAAAGCCAAACTAGTAGCATGTTCTGGGATACCAGAGACAAAATCAGCCCCATAAAATGACACATCAAAACTTATTGATTGTGCTCCATATGGCCTTGAATCAACATGCGATCTAAGCCTCTCTTCCCAATCTACTCCCTCATCTTTCACCTCCAACTGCTCAAAATCAAACAGCCCGTTTGAATTTATAGATAAAACTCTCTTTTTACTCCCTTTTTCCCTCACAAATACCTCAAATGGATCATGCCTCAGCACCCCTTCGTAATCATTTTCAAGATAAACAACAGAAGAAAAGCCCAAATCATCATCAATTTTCTCCTGGCTAAGTCTTTGTAAATACAACTTATTGTTCAAAAAACCATCAACAATCACGTCAGGGACCTCAAATCTTTTCTTGGGTGGGTTAAAGGCAGGGTCCTCGTCGATTTTAAGCCTCAAAATTCCATCTTGATAAACTGATATACTAACGGAAAGAGGCTTACCGCTAGTGTCAGTGGTAGAATTCTCGGCTCGGCTGCTTGCTGGGTTTTTGGAGGTAAGCTTGGCGACAAGGTCGCCGTCGTCGGAAATGGAAACGTCGGTGACAATGAGATTGCAGGCGCCGGCTTTCCGGGATCGTGCGCGTTTACAGAATGGGGTCTGATTACAGTTCCTGAACTCGTCTTTCTTCCAGGAGAAAGCAGAGGAACTAATCAGAAGGAGAATCAATAATATAAATGCTGGAATTTTTCGCTGCATTTTGAAGAATTTTGGTTCGGCTTTGCGACGATGGATCCAGTTTGGCTTAAGAAATCCTTCGACTCAGGGCGTTGGATTCAACTTTTCCAGGTCCCCCATATGATAATTGATAATGGGAGAACATGTTCAATTGTCATGTATATATACAAAAACTCCACTTTGTTAGAAAAACTCCGACTTTAGCTCAGTTGGTAGAGCGGAGGACTGTAGTTGTTTAAGCACAATAGTCATCCTTAGGTCGCTGGTTCGAATCCGGCAAGTCGGATTTTTCTTTTACATTTTTTTTAGAAAAACGAAATAATTTTGTCAGTTTGAACGAAACTTTTAAATTGCAACTTGAATCGGCAAGTCGGATGTTTCTTTTACTTTTTCTTTTTAGAACGAAATAACATTGTCAGTCATCATGACTAATTCACTTATCAATTTTTTTCTGGATTTTTCTAAATGACTTTTTTTTTTTTGTTGTAAACATGATTACACGCTTCATTATTTTAAAATTGATAATAATTATAAAGAACAATAGTTGAGGAGAAATTCTTAACTTTAAAAATTGCAAGTGATAATTTTTCATACCATGAGTAATTTCGCTTAACGATTTTTCTTTCCGGATTTTTTTAAATAACCTTTTTTTCTTCTGTAAACATGATTATGCACTTCATTATTTTAAAATTGATAATGATTATAAAGGACAACAGCTGAGGAGAAATTGTTAAAATTTACATAGGTAATAAAAATTTCTGAAAAAGGATAAAAGGTATCTGAAAAGACAAAATTACCCTTTCTGCATTTAACGATTTCGATTCCACTACCAAACAAATTTACTAAAGCAAATCCACTAAAACTTTTTAATATCAAACAAATCAACTACCAAACAAATTCACTAATACAAAAACAAAAAAGAGGAAAATAGACTAAATATCAATTAATTCTTGAATTTTAGTGCCAAACAAATTCACTAATACACTACCAAACAAAAACAAATTTTTACTACCAAACAAACTCACTAAATACCAAGTGATAATTTTTCATAACATGAGTAATTCACTTAACAGTTTTTCTTTCCGAATTTTTTTAAATAGCTTTTTTTTTCTTCTGTAAACAAGATTACGTGCTTCGTTATTTTAAAATTGATAATAATGATTATAAAGGACAATATTTGAGGAGAAATTCTTAACTTTTAAATTGCAAGTGATAATTTTTCATAACATGAGTAATTTCGCTTAACAAATTTTCTTTCCGGATTTTTTTAAATAACTTTTTTTTCTTCTGTAAATATGATTATGCACTTCATTATTTTAAAATTGATAATGGTTATAAAGGACAATAGTTGAGGAGAAATTGTTAAAAATTACATAGGTAGTAAAAATTTCTGAAAAATGATAAAAGATATCTGAAAGGATGAAATTACTCTTTCTGCATTTAACGATTTCGATTCCACTATCAAACAAATTTGCTAAAACAAATCCACTAAAACTTTTTACTATCAAAGAAATCAACTACCAAACAAATTCACTAATACAAAAAAAAAAGGGAAAAATGGACTAAATACCATTGTATTCAATCCACTGAACTAAATATCAATTAATACTTGAATTTTGTCCTTTTTAACATTTGTTTTGTTTTTGAAATTTGATTATAAGTACTACATCCGTCCCAAAACGTAAGTCCGTTTGGGCTTTTTCACACAGATTAAGAAAATTGGTTAAATTGGTTATGTATCATTTTATTTTTGATGATAAAGACTAAAACGACTTTTGATCGTTATTAATGCAAAAGTAATGAAAATTAGGTGAGTATATAATAAATGAAAGATAAAAAGAGAAAATTGTAATAAATATTTCATTGGTTATCTAGATGGAGTTATATTTTGGGACAAATCCAAAATGCTAAACGGATTTACTTTTTGAGACGGAGATAGTAATAAATTTAAAGATTTGCCAATGAGGCAGTAGGCTGAATCCACGAACAAAAAAATCACGAACAACCTTTAAAGATATTTTTTATAATAAACACATTTAAAGATTAATCGTCTACTTTATGTGGTAAAAAAATTATAAAGAAAATATATTTCTTTTACCCCTCAAAAAATTAGGGAAGTTGCATGTATAATCTATCTAATTTCAAGTTATAGCATTTAACGACGATAATGAAAAAACAACTCAACGATGAGAATGTAACGCCCATGTCTCGGATACCGAGTACTTATCCGGACATGGAACGTTCGGCGGGTGACATATAGAGTGCGTGTCATATCAGAGTAATAAAAAAAAGCACGGAAGAAAAAAAACAAGCAAGATATTCGGAAAACTATACTTCTCGGTCCTCCATTAACTAATTCAACCAATGACAACTAATGTCAAACTAAAATCATAAATAAATGCTAACATTTATTACAACTCAACTTAACTAAAAAGAAACTGCTAAACACAACGAACTTCATTACACCATTCCTAAGCTTATTTTTCATGCTCATCATTCAACTCATCTTAAACCTGCACATTTTATTATCCCAAAGAAAGGAGTGAGCACCAACTGCATATTCAATACGAAGAAAGAAGATCAAGTGGGATATTCATATGTCGGATGCCGAGATACATGACATAAATCTACTCCATCCAGTTTACAAAATAGTTGAAAGCATAATGTGTAACATACGAAAACTACTTTTCAAAAGATAACTTGAAACATAACACAAACCATTTTAAAACCACGTTGAACAATATTTTTTGTGTTATGTTTTAAAATGG
Source organism: Gentiana macrophylla (assembly GCA_026214975.1). NCBI lineage: Eukaryota > Viridiplantae > Streptophyta > Magnoliopsida > Gentianales > Gentianaceae > Gentiana > Gentiana macrophylla. Next base: position 33,482,277 of record CM047810.1, read on the forward strand.
TTTGTGTTATGTTTCAAGTTATCTTTTGAAAAGTAGTTTTCGTATGTTACATACGAAAACTATTAAGTACGTTCAGTTCATCTTGCACATACTTATTCATTTCAGTAATTACTTAGTTACCTTGTTTAGCTTGCTGATCAAACTTATATAATACGTAAGTGATAACGTTGAATATTATCACGGTGGCTTAGTGGTGGTTGTGAAGATGGATATCTGGCTGTTTTTGATAGATTTGTGGTGGTGGTAGCTGGTGAGGCACGGCGGTGATGTGGTGGAATGAATGAATGCTAGAGAGAATTAACTTGACAAGAGTTTAGTCCTCTTTGTCTATTTTTTGCATATATCCATATGAAATTACACAAGCCTTCCTTTTATAGGCAAGGGCAAGAGCTAGGGGCACGGGGTAAGGACAGATAAGCACAATATACAATGATGTTAAGCGGACAATACAACTGGCGACGTCGTTATGAGGTTGCTCGAGTCGCGATCCGCGAGCTCGCTCCTTCGCTCTATCTCGACTTCCCCTTGGTCGCACCTTTCCCGGACTCGTGCCATCTGTTGATCTCCGACTTAGGATGCGGGGCGGCCCCCTGAGCGGCTATGACCTCATAAGTTTGCACGCTCGTCACGAGGTTTCCATCCCGCGACCCTAACCAGATTGTTGTTGCCGATGCTGTGGCCGCGGCCCGGCTCCATCCTGGTGGCTAGATGAGCGGTTTCTATTAACTTATAGGTGGCGGTGTATTTAGACACATCAATGGCCCCCTACTCTATGTCTTGGGCATTTTCGAGGAGGCCAAGCATAGAGTAAAGAGTACCAAGATTGTGCAGATTGCTTGGCGTCTTCCGATTATTTGTTTAAGATCGCGCCATCAAGCGGACGATCTCGAAGTGTCTTTGGGTCTGGCAACCTTTCGTTTGAAGCGACTTATTCACTAAGGGCCGGACTTTTAGTGCGTCTTGCCTCGAAGCGTTTTTGGGTCTAGCGACCTTGTCGTCTGAAGTGACTTATTCACTAAGGGCCGCGCTTTTAGTGCGTCTTGCCTCAAAGCGCTTTTGGGTCTGGCGACCTTGTCCTCTGAAGCGACTTATTCACTAAGGGCCACGTTTTTAGTGCGTCTTGCCTCAAAGCATTTTTGGGTCTGGCGACCTTGTCGTCTAAAGCGACTTATAAACGGAGATTTTTGTAAGTGTCTTATTCACTAAGGGCCGCACTTTTAGTGCGTCTTGCCTCGAAGCATTTTTGGGTCTGGCGACCTTGTCGTCTGAAGCGACTTATAAACGGAGATTTTTGTAAGTGTCACGACGGTGGCGAGCCTAAACAGTGCGAGCTTGGGTTTGGCGATGTTGAATGTCAAACTTAGGTAGTGGAGCAGTTGAACCGTCAGATCGTGGTCCTTTCGGTTTATAGGTAACTGCAGCAATGTGGATGTTGATGGTGTCTCGATAACTGCTCTAGTAATGGTGCAGTCATTTATGGACGTGCGTTATTACGTGGGCATTGATTGACCTGCCGTAATGATGGCGATTTTGAATTTCAAAATCCTCAAGATGACTGCCTGAATCTGGACCGTTGGATAAATCCCACCTGGACCGTATGATCAAATCTTTTTTTCTATATAAGGGTCCAAACCCTATTCGCTCAGCACTTTTTGGCTCCTACTACTTCCTTCCCACTTTTCTCTCACGGTTTCCAGAGTTCATCAGCTTCGAATGCTTCCCATTGAAGATTTGTAGTTTCCATCGGCCGATCCCGAGGTTTCTGTTTGCTATCTACAGTTTCCGATCATCTTTCAGCTAAAAAAACAGGTAATTCTTCATCCACTAAGCTCCTCCGATGGTTTTTCCTGTAGTATTTCCATTTTTTTTTTTTTTGCGTTTGTTCCCTCCTTTAACATATCATGCGTGCCCTGGGGAGTTTGGGGAGTAAAGGCATGAGTTTTTGAATTGGTGTTCTTGTTTTGGTATGGTTTTCATTTGGCCTAAACTGGCATTTTCTGGGGAAAAAGGTGATCTTTTTCTTGATGATTTGTAATGTCCTTCCTCTTTTGTACTTCTTCGATTCATTGTGGCATCCCGTCCTGCAAAACCGCAGGGAAGGTGTCGAGATGGGTACGATCACCTCCCTGGTGTGATCTACATTATCCCAGGTGATTTTAAAGCTCCACCTTTCCTTGTTTTGCAGGATGTCGGATGACGATTTTAGCCTTGGCGGCGATTCTGAAGTGGATCGAGAAGCGTATGACTATGCTTTGGAGGATGAGCTCACCGAATCTAGCCCTGAGGTGGTCGCACGCGATGACCTAGAAGATGAGTTGATGAAGGGGGGCGTTGTGGGGTATGACCCTGAGGATCCTTTCGGCCTAGGGAATCTGTTGTCCGATCCGGTGCCTAGGCGGAAGAAAAGTCGCGAGGAGGCGGCTCGTAGCCGAGGCGAGGCAAGTACTAGTGGCGCGGCTGCGATGATGATATTTTGGTAGTGGAGGGTGCGAGTAGTGCTGGGGTGCTTGGAGATGACAAAATGTATGTGGAGGACGCCGCTTTGCACAGGCTGATGGGATCCAGTGAGGACGATTCCAAATCGGTTCCGCGCAAACCCTTGGAGCTCCCCAAAAAACCTAAGAGAAAAAAGGCTGATCCCTCGACCATGACGGCAGGGGAAGCGGCGGCTAAAGGGAAGCCATTAAAGCCTAATAATCCAGAGGCCTTAAGGGAATTTGCTCTCATGAATCTGTACGAGAAGGATGTGGAGAAGCATTGGCGATGGATCCGAAGATCACAGACCTCGCCAAAACCCTTCAGTGATTTTACAATATTGAACCCAATCTCTACCGGTTTTCCTTGATCGACTTTAACAAGGAGGAAGACAAGCTACGGCCTGGCGATCGAGAAGATTTTATTTGTGCTCGCCGCCCTGGGGATACCATAATTATTCACTTTGATCATTTCTTTGCCTACTTCCGGCCCCCTTTCGACCTTTTTTGGTTAAGTTGTTGTGCGAGCTATGAGTGTTGCCGTGAGACCTGGCCGTTGGGGCGCCATTCAGATCATGTCTTTCATTGTTCTCTGCCGAACGATGAAGCAAGAGCCTACATTTTCCATGTTCAACCAATTTCATTTGCTCTGTGGTACTTCTTTCCCGGGGCAGGCCAACGTAATGGCCCAGACTCCCTGTTTATTCTTCTATCTCCCCAAAAAGATACACAACTGGGGGGATCGCGTTTTTAAGGTCGAGTCGAAAGTTGGTTGGCCTTTCCCTCATTTCCCTCCCCGCAAGGGGAAATTTTCTATGGTTAGTTTTGATGACCCTTTCGTGTCCGAGTATCGATTCCTCCGAGGACATCTGGCGATAATAGAATTTGACGGGGCCGCGCCCTCGAAGAGGAATGTGTCCTGGATCGATCTCCTAGACATGGCGGAGCCATACGCGAGCAGAGCAGGAATTGTGGGGCCGGCGAAAGCCCAACCTCTGGTGGCTATTGCATCTGAGGAGAGCGATCCTGATTGGGTCGGGGAGTGTCATATAAATCGTTGCTTTCCCTCAGAGTGTGCGTCATGTCAGGGTGATCCAAGCAAGAGGCCTCGTCGTAATTTTTCTTTGCTTTCTACTTCATTACTCTTTCCGCCTTATTGCTTTGTTTTTTGTTTATTTTTCCAGCTTTTGATGAACTTTTAAGCTTTCAGCCAGCGAGATGGATGCTACTAAGAGGCGAGCTCAAAAAGCGAAGTTGGCGGATGATCTTTGGAAAAAGCGGCAGCGGCTTTGAAACAAGCTTTGGGAAGGATCCCTCGAAAGGTCGACGCTTCGGTTGTTGATGAAGCTTACAATCTCAATCTTCAAGCTCCGACAGCGACCCTAGTGGCGCGGGCTCGAGTCAAACTGGAGTGGCCTAAAAAAGGTTGTCAGCTGATGTACCTGCTAAAGAGGCCCAGGAGCCCAAACGATCAAGGGCCGAGAAATCTAAAGCTATTGGTGGCGCTATCAGGGTTCGATCGTGACCGATAAGTTTAACCGCTATCGTGGAGGAAGTCGCTGATGAGGAGAGGGCGCCGCCAAGGGGGAAGTTGCCTCGCGGATACCAGGGAAGAGAGGCCATTTGGTTGGACACTGAGTTCACCGGAGGTCCGCTCGATATGGCGAATGCAAGCCAACTTAGAGAGGCTATTGCTGACGTTATCCCTCTGGGCCGCTTGTCATGGGACGCGCCGGCCGGAGTATAGATGGAGATTGGCAGAGGAATTATTGACCGAGTGGTAGTTCGCGACAATGCCCCCGCTAAGGATGAGGTTGCAGAATTGAAGGATCTTGCTGGAGAATTTGGGATCGCCTTCTCCACGGTAAGCCATTGTTTTTATTTATTATTGCTTTTCCTTTTATCTTTCTGCGAACTCATTCTTTTTTTTTCTTTTTTGCAGCTTGGGACTCCCATAATGAAAGCTACCGAGTCCGCTGAGAAGTGCAATGTTGAGCTGAGGAAGGCGACTGCGGCCCTTGGTGCCTCTGAGAAAGCAAGACTCGCTGCTGAGGCCAAGAATGTCAAAGCCCAGGCCAAAATAGATCACATGAAGAAGGCTATGGAGGCAAGCGCGAAGATAGATGAGGAGTTGAAGCAGAAAATGAAGATCTTGAGTGATCATTCTCAGAAATCCATGGAGGCTTTAAAGGCCGCTAAACAGGAGGTTGCGAACTTGAAGGAGAAACTTGTTGTCGCCAACAAAACCGCCGAGGAAGCTGGTCCAGCGGGCATTGCAGACTATCAGCAGACGCACGAGTTCTTCTATCATTTAGAGGCGAGCTTTGATCAAGGCTTCAACCATCTCACTCGCTGCCTTTGGGCATATCATGGTAGAGAGTCGCTCAGCTTCGAGGAAATGCTCAAGTTGGTTAACATGCCCCAGCGGAATCCTGACTTGTTGGCTCTTCATCCGGATATTCCTTATGCTCCGGATCACATTGTCTTCATCCAAACTGGGCAGGTAAAGGATGGCGAGCCGGTTTGGGATCCTCTGTTAGGAAATCTACGCGGGAACGCAGCGGAATTTAAAATTTTATTTCCTTTTAACCAGGATCGACTTCGTTTAAGCAATAAACAAGTAAGTGGTAGACGGTGGTTACCTTGGTTGATCTATAAGATCAACGCTTTGACCGTCTAAGGAGAGTAGTTCTGCATAGAGCCGCCCAAGTGTTCGGCCTCTACCGCTAGTCCACACGAACAGCCCGCCGGAATCCCATCATGGATTGCTATCGAAAAACTCCGGTTGCTAGACCGGCCTTTTTCCCCTCTCTCCAACTCTCCAAAAGATGCTCTCTATTTTACACAAAAACTATTAGCTCTTGGAATTATGATGTACAAAAGAGATTGACACTCACTTCCTTTATATAGAGGAGGTGGCGCCCCAGAGTGTGTGGAGGAGAAGAAAACCTTTTTCCCAATAAAATAAGGAAAATATAATTGAGTGATTTATCTCATTTAATTTAATATCTCATATTAAATATTTCAATATATTATCAATATCTTATATTGACTATATTTATCTTATTACCATAAATCAATTTACACATGTGTATATATCACATATATATATTACATATATAAATCTATACATAAATACCTTTTGGAAACAAATGTGCACATGCATATCCAATATGCAATACACGCATGTGACTATATATTTATATATATTAATATCTTATATTAATATATGATAATCTTATTAATTAAATTGCACAATTCAAGTGTATCCTATACACATTCAAAGTGGTGCCCCAAATCCCACAAAATTGGGAAGTGAGACTTTCTTTAATTAATATAATGCTATGATTAATTAATTTACAAAATACATATATATCATATATATATCCAAATTTCGAAATATGTATCTAAATACATATATTTAATTAATCACCATAATTAATATCTTGTATTATATTTATTCATAATAAATAAATACCACCATATTAATTTATTACTATAACATTTATAGTCGTGAGATAAACTTTCCTTATTTGGTTATCATCTATAACCACATTTTAATCCGCTAGATGTTCATATGTGTGTGACCCGATAGGCTTCCGAATATATTGGCCGTAGACACAAAGTACAAATTACGAAAATGCCCTTCATGCCTAACGATCACGGGATAGCGTCTAGCAACACACCGTGACCCCCAATCATCGGAAGAGTCAAATGCAATGATTACTACCTTTCATGTGTAAGCGATTACCGTGTAACTTACAATCCTATCGCTGTAATAATATACATACGATCGTATCTCGAGTGTCGATACATTGACGATCGTATCTTATAATCTGGATATCATGCTCTCTCGAAGTAACTCATTTACTCCCACTTTGCAAAGATTCACGAGAGTAAGACATTCCTTATAAGAAGGCCATTTCGGATATTCGATACCAATCATAGGATACGCGATTCCCGGACGACCAATCATGTATACTCCGCATGCTTCAATATCATACCCAATCACTACCGCATGATCGCGCCCGTGGCTGGGAAACCTTAATAGTGTCAAAGCATGACAATCCACACCGTGATGCCATGAAGACTCGGTCTTAAGGATAATTACACAACCGCCACATAGTGTGACACTTAATGTAAGTGGGTCAGTCTAACGTACGCATTCTCTAATACACGTCCACGTACAGTCCACGTGTCTCTACACTTTGATAGACGAGATCTATCCCTGCCCTTAAAGACAAAAGACATCTAATACGTGCTAGTCTGTTTATACTATCAATGCCATGTTTAATAGTACATCAGCCTAGAGACATTTAAGTGATTAGAGATCTCATCAACCATAATCGCCTATCATGGTTTCTCTATCATAGTTTAATACTAAGGACGTTATCATATAACAATTCATAATTGGTTCTTTAAAAGAACAAATATATGACAACAGAAAAGCCATTTAATATATGTATAAACATAAATAAATAGTATAAATGATCCGACCCGGTCAGATCCGGTCCAACCCGATTGGGTTTAGGACACTATTACAACATCCTCCTCCAATTAATCCTATCAACTTTGCTGTTTTGAGTACCCTCCGGTCGTCGACGATGAAGAAGGGGGCGATGAAGAAGGCGACCACACCGACGTTCCTCCGGGCCAAGTTTAAAATTTATGCCTGTTTTTACGAGATATAAGCGATCTGTACTCCACTGTTTTTGTTTCAAACGATTTGTTGATTTGTAATTTATTCTGTGGTTGGGTTTTGAACTTTTATTTTGACGGGATCTCCACTTTGGTTTGTTTTATGCACGCTTTCTGCTGTCTTATTTTCTTGATTCGTTGCCTTTTGCTCTTGTATGTTGTGTGTTTGCGCCCCCTCTTATTTCAGCGAGATTAAAAGTGTTAGCTCGCTTAAATAAAAGAATCCCTTTGGCCATGGGTTCATAATTTTACGCGGCCCCCTTTTATTTCAGCGAGGTCGCTGCGATCTTGTGTCGAATAACTTAGAAAATTCTGACATGCGGCCCCCATGTTTGGCACAAGGGCTAAGGAAACCTCAAGGAAATAGGGTCTTGCTTTTGAAAATTCCGCGTTTCGGCCCCTCAGCTTTTGAGCAAGTCGAGGGCGAACATTGACTGGGATAAATTTGTTGTCCCGAGATGAGTAGCGGGCGTGCCTCTGGAAAGCTGACGCTCTGACTTGATTGGACAGCTCATTGACGGTCTTTTGACCCGTTCGGTAATTGCGCAGTCCAAGTAGCCCTGAATCTCGGGTTGCTCAACTGTCAGACGTTTGACCACGTTTTTAATTTTGAAATTTTGATAAGACGCGTGAGTATTGTCCGCTAATCCCGCTTGGAGCCTCTATAAGAAGGGGCGGGGGTGATTCATTTGTTCTCCATTACCTCTCCACATTTGTTTTTGCTCATGTCTTCTCCATCTGTAGGTGGTAGTTCGGTACGTGTGTACAAGGCTTGTCCTGTGCGTGATGTTTCTCCTTTTTTCCTTACTGCCTCCCCTATTGCCAAAGATCATTTTTGGCGTTATTTTGATGTTGTGAGGCTGGTGAGGGAGAGAAGTCTGAATGAGGGCAAGCTTGACGGTGATGGTTCCTTGCTCCGGATTCGGCTTTCTGGGTGGTTGGATTTTGTTTCTCCGCCCATGCTACTTTTCAACCTCACCTTGGTGAAGGAATTTTACTCCGTGTTGTCGGAGGTCTCACCGGGGGAGACGGTTAGTTGTGTTGTTCTCCAGGGCATCTCAGTTGACTTTTCTCCGGAGACTATTAACGCTGCTCTTCGCATTCCTGCTGTCAATCCCTCTGCCCATTATGAGGTCGCTTGGGACCTCGGAGATGAAGAAAGTATGGGAATTCGCCTACGACGTGCAATTCGTGAGCTTTTCCCCCATCGCCAGCGTCCTCGTACCCTGGGTCCCGCGTCTGAGCTGTCCTGTAGCAATCGTGAGTGGAAAAGGTTTATTAAATCGCGAGCTCTTCCGTCGGTGGATTTTGAGGTGGTTACCGAGGCTGAGGCTTTACTTCTCCATGATATTCGCGACCCCCAAGTGGATATTGATTGGGGGATCTTGATCCATCGTGAAGCTGTTGCGTTTGCTATTTCTATGGACCATGATCGTCGCATTCCGTATGGGTCGCTGATTTCTAAATTATGTACTGATGTAGCCCGGGTACCAATTCATTCGTTGGATTGCGGCGGGTTCGCTTGAAGTAATTTAATCGGTCCTATCGATGTTTTCCCGTTGTTCGCATTAATGTTTGAAAATTTTATCTTACGGCCCCCTGTTTTCGGTTAAGCTTGCGGGAGCTGTGTCCGCAAGCTTGCCGGAAATAGCGATGAGCCTCTGTAGCTGAATTGTATTAGTCGGAACTAGCCCTTACTTTTTGAAAAAATGTTTGGGCTTACATATAATATCTTTTCAAGTTATCAGCATGCCAAGGCCTATTGTATTCGTGACCTTGATTGTCTTTCAAGACATAAGTTCCCTTTTTAACAATCCTTGCGACCTGAAGTGGTCCCTCCCATTTTTCCGATAGCTTGCCTTTTTGGGCCTTGTGACCCGTAGCTTCTCTCTTGCGCAAAACGTAATCTCCCACTGCGAAGTGATGGTCGCGGATACGCTTGTCATGATGTCGTTTTGCAGCCTGTTTGCAATTGAGCAGGCGACCATAAGAATTGATTCGCTTTTCCTCCGCTAAGTCGATGTCAAGCTGCCGGCTTTGTGGATTTTCGGCCTCATTGAAATGAGCGACCCTAAGACATGGCAGGGCCATTTCTACCGGGGCCATAGCTTCCGACCCGTAGGTTAAAGTGAAAGGGGTCTCTCCTGTAGTTGTCTTTCTTGACGTCCTAGGGGCCCACAAGGCCGCGGGTAAATGGTCCGGCCATTTTTACGCTTTCGCCGTCCGGACTCTTTTTCAAAGACGCTTAGAACTCGTTTGTTTTGCGTTTCGCCTGCCCGTTGCCTTGTGGGTAGCATACTGATGACTACCAGTGCTTGACGTTGTGCTATTTACAGAACTCGTCGAATTCCTCCCGGAACTGTGGCCCATGGTCAGACACTATTACCTGCGGCACTCCAAACCTGGTCCAGACCTGATCGAGCAGAAAGTAGATCACATTCCTGGTTTCGATTTTTGCCAAGGCCTTAGCCTCGATCCATTTGGTAAAGTAATCCACGGCCACGACCACGTATTCACATCCAGAGCGGCCTCTCTTCAACGGTCCTATTAAATCGATAGCCCACATGTCGAACGGCCATGCCGCAACGACAATGCTTTGTTCGACTGACGGTAGTCTATGATGTCTACGAACTTCTGACATTTGACGCATCTCTTGGCGTATATTCGAGCATCCTCTGCGAATTTTGGCCAGTAATATCTAGCGAGTAAAACTTTCTGAGCGAGTGTGCGGCTAGCCGGGTGGCCGCCGCACATTCCCTCGTGCAGCTCCGTGAGTACCCCTTGAACCTCTTCAAGTCGCACACACCGCGAAAAGGGTTTTGAGAAAGATCGCATGTATAACACGTTGTTCATGAGGGTGCAGCGGGCGGCCTTCCTGATCATGGCCCTGGCCTCTTTAGGGTCGGACGGTTGAGCTCCTGATTCAATATACGCTTTTATTTCGTCGATCCAACACGGACTGGTGGGCTGGAAATCTATGACCTCGGCCCGGTTGACCACGGGTCCCGATAGGTGCTCGACCATGATCGTGGGGTTGCTCATTTCATCGTCGTCCATTAGTTTCGATAAATAGTCTGCTCGGTGATTGTCTCCTCGAGGGATATTGGTGAATTTACAATATTTAAATTCGCTCTCGAGATTTTTGACGAGGTCAATGTACTTTTGGAGAACGTCGCAGTGGACCCCAAACGATCCGTTGACTTGATTTAATACCAGCTGTGAATCGCAGAATACCTCCACGTTTTTGACTTTCATGTCTTTAGCGAGTTCCAACCTTGCTATGACAGCCTCGTATTCGCTTGATTGTTGGAAGCGGTGAAGTCAAATTTTAATGCTTTTTCGATTTCCTCCGAGGTGCCCGGTTCTAGCAAGATAATCCCGGCGCCGCAACCCTTGTGACCAGCGGCCCCATCGACATAGAGCTGCCAATAGTGACTAGGCTTTTGAGGCCCGGGTGGCGCGGCCGTACTTGTAACGGCGTTGGACGGAGAATCGGATTGTTCGTCCGGTTGCTCGTTGAAACTCGTTTCCACAATGAAGTCGGGCAACGCCTGGGCCTTGATGGCCTTCCGAGGCTCATATCGAATGTCAAATTCTGTGAGCTCAATGGCCCACCGCAGCAATCGCCCAGACAGATCCGGTTTGTGTAGGACTTGGCGCAATGGGGAGTCCGACAGTATTGTGATTGTATGCGATGAAAAATTAGCCCTTAATTTGCGGGCAGCTATGACAACACAGTAGGCCAATTTTTCAATATTGAAATAGCGACTCTCAACGGGACTGAGAGCCTTAGAGACATAATAAACGGGTTTTTGGAGGGTGCCGTCCTCCTTGACAAGTGCCGCTGGCTCTGACTCGGTGCGAGGCCGTGAGATACAAAAGCAAAGAATCCCCTAGGCTAGGACTGACCAACAGTGGAGGGCTGGACAGATATGCCTTTAGATCTTTGAAGGCCTACGAACATTCTTCTGTCCATGAAAATGTCTTGCTTTCTTTGAGGATTTTGAAGAAAGACAAACTTTTTTCGGCGGATTTGGAAATGAATCTTCCTAGAGCGATGATCCTGCCATTAAGTCTCTGCACTTCTTTGATCGTGGTCGGCTCGTTCATGTTCATTAGAGCCTCTATCTTTTCTAGGTTAGCCTCGATTCCCCTCTAGTTCACCATAAATCCAAGAAACTTTCATGCCTGAACCCCGAACGTGCATTTTGCGGGGTTGAGTTTCATTGAATGTTTTCTTACGTTTGCAAAGGTTTCGTGAAAGTCCGCCAGATGCTCCCGATGGCTTGACTTCACGACCATGTCATCAATGTAGGCCTCCATGTTTTTGCCTATCTGCGAGCTGAAGACCCTGTTGACCATCCTCTGATATGTGGATCCTGCATTCTTCAGGCCGAATGGCATCATCTCGTAGTAATAAAGTCCACCCGCGGCTCTGAAGGCGGTCATTTCTTTGTCCTTGTTGGCCATTTTTACTTAGGTAGGCATCTAAGAAACTGATCCGTGATCCCATACCATCTTGTCGATTCGAGGCAGCGGATAGGGATCCTTAGGGCAAGCCTTGTTTAGATCAGTGAAGTCCACGCACATTCGCCACTTCCCGTTGTGTTTTTTGACCATCACTACGTTAGCCAGCCAAGTCGGATATTGAAGCTCCTTGATTATACATGCGGCTAACAGTTTGTCCACTTCGCCTTTGATGGCGATCTCTTTTTCTGTGGAGAATTGTCTTGCTCGCTGTTGGATCGGTCTGAAGTTGGGATCGATGCTTAGATAATGGAGCGCGACCTCAGGCTCCACACCTCTCATATCGGTCACCTCCCAAGAGAAAGCGTCCCTATTTTCTCTTAAGAGCTCGATTAGCTCATCTCTCTCTTTTTCTGTGGTCTGCGATCCGATCTTTACTTTCTGGTCGGGATACTTTTCGTTTATGACTTCTTCGATCAATTCATCCTCGGCTATGAAATTTGCTGGTCTCACACTTGCAGTTTTTCAAACTTTACGGGCTTCTCAACGATTTCTTTTACCGTGGCGACCTGGATGGTATTGGCGTGGAATTCTTCGATTCTTGGTTTTTTGGAATCGACCCTATTCTTGGTCATATAGTCGAGGAAAAATCCCGGTCGGCTCATGGCGACCCCAATATCATCTCCTACGTGAAATTTTACCCTTTGGTGCGGTATAGACGCCACCATCTGGAACTTTTTCATGGCTGGAATCCCCAAAATCATATTATAATAGGAGGGGAGATCGATGACCAAAAAGGTGATTATCTCTGTCTGGCAAGGCTCGTAATCGCCAAGGGTGACGCTCAGATCGATGGTGCCCTTAACCCTCACGGTGTCGTTGGTAAAACCCTCTAACATACCCAAATAAGGTTTCAATTTTGCTTCACCGAATCCGATTTGTTTGAGACACTCGAAGTAGATGATGTCGCGACCCGCCCCGGTGTCGACCATGACCCGGTTAACACCGTGCAGCTCATTAACTCCAATCTTGAGGATGATTGGCACTTCCATGACGCCCTCTATGGTTGTTAGTTCGCTCTTAGTGAACGTGATTCCTTTCTCTTTTTCTCCCAAGACTATCGGTTTCTCGAAACCTCGCATGTTGATCGAGTGTATTTGTGACTTCAGCTGGTTGTTGCTGGGGAGGCTTCCGTGAATAACCTGGACCTCCCTTTGATAAGTGCGAGGCGTTCGCCCCTTACCGGAACCAGCATCACCATCGCGTTTATACTTGGCGGCAGGTCCCTCTCTTATCAACCTTTCGATTTCCCTTCTTAGAGTAAAACATTCATCAGTAATATGCCCGTGATCTCTGTGATAGTCACAGTATTTTGATTTATCTTGAGTGATGCCGTCGCCTTTCATAGGCCTAGGTCTCTCAATTTGCTCGCGAATTTCAAAAAGTATATGGGATGGTTTCGTGTTGAGGGGGGTGAAATCATTTTCATTGAATTTGTATGGCACCTTGGTTTCACGATCTGTGTTCGCACTCTTACCACGCTCCTTCTTACGATCATAGATCCTGACGAACCGTTCGTAGTAGTCCTTTCCTGATTCATTTTCGCCCATGCGGACCTCATAGAGATCCTCGATGGTTTTCTTTGGTCTGCTTGCTGATTCAAATTCTCTCATGAATTTTTCAGATAGATCCTCCCAATTTTCAATCGAACCACGAGGGAGCCCACGGACCCAGGAGGCGGCCCTATCTTGCATACTCTCCGACTAGAAGCGATACACAGCAGCGGACTTGTTGCAGGTTGCTAGAGTGATGCGACCCTGGAAAGCTGTGAGACAATCGTGTGGGCAAGTGTTTCCACTGTAGTAGTTGTAGATGGGGTAGCTGACCTTTTCTTTGTTGGTGGGCGGAGTTTCGACTATCTTCTTGGCGAGCACGTCGATCCAGAGATATGAGCGGGCTTTTCGGCGGGCCTCGACTTTTTGAGCTCAGCGAGCTCTTTCTTCATTATTTTTATCTGTTCGGCAAGGATAAGATCGTGTCTCGGTGTAGGCGGGGGTGGACTGGTCGCTAACTCAATCCCGTGCTCTGAGACCGCTTGATTTCACGAGTCCTCCTGTTGGGCTCGCTTTTCCCTTATTATCAGCCGGGCATCCCTTTTATTTCTTCCTTCCTGCCTAGGTATCACCCCTCTTTCTGGGAGGCTTAATCGGCTTAGAACCCGACCCTTTTCTTTCTCACCCAGCCTCTTAAAAGTAGAGCCTCTTTCTCCACTTTTTTCCTTGGAATTTTCGCGGCTAGGTCGGGCAGGAGTTTGGATGATCTCTTGCTCTCCCCGGTGGCCTTTGCGACCTGAGGACTGGATGCTCTCCTCAACCTCTACCCTTTGACTTTGAAGTTCTCTCTCTGGTGCCTTGTGGTGGGGCTCGCCCCTGGGTTGGATCGCCTCCCGAACTGGCAAAGGTTCTCGACCTAGTGCCACTATTCGGGATTTGGTTAAGTACATTCTTTCGACATACTTGGCATACTCTATCATTTCCGTGATCTCAGACTCTTCTTGCAATCCTGTTACTTTTTCTGGCGCGTCTCGGCTACGTTATGCCTAGGTGTCCCAATGGCATTTTTTTTTCTCTGCGGGCCTCTTCCGGGGCGATTGGGCTTTTGGATTTTGATTTACGATTTATGATGTTTTGAGCGTCGGCGCGGCTAGAGGATCTTTTGCGGCTACTTTCCCCCGGTGGGGTGTCAGTGTCTCTCCGGCGCCGCTTTGGCGCGGCTTTGATTGATCGCGCCCGCTTTATCGGGGTAGGGGTCTCGGCGTGTTTCTTACTTCCTGCCATCGCTAGGGATGCGAGATAGCGAGCCTGAAAATGGGGTTGATTCACTGATGTTACCTACTCTAACAACCTGCTCCTGGTTAGTAAACTACTCCGTCTGGCAGGTTTAACTGCTCTGCACAGTGTTTTCTGCCGAAGTGGTTTGGAGGGTTGTTAGTTGTTGTATTGCCCTCTGGGAGTTGGTGGGAGAATGTGCTCGGACGGTGGTAACTCAGGCGAGCTCCGGTCAGTCGATACCAATTTCTAGGAAAAAAGGTGATGATTCAAACGAAATCATCCCAGAGACTGGTATAACCTTCGGTAGGAGAGGTATATATTGTCGGTATTTCTTTTGAGTGGGAGTGTTTCCTGGTGATATGATGAAAGCGTCAAAACTTTTTCTTTTGGCAAGAGATTTGAAGGAAGAGCATTACGAGAGATGATTTCTCTAATGCAAACTCATGATAATGCTACCTCATTCGACATGATGCCATCTGGGTGATTTCTTCTTCGGGTGAGAACTCTGTTGGTTCTGGGCGGGCGATGAAGGTGACGATCAACCTCTCCGCCGTAATCAGGCTTTTCTGGGTGATTTCTTCACCGGAAGGCTGGAAAATTATGAAGTTCCCGGTAACGGAGTCAACTGATAACGCTGAATATTATCACGGTGGCTTAGCGGTGGTCGTGAAGATGGATATCTGGTTGTTTTTGATAGATTTGTGGTGGTGGTAGCCGGTGAGGCACGGCGGTGATGTGGATGGAATGAATGAATGCTAGAGAGAATTAACTTGACAAGAGTTTAGTCCTCTTTGTCTATTTTTTGCATATATCCTTATGAAATTACACAAGCCTTCCTTTTATAGGCAAGGGCAAGAGCTAGGGGCACGGGGTAAGGACATATAAGCACAATATACAATTATGTTAAGCGGACAATACAACTGGCGACGTCGTTATGAGGTTGCTCGAGTCGCGATCCGTGAGCTCGCTCCGTCGCTCTATCTCGACTTCCCCTTGGTCGCTCCTTTCCTAGACTCGTGCCATCTGTTGATCTCCGACTTAGGATGCGGGGCGGCCCCCTGAGCGGCTATGACCTCATAAGTTTGCACGCTCATCACGAGGTTTCCATCCCGCGACCCTAACCAGATTGTTGTTGCCGACGCTGTGGCCGCGGCCCGGCTCCATCCTGGTGGCTAGATGGGCGGTTTCGTTAACTTATAGGTGGCGGTGTATTTAGACACATCAGTAAGCCACTTAATAATATGTACATCTACTAACCATAAAATGTCCATGTCTTGTTTGTCATGTTTTTGTTTCTTACTTAGCATATTCATGCCCTTGTCATATTCTAGTCTTTCCTATTTCTGATTCGTATTTACTTAACATGAGGGCGCAGAGTACAACTCGGCTAGTATGACGAACTATACCTTCAACTTGGGAATTTTAATACCTAAGGTACTCTTATAATACACTGCCCTAGAGAACGGCTTGGCTAATACATCCACACGGGACTTAATTATGCCCATGGTACCCTATATGATTCGTAGCTAATAACGAATACCACCGTTAAGTATATTCGAACAAACACATAAAGCAAGTGGGAGCACATAAAACATGTAAATTTAAGTTAAAGTCCATACTCCGACCTACGAGAGCATACCAAGCCCAAAGCAACACCAAACTCCCATCATAAGAAATCTGCAGAGCATACCAAGCCCAAAGCAACCGTAAGAAATCTGCAAAATATGCAGAAGAGAAGTTAGAGAACATAGATGTACAAGGTGGAAGGCTTCTGGAGACATCAAAAGAGTTTTATGATTCATTGAATCAAATTGATACACGAACACGAGAATTGCACGAAGCCACGAAGAACGTGGAGAATCATGTTAAAGAAGTATTTACTTATTCAAAGGAACTTTATGACAAATCAAAGGAAATTGCAGCATCACAGATTGAATTAAGCAAAGGATATCTCCACTAATCGTAACCAAAACGCATAAAACGGTTTACAGGAAAAATATCCAGAAAACATAGTACAAAATCGTAACAAGAATGCAAAATAACTTTCAAAAAACGTTGTGGACGACAGAGTACGGCCTTAAGCGACAAAATTTTCCACTGCAGAGCCATTTTCTGGCCTAACAGGCACCCGACAACTATCCTAATACACATACATGTTTTTTCATGCAGTTTAACATAAAAAAATATTCAAAACAGCTTAAAAGCATAATCTATAAACTAAAAAAGAAAACGTTTGATAAGAAGAACTATTTACCTTAAAGACGAGCCAAACTATGAACCGAACAACAACTAACTCCCGAAACTACGTGAATCTACAAACCAACAACGAATCTAACATAGATCTTACGAGAATCTAACCCTACAAAGATCAAAGTCAAGAACTTACTACAAAAATATTAGATCTTGCCTTCAAGAAGAGATTCTAAACTTCAAACAACTTTTACAATCCGAACTGCTTTATTTCACCATCACTTTTGTTGTCAATCATGTACCAGACTGTGAGACCTGAATTTGTAAACTCCCTTTAATTTGGATTATTTTATTCATATAGCACATTCGTTACCAGAGATTATCCACAATGCAATTACAAGCCAACTGCCTTGATCACTTAAACAATATCTTCTTACAACACTCTCACTGATTGTACAAGCTATGACATATAATATATCTAACAACACTTCTTTGTGATGAGATAAGAAGAATGCTAGCCTATAAGTAAAAAGAATTGCTTGAAATCAACAGCAAAAAACTCCGGACAAATAAATCTGGTATCAAAAGCAAAAGCAGTCAATTGATCAAATAGTTTGTTGCAAAATGTTATATAACTCAGTAGATGTAAAGTTAAAGCTCAGATGGAGTTCAAAGAGATTGAGCAAATCAAAAGCTTTGGCTAAGGTAATAGTAGTCTCCCCGATATGAAATAGAATTTCTTATATAGCCAAGACCAACATCATCAGTAAATATAAGTAAATATCCAAAGTAGCTGTTTGATTTGAATTCCAAAGTTCAAGAAAATTGGCTCCATAGATATAGGAAGCTTTCTCTCCCATTCCTCTTTATTTCAAGCTAAAGATCAGCTGAAATGGATCTTCCGAGGATGAGATAAATGTTGCACAAGGGACAAAGGACAAGCAAGTAGTGATAGGACACTATACTTGCATTGGACTTTTGCACCTTTCATCACCCTTAGATCAACTTTAAAATCAATGGATATGTATGTCCCTTGCTCAGCTGCTTTAACAAGTTAATTAATCAAGGATTAATGTAATAACATCATCAAACTTGCATCAGATCAAGGCTTGATCAAGGCATCAGATCAGGATTAATGTTCTTGATCAGATTCTTCAATTCAGCCTTGAAATTGTGTTTGATCTTTGGTTGTAACATGTTATATTGATCTCAAACACTTGTATAATACCTGCAAACAATCAATTAATCTTTGTGTCTTGAATTGTAAGTGATACATTTCAGTTGGTATTGGTACATTTTAATACAAACTGATGCAATAACAATAATGAGGGGAATTTGATGATCCAACTGTCAAATTCGTATCTCTAACGAAGGAAAACACAGATAGTGACAAATTACAGATTACGTCATTTGGGTCAAACCCTAGGCAATTTGATTCATTCCAGACGCCTTAATTCACCTCACAAGATGATGTGTTATCTTTGAAACAATCAAACCACATAATTGAATTCATCATTAGGGGTATTGAGGGTTCATTACACAACACGGGGTCCATGGACCACGCTAAAAAATCTCTACATTTTATTTATAGAAATTTATTTTGGACTTCGTGAAAAAAAGTACTTTGAATAAAATTTATGGACCCTTTGAAAATATTCATGGATCCGCCACTGATGTTACCCACACACGGCATGATATTAAATTTTGTCATGAATGTGATAAGTAAATACATGAATGCTCTGGAAAAAAAGTCATCAAGATGCAGCATTCAGAATCATATGCTATCTCAAAGGATGTCTCTAGGTCAAGGTTTATCATGCAAGGCTGTAACGGAACTCATTAACAGAGCTCACTATTATGGAAAATACTTGTGTGGAGAGGTATTTTAAGGTGAAGTGACGGGTGAACGATCAGAACCACACGGTTTAAATACATAATGAAACTGTGTGGTTAATATTGAACCATACGGTGTCTCCACACGTATGGAGACACCACACAAGGATTTCCCCACTATTACATGCTTTACAAATGTTGATTAGGCTAGCGCATTGGATAATCATAGATCAACATCTGGCCGGTGCATTTATATTGGAAGTTTTTGCCTAGTATCTTCATATGCACCGAAGTGACGGAAGAAATGATCTGGACCACACAGTTTGAATCCAGTTTAAAAACATGTGGTCCCTGTAATGCCACACGTGTCTCCACACCATGTGAAAAGACACCACCTAAAAACCTCCCCATTTATATGGGAGGTTTCAGTCTTTTGGTGAAGCAAAAAACAAAATGTTGTGGCTAAAAGTAGGAGGCTGAGTTTAGTGTTGTAGCATTAGTTATTTGTTAATTAATTTGGACACGAAGAGTGTTGAATGATGTAAAGTCCCACATCAGTAAAGTAATATCCTGCTCACCGCTATATAAATTTGAGACATAAAGGTCTTGTCAACTCGGGTTAGCCTGTTAGACCAAGCGAGAACGACGGTGTAAACAATTGATCAGAACATTTATGACTCATGTAGCGCTATCAGGTCCGGAGTCTGGGAGCGTTACAAATGAACTCAGACTTGTTCCACAACGGCCCATGACTTTGTTCATTGGCACCAAACCTGCCATATTTCCACGAATCCAGCGCAACATGATCGAACAAAACACATAGAAATAGACAGACACTTCATTCATTAAAGAATACACCCTCCGTTTTTTTAGCTGTCGGTGAGAGAAGAACACGCAGATTAGAAAGTGATTAATGTGTTTGAAAACGAGTGTAAAATAACACAATTACCTTTCATTCTTTATGCATGGAAAAATGTACCAAAATTTGGATTATTGAAATGAAGGGTAAATATGGAAAAAAAAATAATAAGCTGCATTGAAAATACAAAATAACATATAAATAAAAACAAAAAAATTCTGAAAAGTGATAATTTAAAAAAATAGTAGGAGTAGTAAGCATTTAGCAAGACGATTTCTAAATATGCGCTATAACCTACCAGTCTACAAGAGGCCGATGTTTTTACCAAAAGTTTGTACAACACAATTTAATATATGGAGAATTAGGGATAAGGACAGCTTTTGAAATATTTTTGAGTAACATGACAACCATACATACTCTTGATAGGGAGAATGACAACTTTTATATTTTTTATAGCCTGAAAGACAAAACCAAAAAATATATATATTTATTTAAAAAAATCACGCGCATATTGCGGGGAGCTTTTTCTAGAAACTTTTTTTTCCTCTTTCCTTCCCGATTTTCAAACGAGCATATCTTTTGATCTAGATATTCAAACACGATCAAAATTTCACTGATTTTTTTTATTTTTTGATGCTTTTCGTTTTGAGACTTGGTTTGATATAATTACATCGTTTTCGTGAGATTCACTGTCGAAATTCACTCAGTGAATCTCGAAAATCAGTGAATATCGACAGTGAATCCCGAACAATAGTGAATTTCGACGGAGGATTTTCTGAAATCACGTCGGAATATGTTGAATGTAGTCTCAAAATAAAGACTATGAAAAAATATAAAAGTTGGTGAAAGAATTTTCAAATTTGAAATGTAGATTGAAAGATATGAGTGTTTAAAAATGATGGATTAGAAAGAAAATATGTTCTTAGTTTTTTTTTATTATTTTAAGAAAACTTACGCCAGAAAATTAAAAAAATAAAGAAAAAATAGTTTTGTCCTTTATAAAAAGTTTCAAAAAATTGTTCTCTCTAATTGATAAAATATTTATGTTATTCTCCCTCATTACCCCTTAAATATATGGCCAAGAAAAAATAAATCAAACACTTTCTATTTATTATTTTATATCTTAACTCAAAAAAAAAATACATACATATATATATATATATATATATATATATATATATATATATATATACCTATTTATAATAACAAGTTGAGAAATTGCAATGAGGGTGTACACGTGGCCTTATGTTTGCCAAAATAAAATTATTGCTACTGTAGATGCTGTAGATTATCAAAGCCCAACCCATTATGCGTTGCAACCTTCTCCCCATAATAGCCCAAACCTAATCTTTCTATCACCCTAAATATTTACAGCCATCTTCAGAGATTTTCAGCTTCTCTCCG
Organism: Gentiana macrophylla; assembly: GCA_026214975.1. NCBI lineage: Eukaryota > Viridiplantae > Streptophyta > Magnoliopsida > Gentianales > Gentianaceae > Gentiana > Gentiana macrophylla. The sequence goes on from CM047810.1 coordinate 33,503,033, forward strand.
CCTCACCTGCCTCATTTTTTCCGTCTCTTCTCATTCTTCAATCCTTTGAAAGAACCTTATCATCATCTACTTGATAGCGCATGCTGCCCGTTGCTCTTGAATCATCAATAATCGTTGTGCTTATCTTTCATGTAACCATGTTAATTAATAAGTGTGTGTTAAACAATTTTAATACATTGATTTTGGGTGATCGGGTTCAGGGTGATCGGGGCTCATCAGCATGTTGGGGCTATGACTGAATATTTTAAGTTTTTAGTTCGTGGAGCCTTGTCTATATGCTTCGAAGACTAAGCAGAACAATTCGTCCCCTCTGCACAGGGAAAATGGATGGAAATATACTTTTATTACTTACATATGTTTAAGCCATACACCGGAAACATTATTTTTCTTACACATGATTCTGGAGTGTATGTGAAAAAGCAAGCAATTTCAAGAGGATAACATTCCTCACATATACATCTTCTCCAACCCACCCCCTCTTTTCTATATAAATATTTAGCCTGTTAAAAAAACCATTATGCAAACTCCAAACCCTACTAAATATATCAAGCATCTTTCATTTGCAAACCTAAAGCTTCCGCTTTTTTTTATGAGAAAAAGCTGCCGTTGTTTCAGCTCTTTGGCATATAGAATCTTTGACCCGCTGTAATGTGTCTCTTTTTTTTCTTATGCTTCTATTACAATTGTTTGTTGATATTCTTTAATGTATTTTTGGGGTGTGTTGATGCCTTGATGATTTGTATTTGTTTGCTTCTTTTAGCCGTGGCGCCATGGAAAGATTCATAGATGTTGCAAGCTCACGACTTTCTTTGTAGTTTATTTTTACAGCCAACACTATTGAGGTTATTTCATGAACTTATTACCCTTTTACGTTTATGGATATTATTCAATTCGCTTGGAATTCATTTGCTTTGCTCGTATCAGGAGCTCTTAAAGGTGCGAGGCAAGTAGAGGTTACTATAAATGGGAAGAGCTGGAAATGCTTCATTAGAGGAGGTTGATTTGCATTATACCTTCAAATATCGTATTCTTAGTTTCCTTTTAAGGAATCAATCGATGTAGAGCTCAAAATAATATATTTGTAGAAGATTATTCCGTTTTGATCTTAAACATGTGGATGTAAATACCAATAGCATGAATAAAGGTGGAAGATTGTGAAATTTGCTTTGATAGTATTACTATGACAGGATATTATGCATGCTGTTGCATATGACATTGCTTTGTGCATTTCACACCCTTTGGACACACACTGCTGTTGGCAGGCATGAATCATGGGGATGCATTCTTGTATGGGTTTTTCCTGTAACCGTTGATTCAAGGGAAAATAGTTATGGGAACGGGGCATTGTTTTTCATAAATTTCCTTCTTGTGTTGTAAATAGATGAATATGTTTCTTCACAAAGCTTACTTAAATAGCAGTTTCTCATTAATAGTGTACAAATGTATGTGTGTAGAGATGTCGTCTATTATTGTATTAGTTATTTCTTATGTTGTGTTTACCTAATTAGGCGTATGCTTCCTCTTCTTTCGTTGCAGAGTTGTGATGATTATTAGGTGCCATGGAATGAATCGAATGATACATTAGGTGGACTTTATACAGGAATCACTACTCAACATATCCATGATGCGAGCAAGATGGTATATCATCAAGTATAGAGCCATCCTCTCTCTTTTTAATTTTCCCCTATTTGAATTAGCTTGTATTAAGATAAATCACCTGTAGGTAGAGGATTACAGTGGACTTCATATCCAGCCCCATAAGGCCATTGTTGGAGCTAATGCTTTTGCTCATGAAAGTGGTATCCATCAGGTTTGTCCCAATTTTTATTCAAAAATTCTGGGTGTGTGGTGGACTCGTTGAGTGTTGATGTTTTCCTACTTGGTAGTTTTTACCCGCTTCTTTGACACCAAGTCTGTTATAGCTTTTGCTGGTTGTATGTTTCCTATTATTTATAGCAAAACTCCTCTGACGCCTACAAACGAAAATCTCTTTTGCTCTTTTCATTTGGCTTTTCATTTCGCATCTTCCTATTAGGATTTCTCCTCGTTGAACTACTTGAGTTTCTCATGACACAAAAGTGCAAAAGAGCAGTGCAGGAGCTCTGCGAACACTTGCCTTAAAAATGAACGAGAACAAGAAACAAGTTATACTCATGATTAATGCATTGACCACCTTAGTTGCTAACAAATGGGGAATGAATTCATGTTTGGTTAAAAAAAAAACATCCAGTCATCCCGCCGGATGTCGAGGAAGACATCTGCTCCAACCTAACCATCTCTCACGGCCACTTAATCCAACTGCTCCATCAAATCCTTCAACCGTGTCCATTTCTATGGTTAAAGATCATGTTAGTTGAAAATTGTCCGATGAAACCTTGTTTTCATCCTATTCTTCTCCTCCGCGACTTCTAATCACTCCCAACACAATTTGCCTAAAAGATTAGTGAATATCTATGTGATGATGGTTCTAATTGTTCACTTGGTAGTATTTTGGTGCGGAAACTCAGATGGTAGATAAGGGAATGCTTTTTCCTTTCTCGCAACCATTATTACAGTACACGATGTTTCCACATCTTATCTTCTTTTCTTTCAGATCTTAGCATCTTAGCCTTTCAGGAAATTTAGATGTCTGTTTCTAGATTTCCCACTATTTTTTAATATAATATGTTTTACATTAAATGCTATTAATAATTATCGATTTCATTTCATTGTATATATGTAAACCACTAAAGGAAATGGTTTGCTGGAGCTCTGCAACCCGTATTATATATATATATATATATATATATATATATATATATATATATTATATAATATATAATAATAATAAATAAAATAAACCCTATATATATATAAAATAAACCCTACTACCTTCAAACAGGAGTGACTTTTTTTTTTTGATAAACTGTACATATCACCCTTCCGTGTAGTTTTTTCTTTCCAAGTTGTATATTACAGCTGAAAATACTACAAAAAATATTAACTTAAATATACAACATAAATAAATAAGGTAGGTAACATTTGAAGCATCAGTGAGGTATCTGCTTGAACAATTGCAATGAGCCCTCACTTAAGCAACCAAACAGCTCTGACTGCAACAAGTACTTCACATCATAAATAGGATTCTTCTTACACTTGACATTCTGGAAACCCCTAAAAGACGGCAACTCCCGTAAACAAAGCTCTCCTGTTACCTCATCTTCTGCAGCGAATAACGAGTTCTGGTTCAACCCGTCAATGACGGTCGATTTCGGTAGCCGAACATTACTGACACTAGTGCAAGCAGACGCGATTTTCTGATACGTGCTACCCTCTCTCCTGTATGCAACATGAACACCTTGAGCACCATTGGATGAAGGAAGAGTAGACGCGGGTCGAGTTAGAGATGTGTTCGGATTCGTCGACTCGATCTTGGGACGGAATGTAGCGACAATGTCACCACTTCTACGACCACAAGCAGCTGATATGCAAACACCTTGGTTTACTGATTCCGGAATCAATGACACCCTTCAAGCCAATAATGACAAGGGAGTCAGTTTACTGCATGCATACATACATACATACATACATATATAAAATCAATTTGGACATGCTTAATTTCACAAAGAGAAACTTGCCTTTCATCACTGCCTCCAAAGTTCCAATGGCACAAGCCAACTGACGAAGCCGTTAAAATTGATCTTGCACCAGAACCAAGACTTGAATCAGGTTTAACACTGTGTACGGTATGAACAGGATTGTTTGCCAAACCACTCAATGATTCCACAGGTCTCACAGTATGACGTATGTCAAACTCCAGAACCATGCCATTCTAAATAATTAAGAATATATATATAACAGAAAGATTATGCCAAGGTTTGACAATAACAATTTAGCAATCAAGACACATTTAGCAGAGGCTTTACCTGTAGTCCAGCATACATGTAATTTCCATCTCGCAGATCCCAGGTGCATGACCAAGCATTAGTCTGAACATTTAGGCATAAGATAAACTATCAGAGATTTTAAGTTCCAGAATATACTTTAATGATATAGCAATAAGCAGTGACTATCCCACGTATTTCTGCCAACCGGGAGGGGAGGGGCGGGGGGAGGTGTTGAAACTTAACTTTTAGCTATGCCCGTCAGTTTTGACAAAATCAATTCAAGTCAGAAACAAGTGCATGAGGGGAGGGGGGAGGGGATGATTACCGGCAAATCATATGTAAGGACACTATTGCTGCTCTCTGTGCTGCAATAAAGATACTGAGTATTAGAATACCGATTCAAGCAAAAGCTCAAAACCAAGATTGGAGACCGTCGGCTTTATATTGACAAATGCAATAATCCCATGCAAGAACCACGTAACTATACAAATACAATCTTAATACGTGAGAATGGGCATTGAAGAGGGAGATAGCAAATCAACCTGAGAACAGACAATCTATTTCCAAGGGAAGCAAGCAGTACAAGTCTACCATGAGGGGAAACACAGAGATCCTTGACAGATTTTATGCTGGGATGAAGCTGACTAGTTTCTTCTGCGTGTGGAGCCAATAAGCTTATCTTTGCCACCCATATGCATTAGTTGACAGAACATTATCAGGATGCAGAAAAGAAAGAATAACATAAATAGCATAAAAATCTGTAAATAAGCACAAAAACATTACTTTGGTCAGCGCCTGGTGTGCTCTGGCACCAGTAAACCTTCTAGCTACTATGATTGTTTGACCAAAGGCATCCACATCAAAGAGCCGAGCACCTTCGAGCTCCCAGCCATTCTGCAATTTAGACGGCTGTATGAGTTAAGGTTTTTAATGCAGACAAGAACAAGTAAAAAAATGCTACGAAACCACAAAGAAAATGTTCTGTCCTATCTTAGACAAAGCACTCCATTTTTTTGATTAATCAGCAGATGTGGAATTTCTCTAATGAGCCATAAAAGGGAGAGAAAACATCTCTTTAACTGTTCAGTCACTGTAATCATGAGTGGTTCCAACACATCAGAAGAAAAACTCCATCTAATAAAAGAAGTTAGTGTCCTTCAATCAAACTATGATCAATACCAATAAGTGGTTCCCTCAAGTACCCCTTTCATACCCTTTTAATCCTCCTAGCTATTCCTTATTCTCCCTCCCCTTAGTCATCCCACAACGCCCCACCTTCCCGTCGTAATCTTCATTCACGCCCTCTCTTTCTTTCTTATACTCCTTAGTTGTCCTGCTTAACCAAGAACACCCATCCCTACCCCTCTACTCATTATTCCCACCACCCTATGCTCACCGTCCCCTGACTTTGTTGCCTCTCTTACCCTTCTATTCAGCCTATCATCCCCCATTTTACATTGTTATCACACGGCCCACCAACCGCTGCCCATTTTACTTCACCTTCAGCTACCACTCCTTTAAACTCCTCCCCCACAACTCCTATTTTCTCTCATCTCCTCATTAAATGATAACGGTACAATTAGTTTGATAGTACTTGTGGGTGACTATGTCGATGCTAAACAAGTTTAGATGGTGATGAAGATGATATTTTTGAAATGTCATTGCAAGTCAAGACCGTAATGGTGCCATGTAGGAGACAAGAAAATGAAAATAAATTAAGATAATAAAACAACACTTTGAGGAAATCATTTCACATCAGAAAAGTCTTTGACAAAAAGCACGACAACCAAATTGAATTGTCGGTGGACAAAGAAATTTGCCCAAGCACCAGAGTCCACAGATAGGAAAATAACAACCTACTTAAGTCATTGAAAAAGTGACAGAAACAGGGAAAAAAAAAGATGAAACCAAAAAAATAAATTTTTTCATATATAATATCAAGGTATATACCTTCTGTAGTAAAACAAAAATAAACAAGGAAAGAAATGTATACAGAGTGTTCAAAGAACCGGTAGCCTGAAGTCAAGATATATAAAGTGTATAGGCTAAAAGCTGGGGAAACATCAACCAGATTACCTGAAGAATGAAGCTATTCTGACAACGCTGCTGGTAATTCTTTGCATCAAAAAACTTTTGGCCTACAAGTAATCAAAATTTGTGAAATTCACTAGTAAATACTCCCTCCGTACCTATTTATCTGAAGCAGTTGCCAAAATTCATACATAAATTTATTGAATGAATCTAGACACTTTTTAATTCAAGATTAGTTGTTATTTAAATGTACCTAGACACTTAGACTTTTGGCAACTGCTTCAGATAATTGGGTACGGAGGGAGTATGAGCCAAGAGATGCAAGGCAAACCAGAAAAGCAACCAACAAAGATGTAAAAGCTTCAAATGTTTACCAGAAGGTAATGTACAGTGCACATCCTCCAAATAGCCTGACCACTGAATAGTACATTACATTAATATACCATATTGCAGTTTAAACATATTTGTCTACCCAAATAGAGTGACGGAACAATTTTAAAACATAAAAGAAAAACAAAGTCTGCAACTTTGAGATGTAATCCAAAAGAACGAGGCAAGTAAGATCATATGATTTTCTCACACCAGATGAGAAAGAGTTGACAAGGTTTACTCCTGATTTGAAAGATCTGATTCTAAGGAAAGAAGAAATATTTGAAACAAAACAATGTACACGTGGAACAGATGATGTGTAAAAGGGGAAATGAGAAAAAGTTCCCTCATGATTGCAATTGACAAAATTTTGAAATTCATCCACCGCTTACAACATAAACCCCAAGGAAAACACAACCCTCCAAACCAAACACGGTATGGATAAGAGCAAATGAGTATGAAATCTTTTATAATTAAACATAAGTAGTATATCATGTAAAGTGTAAACATGCCTTTTTAAGTTGATCCACTTGTAGACATAACTCAGCTTCTCTCTTCCGCCATTCATCTTCTTTCTTAGACCAGTCGGCATCCTGCAAAGAGATTTTAATCTAAGGATTCCAAATTGCCACCCATTCAAGCATAAAAAATTAATATGCCCAAAGTGACTAATCTAAGTCACAAAAGGTACCCTCAAAAAAAGTCAGACAAACATGAAATTGCAAAAGACGGCAAACTAAGACCGTCAAAGCAGAGGTACCGGCTGAAGGGACAGAGAGAGGGGGCTACAGGTTACTAAGTAGTAGATAAATCAAATGAAAGCTACCAACAAAAGGAACAAAATCAAATGAGAGCATGAAATGGATGCATTCCAAGCTATACAAAACCAAAGGCAAACAGTGCATCGACAAAAGGCAGATTGGACAATAATTAAATACCGCAAAAGATTCAATTACAATTTTCTAAAGCATATGACATCATGCTATATTAACATTGTGTGTTCATGTCTAACTTAACTATACAGAATAAACAGAAATTGCTACAGCAACAAAGCAAAAGATACAACTACCTAAGACATCGTTTTAGAAATACTCCCTTTCACACAACACACCATTTCTTTTTCTTTTCTTTTCTATTTACCTTTTTCTGCAGTAAAGCGCATTTAGCTTCAAGAGTTCGAACCTTCTGCAAACATAAAACAAAAGTTAGCGAGTATATCCTCAAAGATGCATCCCATTACAATCTCCTGTCAGTTAGAACATGACCTGTGGTAGTTCGTTGTCAACAGCAACAATACGAGATGCATAAAGTATCCGAACATCCTTCAGGGTACATTTACTATTGCATTGCGGGCACTAAAATCAAGCAAAGGTTATGTGTCAATGCAAGATAAAAAATTAGTACTCAGATATTCTTACATACAATTACAATGTGCATAAAAATTTGCAGACCTTTCCTTGCCTTCGTGTTTGCAGCAACCATCTTTTAATACAAGACAAACCATAAATGTGACCACAGGGAAGACAACTAATAAATAAACAATCAATTGTACAATATTAGCATACAATATTAGCACAAGGCACACATATTCAATTAAAGAGTTTTTAGGTAGTTAATAATAATTAACCAGATTTGGTGGTCGCCGCCACTCGTCCAACTATCCAAGCAAATAGGGCAACACATTCCATCTGTATCATCAATAGTTTCGGATTTCTCTACTTTTTGGTCATTCTGGGTTCTCTTGTTCTCGACATGCTGGTCTTCCCCGTTGGCAATTTCAGCCGAAGATGTTGTGGTACCTTGGCTCTCTGAAACCCTAACTAGAGAAGCATGCAAAGTCCGATGATCGGTGTCGATGTCGATGTCCATCTCAACAGGACGGTCATTTTCGTCATCTTCTTCGTCCTCGTCCTCGGTATCTTCCTCTTCTTCATCCTCGTCGTCGCTGCTGTCACTGACAACCACAGTAGTAACATGGTGGTCGAGCCAATTCAGGGATTCCACGGGCTGAAGCCTTAAAAATTCCTGATAATCACCGTCCATTGATGTAAAATTATAACTGAATCAGAGGGTGTAAAGAGATGACTATCAACGCGGTACGCCAACCGGAAGTGAAAGGTAGGTTCGGAGAGTGCAATGACTTAAAAAAGAGGACTACTAATCACCCCCCATCCCATCACAACCCCCCCCTCGTTCAATCCTCCCCATTCTTATCTTCAATCTTACCTCTTCTTATCTTCTTATCATCAACTCTAATTACACATTCAGATTTTTTCTCATTATCATCTCATCTTGATTTCTCTATATATTGATTTCATTTCACTTACTAAAAATCACCATAATTTCTCCAACTCTTTCATACATACTCATTCAACACATATTCAATTGATTTTAAGTAATTCATAACACTGGATTCCTACAATTCATCATTCTTTGGTAGTTAAAGTCGTTTGGAAATAATTTTACAAATGATGTTCTAAAGTGGGGATAGTTGGTCGGTTGGAAACGATTCTTCATTCTTTGGTAGTTCATCGTTTGGAAATGATTTTACAAATGATGTTCTGAAGTGGGGATAGTTGGCGGGTTGGAAGCGATTTTTCTGAATGATTTTCCTAATGGGATAAGCATCCCCAACATTGAGCGTGATTACACAGCCGAATTTACAACTGATCATGTTAGTTATCGTTGTTGTTATTTTCCACATTCGTTACTTATTTTCATTTTAGATAGTATAATATTGTTCTTATACTTCAATTTTTCTATAGATATTTGAAAGTAGAGATGTCATGCTAGATTGGGCTCGGAGAGTTGGTAATGAAAATGGTTTTGTGATTGTCATAGATAAATCGTGTAGTAAAAATGGAAATAAAATGCCGAGATGCACTCTTATTTGTGGAAAAAAGAGGATTGTATAAACCGCCACGTGAAGGGCATACAATGAGTAGGGATACTTGAACGTATAAACGTGGTTGCTCATTTAAGCTTCGAGGTGTAGCACAACCACCACACGGTGTGAAGTTGGGTTTGAAGGTTGTTCATGGTTTTCATAACCATGAAGCAGCTGAAAGTTTAGAGGGATTTGAGTATCTTTTCAAGGTTGACCGCAACCCAGAAACAATTAGTGCGTGACATGTCCAATAGCACTGTTCCTCGAGAAATTCTTAGTGTGATGAAACAACAAGACCCATCAATTACTACAGGAATTAGGAGTATTTACAATGTCAAAGCACTGTATAAGAAAGAGCAGTTGAGGGGTTTATCTGAAGCTGGGTACGTTTTAAGAGAATTAAATGTTAAAAAATACATGTACGACTATATGAAAAATGAACACACCGGTGAGATCGCAGATATTCTTTGGGTTCATCCTAAAAGCCTAAAGCTGTATGTAAATTTTCCGTCGGTTTTAATTATTGACGTCACGTACAAGATCAATGAGTATGGGATACCGCTCGTAGAGATTGTGGGTATCACATCCACAATGCAAACTTACTCTATTATGTTTGCATATTTGAGTAATGAGACGACAGAGCGATTTGTATGGGTATTGGATACGTTAAAAGATGGATGGTCTTAAAAGGAGTAAGCGTTTCCATCGGTGGTTGTTTGAGATAGGATCTAGCGCTTCTTGGTGCAATTGGAGAATGTTTTCCATTTGCGCATCACATCCTTTGTATTTGGCATATAAATCGGTGTGTAATGAAAAGTGCAGGACTATGCTTGGTAAAAGATGGATCGAATTTAACAATGCATGGCACTCGATTATTCATTCACAGAGTGTGGAGACTTTAGATTTCAGGTGGAATGCCATGTTAACTGACTTTTCAAAATTCTCCAAAGCCACATCATACCTTTGGAATACATGGTTATATCCTTACAAGGAGCGGTTCGTTGATGTGTATGTAGACAAAGTTATGCACCTCGGAAGCCATTCAAGTCAAAGGTAACTTTCTAATATCCACTATATATTCATTATCCTACACTATAGAATATTGCATGTATTATTCCTATTTAACACAACGTATGATTAAAGTACAGGGTGGAGTCTGCGCATGTGAGACTCAAACGATACTTCGGGGATACTTTGGCATCGCTTTCAACATCCTTTCAAAAAATAGAAAAGATGTTGACTGCTCAATTTGGGGATATTCAAAGTTCATTCCAGAAATCTTTGAGTTTTCCACGACATCGACATGTATGTGATGCAATTTATAGTGAAATCAGATATTGCATTTCATTAGACGCAATGGACTTAATCGATAAACAGATAAAAGTTGCTGATAAACATCGTCTTTTCGAAGAAGATCTTTGCAATTGCAAGATCAAACTGACACACGGATTGCCGTGTGCTCACGATATTGCAATGTTTCGTCTTGCCGGCATGCCGATTCCGCAAAATTATATCCATATTCACTGGCGTACATTGTCCATGCGAGCCCCCGAGCGCACGGATGAGGAGTACAACCCGACAAGGCGGCTCGACTTATGGAAAGATTAAATGAAATGGAACCCGCTAGTCGAGATTCTATGATTGATAGGTTTTTCGATATGGCGAGATCCATCTCGTTATGCTGATTCGACCCCGGCATACAAACACACAGAACAAAAAGTGGTCGACTACAAGAAGGATGATCGAACATTGGCGCAGCTTTCTTTTCAATACCCACTTCGTAAAAGAAGGTACCATATATTCGAATTCTCAAGCGAGTAAAAGAAAAGATCCCTCATTTTCTGCATTTCTAAACGCTTTATCGCTTTATATTTCTCATTGTGTTGACGTCGGCGACGGTCATTGTGGCTTTCAGAGCAATAGTTGCGCCAACTCCATGGTTGAGAACATGAATGGCGTCAAGTCACGATTTATGCTTATTCAAGAGATTAATCAATATATGGACTTGTATGAAAACCTTTCTCAAGAAATTAATTATGCATCGGGACTACTATCAACACTTCATTGCTCGCGCATGCCGCGCACCCGCCTATTATTGGATGGATCTTTGCAACACCGAGAGTTGTTGTAGCTTCGGCGGCGACTAACGTGGTACTGCATACATTCGATTCACATGATACTCATTGTCATACTCACTTGCCGTTGAGATCCCCGCCAGTTCCATTTTTCCAGCGGCAACATATAGCTATCGGTCATTTCAAAATAATCACTTCGTACGAGTTTTCTTGTACCCTGAATACCCTGTACCACCCATCATCATATGGCGTTTCTCAGGCGAATCAAACCCATCAGACGAATGGGCTCGTGATTATCAAGCACGTGTTCAATTGTGGTATGATGTAATGGGGATATATCAACCCGGACAGCATTTTGAATTTATGCATGGTTTTGATGATTAATTTATGCGTTTATCTATTATTATGTACATAATTCAAAAAAATCAATAAGAGTTATATTGGATCCGATAAAATTATTTTTAATACAATATTTCATATTCAATATTGGACTCATTTGATAGATTAAATTGAATAGGTTTCAAAAACATATAACTTATTAAAAAATAATTTATCAAAAAAAAACTTAAAAGTAAAATAGAAAATATAAGCAAAAAATTTAAAACAAACAAATTGGTATAGATTAAAAGAAAAAAAAGAATCGGGGAGGGTGATGGGATTGGGGGGTGATTAGTAGCTCCCCTTAAAAAAAAACCTATATAATTAGGGGTTCTATTAGGACCCCTATTTATTACTTACATCCACTTACTACTTGTACCACAAAATTTTCTTTTTGGCATCATAAGATTATTTTGATTATTCTTATACTTTTCACACTACACAATTAATAAAAAAAACTACTGCTTTCACCACAACTTATAAAAAATTCAAACTAGTCCCCCCAAAAATTCACCCCTCATTTTTTCGTCCCCCCCTCTCCCCCCAATTTACAGTCCCAAACCATTTTCTCCACCACCCTCACACACAATTACCACCATCCTAAAACTTCTTCATTTTCCATATAGCACAAACCCTTTCCCCCATTTTTTCCGATGACCTCCCCCCAAACCATTTCTCTGGCCCCAAATCATTTTTTTTTTCATTTTTTCTGATGACCTCCCCCCAACCCCAATTTACAGCCCCAAATCATTTTTTTTTTCATTTCCACCACCCCGCCCCTTCCCCTCTGCAAAACAGTGGGGCGACGCTCTATCTCCTCCCTCCCCTTTAACAGCCGCCTTTAAAGGCTCCAATGCAGCACCATTTTTTTTTGGAAGCCCACCTGCAAGTCGACACGCCTCGTCCATGGATGAATGCGTGATGGTTGGGAAGGGAGGCAATATTGTTTTCTTTAAAGCTGCGATTTGGAAGCTGAAAAAAAATGATGGAGCTGCGATTTGGCCGGATTTCATGGAGATCGGATGGCCGGATTTAATGGAGATCGAATTTCAGTAAATAAATCAGACCCACCCCACACATGCTGCAAAACGCGGAGGAAAAGCCCCAAGGAAGCCCGCAAATCAACTCCGGCGGCGGAAAAAAAAGAGCAGCTCCCACAATTGCGACTTCAACCTCTTTTTTTTGGGGGTATTGTTCGAGTTAGATTGTAATTGTATTTTGTTTTTTGGGTGGTGTGTTTGGAAGGAGGCTGGAGAGGTATGGCGGAGTAGATGACTAGGGGAGGATGGGGGAGATGGTGGCTGGGGGTGGGGAGATAGATTTTAGGGATTGAAAATGGAAGAAGATGAGGTAAATTAAAATGTTGTAAATTTAGGGACTTAAATGTACTAAGTTCAATTTTTAATATGTTGAGGTGCTAAAAGTAATTGTGTGGTGTGTATAAGTAAAAAAAAATAAAAAAATCAAGATATGGGTGCTAATAGTAATAAGGGGGGTGCCAATAGAATCCCCTATAATTAATGTAATAAATAAATGTAGATGTATGAAAAATAAAATAAATGATGCATTGTAAATGTAAATGCATCATTTATTTTCGAATTTTTTTTGACAAGTGCCTCAGTTAGTTATTTCAGAACCGAAGGAGTGTGTGGTCCAGGACCAAATATGACATGATGATCCTGAACCAATATGATGCAGAATAATTTGATGGGTCATCTGTTTTATACATGATATTTAACTTATTACCCCTATTTTAGAAAATATTATTGGTGGAACATGAATGACATGTACCGCCATAAAAATGCCGTAAAGTTATATATGACATAGGAATATTTTTTCCTTTTTTGAGGAATTAAAGAATTAGGAAACCGGGCAATAATATAATTTTGTGTTATTTAATAAGAACGTTAGCATCAAAATCCATATTTCTATGTCAAAAAATACTATTAAAAATATATTCTTACTTTTTACCGCAACAAAATTCAGAGTACTTTATATCAGCATCTCGATCTCTATCATTACACCATTAAAATATCATTCTTTATCCACGAACAACTTTTCAAAGTTAATTTTTGTGAGAAAAAGAGAATGATTGAATAGAAAATTTGTAGGGTGAGCTACAGTACCGCCCTACATTTGGGACGGCACTGTTCACGGTCCTTATTATAGGAAAATGATGAGAAGGCTGATGGAATGTATTTTTTGTTGTATCCCAACATTTTAACCCTATTATGAAGATAAAATATTATGAGACTTTGATGCCAATATCATTAATGGACTATTTATTATTCTAATTGATTTACGTAGATTTTGGATTCATTCAAATTATCATGTTCACACCGTAATATCTATGATACATACCTTTATGCCTTTGGAATAAGACATGCAAGCATTTTTGCCTTCTTCTCCATCCTATCTTTTCTCTTGTTCTTATCTGTTGTTGTGATACCTCGAATTTTCGTAAAGAGTATGAAGGTCTTTTTACAATTTTATGTGTATCACATGGAAAATTAGGGATAAGGCCACAGTTTGAAATATTTTTAAATAACAGGGCAGCAACATATTTTTTATAGGGAGAAAAACAATTTCTACGTATCTATAGTCTAAAGGACAAAGCCAAAAAAAATTAAAAAATTATAAATTCAGGCTCCTATCGGTGGGAGTTTTTTTTTTTCTCTTTCATTATCTTCAAACGCTCATATCTTTTGATTTAGATATCCAAACGCGATAAAAATTTTACTAATTTTTTTATTTTTGATGCTCTTCGTTTTGAGACTTGGTTCGATATAATTACATCGTTTTTCATGAGATTCGCTGTCGAAATTCACTCAATGAACTACCCCAGTGAATCCCGAAAATCAGTAAATATCGACAGTGAATTTCGAACAATAGTGAATTTCGACAGCGGGTTTTCTGAACTCACGTCGGAATATGTTGAATGTGGTCTCAAAATAAAGAGAATGAAAGAATTAAAAATTTAGTAATTTTTTTTTTCAAATTTAGAGTTCTAGATTGAGAGATATGCGTGTTTAAAAGAAATAGATGCGAGAGAAAGTGTGTTGTTTTTTTTTTTTTGGGGGGGGGGGGGGAATTGTGCCAGAAAAATAAAATAAAAAAATAGTATCTTTTATGCAAAAAGTTTCAAAAAGTTGTCATTATTCCTAATTGATGAAATGTTGGTGTCCTTCTTCCTCAATCCCCCTAATTTTAATGAGTTATGTTTTAACAAAATAAATAGAGTCAAGATAAATGTTAAAGGTTGTTTACGGTATTTTAAAAGTATAACTTTTAGTAAGGGCAAAACGAGAAATGTACCGACTTTTATATATACCCCTTTACACCCCAAACCCATCCATTTTTCATTCCCACCCCTCCCAAATGAGTCATGCGGCTGAATGAGAGAAAAAAGAGGGGAGAAAAGAAAAGAAAAGAGAAGAGAAGAGAAGAGAGAAAGAGAAATCCCGTCTTTCCGATCGACCCGGCTTTCGAAATCACAAACCAACTACACCAAAATGCTTCCCTTGATGAGAGCTTAATTTTGAATTTTGATACAAGTTTCACTCCGATCAAGTAAGAGTTTCGAAAACTGATTTTCTAGATCTAGATGTGTTCTTGAGCTTTTCTTAGCTTTTTAATATTTAAAATGTTGTAGTAATTGTAGAACTTTGTTTTGGTGGTAGATTTGAAGTGGGTTGTTTAGATTCTTGGAGCTTTGCTTGTGGTTCTAAATCTTCTTGGAGTGTTCTTGAAGATTCAATTTTGAATAACATCTTTTTCTTCAAAAGATTTAAGGTAAAGGGACGTTCAACTAAATCTAAATATGTTATTTTGGTGTTTAGATGTAGTTTTCTACTTCAAGCATGTTTTTGAGTAATTTCATATCACTTTGACTTGAATTTTATGTCATATTGGTGTTTAGATCTAGTATAATGTTACAAACATGTTGTAGAATAATTTTCATATTATTTTTGTATGGATTTGGAGTAGATTTAGTGTTTAAAACGGTGAAGAAAATATGGAATTTGATCCTAGAGTGTTGGCTGATTTTCTAGGCTAAAATGGAACAAAAAGTTCGTAAAATGTTTCTCCTTTAATGCATGCCTTAGTGTAAAGCCTTAGAGCAACTCCAACGGCATCCACTTTCACCAGCAAAACAGAAAATTGATGGAGAAGTACCACTCTAATGGCCATAGTTTTCCTCCATCAAATTGGTGGGAAGCAAAAAGTCTCCAACAATTTGCTCTCAAAAGTGTCCTCCATGCTTGGACCGTCAACCGTAGTTAAAGCGACGATCTGATTGGATCATACTGGTATGAATCTTTGTCTACTTCTTTTTGTCTTAATTGTTTATACGAAGTCGGTTCTCGGGTTAAAAGGAAATCAAATTTTTGTATTACGCTGTGTAACCCTAGTTGATTTCCTTACAGTTCAATTTTAAAACCGCATATTTATGATATATGTGCGCTCCTGCTTTCAAAGAATGGAATGCTTCAAAATCATAATTAGTAATAAGCATGTCATAGACAAAAGCACTTAAGTTTCCTGATTTGACATAATCAATGAACCTCTTGAGCACGTTAACCACCACTCACGAGATAGCTTGTAAATCGAATTGCGTAAAAATACTTATCAGAATCTCGTCATAATTGAAGGTGTCACCACCTCGAGGATAATAGAAATACAAGTCTCATTAACTCGACCACCTCCGCTCCAAATATTTAAAATATCAAGGACCACCTGCATGACATCAACACCAATAATATGCCACAATTTATGAAAGGAAAATAACGTGCATATCATCCGGCTAATGCGATTTCCTCTCCGGTTGCTGCTTGAGGCAACAAAAATCTCACTCTCTGTATAAGGTACATCCAAACCCTCCCTCTGATCAAGGGTCAGGGATGAAAAATGGAGACCTTCCACATCATTTTCCACCCCATTCGAGGTGTAGATTTGTTGGAAATATTCAGTTGTTATCCACTCCATCTCGTCCGGCTCAGAATGAATACCGCATGCATTATTGTATAACATGTGAATAGAATTTCTCGCCCCCTTGAAAGTAGCTTTGTGATGAAAAAAATTCGTATTTATCAAGTTCTTGTAAGCCACATTCTCGCTTTCCAACGAGAAATCAGCGGATTGCGATGGCGAAGCTTTGAAGTTCATTTTTTTTAAATGATAATAAAATTGTGTTTTAATATATATATTAGTTTTTGTTTCACGAGCTAGTCTTTTCATCATAGGGATTTTGACACTTTTGATCCTTCATATTTTAGTTTTGTTTCAAAAATAATCCTTATGCTTCTGAATGACATTTTTGGTCCCTTATATTTTGTTTCAATTTTAGGACATTTACATGACACTTTTGATCCTCTAAATTTGTATTTTGTTTCCATTTTAGGACAATTACCAAATTAACCGTCTAAGTCAACATCGACTAAACGTTTTATCCAACCTGGCAGCCATGTGTGATTTCATATCTCATTTAAACGATTAAACATCGACATTAATAAAAATTAGATACCTTGAAGAGATTTTGTTGTTGTGATGACATTTAAGGGGAAAAATTAGGGATTTAAAAGAGGAATGAGGGGAATATCCACGTTTAATCGTTTAGATGTGATATGAAACCATACGTCGTTGTCAGGTTGGATCAAACGTTTAGTTTGTTTAGACTCCTAATTAGATCCCAAAATTAAAACAAAATACAAATTTATAGGATCAAAAGTATCATTTAAAAACATAAGAGTTAGTTTTAAAACAAAGCTAAAACACGAAGCACTAAATGTTGAAAATCCCTTTCATCATATATGCACCCATGACCCACCCCGTCCCCTCCTTCCCGAGGTCAATATTACTTTGAAGGAACTGCCGGCATTTGAAGTTGCGATAAACTTGTGAATTACCGCAAGCCGGGAAGATCGAGAGAGAGATAAGGAATCTCCCGTTGCCGTAGACAAAATCAGTTGAATAAACATGGTACGATGTCTCGAAGACTGCCGGAATTAATTTTCCGTTTCGAATTTAAAAAAACGTATCTTTGTGTTATGCTATTGTTCTTCTTTATTCATCAATATATGCTTATATCGAATTGGTTAAATTGTTGAAAACAGGTGTGCCTGATGTGTTTATTGCCTCTGTTTCTGATCCCAATCGTCAATTTACTGCCGATCCTCTTTGATTTGATGATGGTAATCGATTTTCCTTGTTGTATTCGTATTTGCTAGCTAGATCTTTTCGAGCTAAATTGATTTTTTTTTTTCTTTCTCCCTTAATGAAAATTTCAGGCAAAAATCTATAGATTATGCGGATGGGAATATCGTAAGCCAGAGAGGGTGCCTCCTGCCTGTCCTTACAAGCCTCCTGCTTCCACTTCCAATTCTTCAGTAAGTCTCATCGACCTTAATATGGTTCTGTGATTAGATATTGATTAAGTAGTTTTTATTTTATTTTATTTTAAGATTAGGAAAATTCTTTCATCATTGAGAGGGAATAAATTTCTCACTCAAGTTCATGAATGGGATAAGACTTTTAAAGTTGTTCATAGTTGTTAAGGCTCTAGGCGTTGCCTTATGATTTGAGAAATGCTACAAAGTATAATAAAGTGATTATACTTTACGTGCCTCCTGTAAAAAACCTGCTTAAATGGACTTGAAGCGCTGCTTAAACAACACTGATTGAGGTTTAGTTATCTTGTTGGTTGTTTTATCTGTGGATGTACAAAGAAGCAGGGGCTGATTCATTCGTTCGTACAAGTAGATAAGATTTACTCACTTCTGTCTACTATGATAAAAGATGGGGAAAAGTAGCCATTCAAGAAGTTGATGTGGGTGGGTCGGTCACTGGGGCATGAAGTTGCTCACTCTTTTCTTATGTTCTCAGCTGCTTACTTGCCATATGACTGAAAAGGCCCCTCACCTCTTGTTTTTCTCCTCATGCCCCTTTGGTGTCAAACAAATTTTACTTGCCATAAGTAGAGGTCACAAGACCATTTGGGTTGCTTGTTGATCAGTCTTGAATACTATTGGAGGGGCCGACATGTGTCTTCGAAAGCAAGTATTTGGCATAAATCTTTATGCACAGGCTTATAATTAATGCATAGATTGAGCATTTGGCCAATGTATCTTTGTCCCTGCTACTTTTGGATGGAAATTGATTTAAGTCTAGCTCATGCTCTATTAGCTCAGCCAATACATACCTTTCTTACAAACCCCAAGTCAATAAACGAAAATAAAAGTACATGAATGAGTTAGTATAAGTTCGTGGGTGCATCCAATGGATTTGAATGAAATGTGAATGTTGTACACGGTGCATCTATTCCTGAAATAGTGAATGTTCCTTTGCTTCATGGCACAAGTTGTTTCAAATTGTTGTCATTGGGTTAAATGAATTGTTTTTATAAGTCGTGTGCAAAATTTCGTTGAAACGATTAAATTGGTTTCAGTAATGATTCTTGGGTTACTCTTTTGTTTCAAACTTCCTTTATGAGCTCTTGTAGGTACAGTGGTTGTATGAGTATATATTATATTTAGTAAATGTGTCCTAGTGTGACCCAAGTTGAACTAGGTTTGGCATTGGATTAATTGCTTCAAATTACTGCAATAATCTGAACAATTAAATATGAGGCCTTATATGAGTTTGAACCCAAGTCACACTATTTGCTACCCTCTCTGGATGGGGTAAGGGATTGAATGCAGGTGCATCATTCACTTGTGGGTCTGAGTGTAAGGGATTGAATGCAGGTGCATCATTTCACTTGAAGGATAGATATGAACTTTTGATGTAGGTTCGGAACAAGTTTTATAATACAAACCGTTTTAAGAAGGTTGTACCAAGTGCCATGCATCATATCCTTTCATTTTTACTGTTTTTCACATAGTAGGGGTGTCCATGGTTCGAACCGCCTAATTACTTGAGATGCTGGGAAAAGGAAAATGCCCGTGTAAAAGGGTATAATGATAGTATATGATGTTTGCTGGCTGATACACCTTTCTTACAAGGGCTCTACCATAAAATCTCTTTACTCTCTAGGTTTGGGTATTTACTTCCAAGTGACAAATTCTTACTTTTGCGTCCATCCTTCAAAAAAATAGTAGATGCAGAATATGTACCCATGCAAGTGTTCGCCCCATCACTTTTGATCAGCAGTGACAATGTTTTTTCTTCACAGGTTGATGGAGAATCTGTGCCTGTTGATTCAGACAATCCGCAGAAACAAATACATGCAGATGGTGTCAAACAAGAATGATGCTAGATTTTAAAGAAGTAATCTTTTAATCAAATCCTAGTTTTTGCTTTATGTTGTTTGGGACAATTACATTATGATCATGTGTCATTACACTCAAATTACTTAGTTGATGATGTAAGATTATTGAGTTCGAATAACCTTCAGGGCATGATGATACTCGGTGGTGATTTGTTGTTCTTGTATTTTACCAATTATATACATGGTCTAGTTTCCTGGTTTTTCTAATTCTGAAACCAAACCATTTTTTATGGTTTCAAAATTTACTATAATTGAATTAAACCATTTCACCCGGTCCGGTTTGACTTGGCTTGGCCTTGGTTATGGTTTTTTCTGTTTTGTCTTGTCCGTTTTTCCATAATATAGTAATCCCTTAGAAAAGCCAAAAGTAACTGCCTCCACAATTGGAAATGTATTTGCTGGGCTGATGAATCACTTCAAGAAAACTTGGTGTCAAGAATAAGGGAAAATAATTCATCAAAAAAAAAAAAAAATGAATAACAGAAAATATGTTGTCATATGCATATAGACCCAGAATACTCTAAAAGTGAGCAACCAATATATGGGGGAAACAGACTCCCCCTTATCCCTATAACATTTCAAATAATATTAAATAATACATATTCTACCTCACAACCCTATTTATACTGCATTAAATATTTATTATTTCACTCAATAAAAAGATCATTTATCCATATCCCTATAATTTTTAATAATCAAATATGATTAGAGGCGTGAATAAGATCCCTCAAGTGAGGATGATCTGCTCATATCCCTAAAAATAAATAAGGATAGAAATTTTCCATTGTTTAAAGAGTAGAAGCTCTATTTTTATCTTCATTTTAGGGATATAAGCGTATATAGAAACTGCTTAAAGGAGTCTTCTAAAACTTGCAAGTTTAGGGCCTCCATTTTAATGTAATAGAAATGTATTTAGGTCATTTTTTTAATTTTTTATACTGGTAAAAACCAAATTTATAGTCAAATTCAGTGAAAGAAAGTCTAATAAAATTCCGTTACATTTTTTTATTACGCGCATCAAATAGTATAAATTTAAAATAGTTGTGATATATTATATTTACCACATAATCGAGGGCCCTAATTGTTTTTTTCGCCTAGTGTCTCCGATTACACAAAAACGGCCCTGGGAAAGTTGACAATCTATGCCTCAAAAGTAAAAGATTGGTCCGACATATGCTTGCGTTAGCTATGCGTTGCTTTTGCGGTCCGACATATGAAAATGGTACAAATATGGTACAGCAGCATGGAGAATAATTATCCCTGTTAAATGATTATTTGATACAACATACCTCACTAGTATTGCTATCTTTACTCTTATATTATTTTTAAATACCATTAAATAATACATATTCTATTTTACCAAACTATTCATACATGCTAAATATTTATTATTTCACTCTATGAGCATCTCTATCATTATTCTTATGATTTTTTATAATTAAGTATGTTTAAGACGTGAATAGTGCATCCTCAAATGTAGGGATGCGCGGTTCATATCCCTTAAAATAAATAGGGATAGACAGAAGCGAACGCAGGATACCGGACGACGGGGGCGATTTTTGGCAATCAAAAAACATATAGTAGGTTTTTATCGTCCCCTACAATTCTAAAAAAACACTATAAATCCAAAAAAAAAAACGACTATAAATTTCGCTAAGAATGAAAAAAACTGTTATATATCGAATGATCCAAGCACATCAACCCTTCTACTTCTATCAATAAATATATAAACACTACAAACAATATTTTTGAAAGAAACCAATGTTCCGAAACCGATTAATATTTTTTAAATGAATCACTTTGTTAATAACTATGTATTGTTATTTACATGATAAAAGTTTTATGTTAAATTTTGGAGAAGTCGAATATAAATTTTATTGGATCGAAAAAATATTCAAATAATATATATAGTAGTGTATTATGTGGATCCAAGGGGCGAGTGCCCCCTCCCTTTGTACAAGACTTTTGAATTTTATCCTTACATTTTATCCTCAGTTTGGGGATAGCCTAAAAATAAATAAGGATAGAGACTCTGTTATACATGACTTTTGAATATTATCATTATATTTTATCATCATTTTGGGATAGAGCGTCTTATAGAGACTCTCCTACGAATACTCTTACACTACAACCCAAGATGAATCATGGATAATTAAAAATGTGGGAATTGTTTTGGTAGATTGAGTAGCATATTCGGTAGGCTTGCGTAAGGGTGTAATCGAGCCGAGTCGAGTCGAGTCGATACTCCCTACGGCTCGACTCGACTAAAAAGTCTGGACTCGAAACTCGGCTCGAGCTCGATCGAGCCATAAAAAGACAAGATCGGACTCAACTCGTTAAGTACTCGATATAGCTCGACTAGGCTCGTAAGCTCGATTATTTTCTTAGAATTTATTTAATTTTAATGAGATATGGCAAGATCGAGCTCGACTCATCTAATACTTGACTCGAATAATATCTTTTGAATTATAAAAAATAATATCTTATGATAAATTTAATTAACTAAATAATTATTTAATCAAGCTCGATAAACTCGTGAACTACTCGATTGCTATAGTTTAAAACTCGAGATCGACTCGGTTAATTATTCGAGAAACTCGACTCGAGCTCGAACTTGAAAAAAGCAAATTGAGTCAACTCTCTTGTGAATCGAATACAAATATTTCACAAGTAGTCCGACTTCCCTATGGCTTGCGTGCCGGAAAATATGAAAATAAACTTTTATTTTTTTAAGGGAAAATAAACTTTTTAAGAGAGGCTAAATTTCTGCACGCTACTGTACTCATTTGTACCATTTTCAGATGTCAGCCCGTACAAGCAACGCATAGCCAACGGAAGCATATATTTACAATCTTTTTTTTACGGGGCATATATGACAATCTTTTAGGCCATTCACAATGGCTTTTAATACCACAACGTGAGTGTCCACTTTTTACAAAATGACATTGGGATGTAGAAAATAAATCTACAATGACAGCCCAAACCACACCGTGAATAAAATGGATGGCAAGAGGGAAGTGAGTCTATATTTTACACTTCACGTTGGTAGACTTTCTCTTTCTTGGCTAGCTTTAATTTCATTTCTTAAATTTATTTTTTTTACATCTCTTGCTGGATCCCACTTTTCGTCTTATACCCATATTCGGCAGGAAAATTTATATACATTGGTAAATCAATTGTAGTGCTTTTAAAGCCATTGTGTGTTGTTGGGGGTGTGAATAGGAATGACATTATAACGCTGTGTAGAGACAATTTTGATCTTTTGATGATAAATAATGATAGGAAAACTTTAAGCTTATTGTGATTAGCGCTACTTTGAGGCATGGATTGTCAAGTTTCCCATATATGGAGGGAAACTTGAGAAACTATACCCGAAAAGTAAAAAATTTGACAAAATATGCTTCGACACATGCGTGACTCGTGCGTCACTCATGCGTCTAAAGCGTCTCGTCGCAGATGGTCGTCGCGTGCCTCAAATCGCGTCGCGCGTCGCGTCGCTCATCGCGTCGGATCTGGTGATAGTTTTCAAATGTTTACTTTTGAAGCGTATTTTTCCAATTTTTTACTTTTCAGGCATATTTGTTCAAGTTTCCCTATATGGAAGATGAAAGGGCCTCACAGGCTTAACTTCCTGTTATGGCAAGTCACCATCGATTACATACCCACAATGAGCATGTTGTGTAGAAGATATGTCAGTAGTGCTGATACATGTTTCATTTGTAAGCAAGCAACAATATCTCATCTTCAAGCACTTAGAGACTGTAAGACTGTCAATCACATCTGGAAAAACCTACACCCTAGAAAAAGTTGGACAAAGTTCTTTGGGCAACAAAATGTCAAGAACTGGATTGCTAAGAGCACCTACAATGATCCATGGTCTCTACAGTGTCACACAAAATATCCTACGTGGGATCCAGTTGACATTCACATTCACATTGCCACCCACAATGGCATTTTAGTTCATGAGCAATTTTTTCACCAAAATGATTATTTCCCATAAATTCCAACAAATGCCTTCAATTTTACTACTAAATTTAATACATTTACAAGTAACAAATTTAACATGCCCAGGCACAACACGACATGTTTTCGATACGGTGTTGATACGCGACACAAAACGACTGCTTCATACATTTTTGAAGAAAATAAAATCATATTTTTCATGTTTTTAAAGGATTAAATTCAAGATGTGTTATAAATGATTTGAAAAAAATAATATTATAAATTAACAAACAATGTTCTTAGTCAAATTATTTGTTCAAATGTGATAAAAACAATATTTTGAAGGCCAATCGAATTTATGTAATTTCTTTAGGATAATCAAATGCTTATATAGTATTTTAACAATTGATGTATTGCGCATTTTATTTAGTTTAGTTATGTGTACTTTTTAATCTTAATGTTTACATTACTCGTATCAGTATTGTGTCATGCATTATATCTGTGTCCGTACTTGAGCAGCAGAGGTAGACCGAAAAGATGAAGAGAGAAATGAGTCAAATAAATTATTTTCTAATTTTTTAAGGAAATATTTTATTTTAAAAGAGAGAAAAAAGAAAAGAAAAAAAAGGGTTGCCGATGGTGAGACAGAATGTGAACAGAGTCCCATTCCACTTCACATTTGGTTGCTTTCCATCGTCATTATTTGTGCCATTGGTAAAGGGTTGGGCGTGGTGTAGTGCCTAGCGGAGTCTAAAAGCCGGAGTGTTGGGGTTCGAGTAAAGTAAAGGTCGGCCACTTTCAGTAGAAGATAAAATAACGCAGTGGCCTTCCTGGAGGCTGCAGGCCTCGATCTAACTCTCATCGCGACTCTGTAGGATCGGGGTAAGGGGCGCTACTGATTAGTGTTTAACTAGTTTTTATTTGTGCCATTGTAGTGTGTAAGAAATTAGCCAATGTCACTTTTTGAGATAAAGTGCACTTTACATTGTGATAAAAAAGATCACTGTATATGCTCTAAAAATATATATAGCAGTGTGGACCTCCCTGACTGTCCATATAGCTATAAAGAAATGTTCTATAAGGTGTGGAACTGGGGAAGTTAGTTGACGAATACCCCCGAATTAGGGTTTTGATTTAAAAAACAAAGCAACGTGTGAGAAATTTGAAGCTAGCTTGAAGCATTTAATAATTTATTGTTGACAACTTTAACTCTACATTTTTTAAAACTTTGTGGGTCTTTCCACTTGTTTTTTAGGGGTAAATTAAGGAGATTTATTGCATCATATCATAAGAAATAACGTCAAGAACATGAGGTGGCGGCGAGGCGCCTTACTCCTTACAACCTACAAAGCTTAATCCTTCTCTTGCTAAGAGATGAGCCGGCATATTGCCCTCATGTTTAGCAAAGGAGAAATTTACATTAGTGAAAATGGGAAGAAATTTCCTACAATCATCAATAAGCATCCCTATGGGGGAATAATTAGGGTCCGTGCTCAACATCTTTTGGTGGGCTAAGAGCGAATCTCCTCGAAGACAACATAGAAAAAACCTTACTTAATAGCTAGGAAAATCGCATGATATAAAGCCAAGAGTTGTCATATGACCATGTTGTAATTTCCTTCAATTGTCATAGAAAAATGTGAAAGATATTACCATTGCTATTACACATCAGGCCACCAACGACAACACTATCTTCTCTCATTGCGAAGTCGACATTAAATTTGGTCCAAGTTCTCCTATGATTTACTGAGTTGTTAGGGAATGTCTACAATAAAGTTGCCTGAATGTAGGAGTGGGCTTCGGCTTCGGCCTGTGCGCAAATAGCGTCAACACTTGTTTGTTTATTATCATAAGCTCATTGTTGAGAATAAGAGTGATGATTAGGACCATTGTAGAAGACAAATGTCATTAGCTTGTCCTGCCATGTGTCTAGTGGATTAGAGAGAATATTAGTTTGTTGAATATTCTGTTGAATGTAGTAACATAAATACCTCACTGATGTAATGCCACAATCATGAAATGAATTAACAAAACATTCAATTTTCCCTTTTACTGCTAATTTATCTTGGTATCGGAGCCGGTCATGGAGCAGACCTCTGCTCCGCCGTCAGTGGCGGCGCCACCACCCATTGTTTCACTTGTTCAGTCCGGAACCACCACTCCTGGAAACATAACCACCCACATGCAGCAAACCCCACCTCCGTTTGCTCCTTCAACTATGCAAATTTCCAGATTAGATCCAACTTCCTCAGTCCTCCGACCACCAATTTTCAATTATCCGGTTATGTTGTCCTTCTCGATTGGATCTGGTGCTGTTCCTCCACCATCTTCGTCCAAATTAGTACCACCATCACCCCTTTCACTAACACCTTTTTCTGGTCATCTCACCCCTATAACAAAGTCAAACTGGATTGCAATAATTATCTACTGTGGCACTATACAATTCTTTTGGTTGTTCGTGGTCTCAAACTTGAAGGTCATTTGTTGGGACAATCGGACAAACCATCAGAGTCTTTGACT
Source organism: Gentiana macrophylla (assembly GCA_026214975.1). Lineage (NCBI taxonomy): Eukaryota > Viridiplantae > Streptophyta > Magnoliopsida > Gentianales > Gentianaceae > Gentiana > Gentiana macrophylla. The sequence continues at coordinate 33,529,367 of CM047810.1, forward strand.
TATCCTGGACCCGGCGGTACCATTCTTACTAACACAATTCCAAATCCGGCCTTTGCATAATGGAATCAAGTTGACCAGTTGCTCATGGGATGGTTACTGGGGTCAATGACTGAACAAGCACTCTTAGAGATGATGGGGTGTGATACTCCAGTAGAAGTATGGAAGGTGCTTGAAGATTTGTTCAACAATCGTTCAGAAGCCCGGATGCTTGAATTCAAGGATGCTCTTACTAAAACGACGAAGGGAAGCAAGACCATGGCTGACTATCTTGCTCTTATGAAGTCCCATGCTGACAATCTTGCTGTTGCTGGTTACCCAGTTTCGAAGTTTGAACTTATTTTTTCAACTCTGGAGGATTAGACAAAAATTATGAAGCTGCAATCGTAAATATCATTGCAAGGGTTGGCTCACTCACCTGGCAGGAGGTGCAATCGCAACTTATCACCCATGCATGAAAAACAAGTGGCACGATTCAATCCTGTCCAATCCCTTGATTCCTCACCCTCAGCTCACCTAGCTGCTAAGTACAACCCTAGATCAGACAATAGACCCCAACATCAAGGCAATTATAACTCACCTAGAGGAAGAGGCCAATCCAGAGGTGGCCGGACAAGAGGTATGGGTGGCAAAAGTTTGAGTGGTGGTAGAAGTTCAAATCCTGGGGTCCAATGTCAAGTCTATGGAAAAATTGGGCACACATCCAACATCTGTTGGCACAGTACGAGGAGGATTTCAATAACACCAACCCTCAGGGGCATCCACAAAGCAATCCGCCTCAAGGTCAGAATCACAACCCTAAGCAAGTATCTGCTTACTTGGCTACACCATAATCTGTGGGAGATCAAGCTTGGTACATGGACAGTGGTGCCTCTAACCATGTTACCTCTGACCTTAACAACCTACATCTGAGCTCCAACTATGCTGGTAATGATACTTTGACAGTTGGTAGTGGTGAGAAACTGGAAATAACACACATTGGTAGTAGTACATTGCACACACCCTACACTAATCTTGTCTTAAATTCCCTTTTACATGCCCCTCATATTACTGAAAACCTCCTGAGTATTTCCAAACTTGCTCATGATAATCCTGTTTACATTGAACTTGACTCTTCTCATTGTTTTGTCAAGGATCTGAATCAGGGAAGACACTTCTAGTAGGGGTGCTGTCTGATGGTCTCTACAAGCTTCCTACTGATGCTGCTGCTAAGAGCTCCATTCACTCCAAAACCTACCCTGCAACTCAACCTTCTGGTCCCTCCTCTCTAGTCAGTGTTAGTAGTTTGAAAGTTGATGCCAATGTGTGGGACAATAGATTAGGTCATCCTTCTAAGAAGGTCTTAGACCATGTGTCTTCAAATTGAAATGTTTCTGTTTTTTTTAATGAAATGAAGTTTTGTGAAGCCTGCCAATTTGGCAAAGGCCATGCCCTTCCCTATAATCCCTCTAATTCTCATGCCTCACATGTGTTAGACTTAATACACTCATATCTTGGGGACCTGATCCTGTCAAATCCACCACAGGATATACTTACTACATCAATTTCATTGATGATCACTCCAGGTTCACCTAGATATATCCATTTAAATACAAGTCTGATGCACTCTCCACCTTTAAAGAATTTCAAGACCTTAGTTGAAAACAGTTTAGCACCAAAATAAAATGTATTCAAACTGACTGGAGGGTAATATAGATCTCTAGTCCCACTTTTGAAAGAATCTGACATCATTTTTAGACACCCCTGTCCACACCTACATGAACAGAATGGTAGAAGTGAAAGAAAGCATAGGCACATTGTAAACTTGGCCTAACTCTACTTGCGCAAGCATCTATGCCGCTTAGATTCTGGTGGGATGATTTTAAACACTCTGTTACTCTCATCAATATCCTTCATTCCTCAGTCCTCAAATTCGAATCTCCATTTGAAGTTCTCTACCACACCACACCTAACTACACCATTCACATAGTATTTGGATGTGCTTGTTTCCCACACCTTAGGTTTTACCTCTCCCACAAGTTTAACTTTAACTCCTCACAGTGTGTCTACCTTGGCACATCTCCTGATCATAAGGGTCACTTATGCCTGTTTGAATCAGGTGTTGGAAAGGTGTCCTAAACCCAATCGGGTTGGACCGGATCCGACCGGGTCGGGTCATTTACAGTCTATTTAGTTCATGTAATAACTTTATTATGATTAATAAAAAACACTTATGTTATTATATATATTGTTTGTCTTCATATTATTTGTTGTATATATATAGTAACGCCCCTAGTGTCAATCTGTGATAGAGAAACCGTGATAGTGATTATGGTTTATGAGATCTCTAATCACTATAACAAGATTGGTACTTAAATGTCTCTAGTCTTATGTATTATCAAATGGGACATTTATAGCATAATTAGACTAGCACGTATTGGATGTCTTTTATCTTTTAGAAGGTAAGGATAGATCTCGTCTATCGAAGTGTAGGGACACTTGGACTGTACGTGGACGTGTATTAGAGAATACGTACGTTAGACTGACCCACTTACATTAAGTGTCACACTATGTGGCGATTGTGTAATTATCCTTTTGACCGGAGTCTTCATGGCATCACGGTGTGGATTGTCATGCTTTGACACTATTGAGATTTCTCCTAACCACGGAGCGATCATGCGGTAGTGATTGGTTGTGATATTGAAGCATGCGGAGTATACATGATTGGTCGTCCGGGACTCGCGTATCCTATGATTGTGATCGAATATCCGAAATGGCCTTCTTATAAGGAATGTCTAGCTCTCGAGAATCTTTGCAAAGTGGAGTAAATGTGTTATTCTGAGAGAGCATGATATCCAGATTATAAGATACGATCGTTAATGTATTGACACTTGAGATACGATCATATGGATATTATTACAGCGATAGGATTGTAAGTTACACGGTAACTGCTTCACATGAAAAGTAGTAGTCATTGCTTTTGACTCTTTCGATGATTGGGGTTCACGGTGTGTTGCTTGACGATATCCCGTGATCGTTAGGTATGAAGGGCATTTTAGTAAATTGCACTTTGTGTCTACGGCCAATATATTCGGAAGCCTATCGGGTCACACACATATGAACATCGAAAGTCGGATTAAAATGCGGTTATAGTTGATAACCAAATAAGGAAAGTTTATCTACAGACTATAAAGGTTATAGTGGTAAATTAATATGGTGATATTTATTTATTATGAATAAATAAAATACAAGATATTAATTATATACAAATTATATTAATTAAAGAATATTCCGGAAGTTAATCTTTTGACTATTGGGGCGCCACAATTGAGTGTATAAGATACACTTGGATTGTGCACTTTAATTAATAAGATTGTCATAATATTAATATAAGATATTAATTGATTTTGGAAAAAATAGATTTATGGTAATGAGATAATTATAATCACTATAAGATATTGGCAAAATAAATTATAATTAAAGAGATAAATCAATCTAGTTGATTTTCCTTATTTTTATTGGGAAAATGTTTTCTTCTCCTCCACACATATGGGGCGCCACTTTTAGCTATAAATAAGAGGTGGGTGTCAAGCTCTTTTGTACATCACAATTGCAAGAGCTCATAGTTCTTGTGTAAAATAGAGAGCAATTCATAGTGAGTTTGTGAGGGAAGAAAAGGGCCGGTCTAGCAACCGGAGTTTTTCCGATAGCAATCCAAGGAGGATTCCGGCAAGAGGTTCGTGTGGATTAGCGATAGAGGCCGGACGCGTCGACGGCTTGCGCACTGAACTACTCTCTGTTGACGGTCAAAGCGACGATCTTATAGATCATCTAAGGTATAACCGTCAAACTACTTAACGTATGTATTGCATTAAACGAAGAACGATCTAGAAAAAGGAAATCAAATTTTAAATTCCGCTGCATTAAACTAGTGATTTCCTAACATCAGGCAGACTGTACATCACTAGGAATGTCACCTTTAATGAAACACATTTTCCTTTCTCACATGGTTTCTCTCAAGGCCCTCACAGATCTGTTCAGACTGACCCTTCTTCCACTAATTTCATGCATTTTCTGGCTCATTTTGCATCACAGAGGACCAGCAGCAGTACAGACTCATCAGACCATAAAATCCAACACCAACTACTGGCAGTGCTCATTCCTCTACATCCACTTCCTCTTCAGGGGGCAACACACTACATCACCATCATCTAGATCTTCTGCATCAGCTACTGCATTATCATGCCCCAGTCACTCTTGTACTAATTCACCCTCTTCATCATCATCTACATCACCCTCATACACTTCACCTACTACTCACTCTGACAACACTAGACATGAAGATGAATAGCATGTAACCACTGTATCCACCACTAATAATACACAACAACAACAGAGAACCCAAGAAACCTACACACTCTATGCAAACAAGATCCAAAAGTGGAATCTTTAAGCCCAAAACCTACATTTCCACTATAGTGCCACTTCCAGCAACTTACCCTATTGAACCTGTCAAAGTGTCAGACGCCTTAGCTATTCCTCAGTGAAAGAAGGCCATGGAAGATGAATACATTGCACTGATGAAGAGTGACACCTGTGAGCTTGTTCCACCTAGCACTAGCCATCAGCTGGTTGGTAACAAGTGGATATTCAAGTTAAAAACTGAACCTTGATGGCTATGTACTAAAGTACAAGGCAAGACTGGTTGCCAAGGGGTATCTATAGTCCTATGGAGTAAACTTCACTGAGACCTTCAGTCTAGTTGCAAAGTCATCCACCATCAAAGTTATTATTGTCATATCAGTCACCTTGAATTGGGAAATTAGGCAAGTGGACATCAATAATGTGTTTCTAAATGGTCCATTGCATGAGACAGTGTATATGCCACAACCAGAAGGCTTTGTGGATCCCATAAAAACTACTTATGTTTGCAGACTTAATAAGGCTCTACATGGGTTAAAGCAGGCACCCAGAGCCTGGTTTGATGCACTTAAAACACAGATGGCCAACTGGGGTTTTTATCAATCCAAGTCTGACAGCTATTTATTTGTTTTCAGAAGGGGTCAAGTTCTTCTCTATGTCCTGGTATATGTAGATGACATACTTGTCACTGGCAACTCACAACTGCACATTCAGAAATTCATTCAAACTTTAAATTCCACCTTTGCATTGAAGGACTTGGGAAACCTATCACACTTTCTAGGCATGGAGGCACACAAAGACAGTTCTGGACTTTATCTAACTCAAAAACATTATGCCACACAACTACTCAAAAGACTAGACTTGGACAATGTTAAAGCTTTCCCCACTCCTATGATTGCTGATAAACACTATGAACCTAATCAAGGTACTCTCATGACTAATCCTAGCTTATATATGTGTGCTATTGGAGGACTCCAATATCTAACTCTTACTAGACATGATATCACCTATGCAGTGAATTGTCTTAGTCAGTTTATGCAATCACCAACTGATGTTCATTGGTATGCTCTTAAGAGATTACTGAGATTTGTTAAATGCACTATAGGAGAAGGACTGCATTTCAAACCTAGTCTCACACTCCAGATTAGTAGTTACTCTGATGCTGATTGGGCATGTGATGATTCGGACAAAAAGTCAACTGGTGGCTATTGTGTTTATATAGGAGTTTCTTTTGTGTCCTGGAGCTCCAAAAAGCAAAATGTAGTGTCCAGATCCAGTGCTGAATCCGAGTACAGGTCACTGGCAAATCTGGCATCTGAATTACAGTGGTTGCAGCATCTTATGAAGGAAATGCATATCAAAATTCCCAGTACTCCTATAGCTTGGTGTGACAATATAAGTGCAACATTCCTGGCACATAATCCCGTGTTCCATGCTAGGACAAAACACATTGAAGTTGATGTTCACTATGTGAGGGACTTGGTACTTATAGGATTCATTTCAGTCAAGTACATACATACAGCTGATCAGATTGCTGACTGGTTAACTAAGGCTCTACCATCTTCCCAGTTTCAACTGTTCAAGAACAAACTGAATGTTGTTACTCCACCATCTAGCTTGAGAAGGGGTGTTGAGAATAAGAGTGATGATTAGGACTCTTGTAGAAGACAAGTGTCATTAGCTTGTTCTGCCATGTGTTGAGTGGATTAGAGAGAATATTAGTTTGTTGAATATTCTGTTGATTGTAGTAACATAAATACCTCACTGATGTAATGCCACAATCATGAAATGAATTAACAAAACATTCGGTTTTCCCTTTTACTGTTAATTTATCTCATGCACAACGCGACTTCCAAATCCACCAAAGAGTACAAATAATTCTAGACCTCATTTTCCCTTCTTTACCAACAAGTAGTTCAAAAAAATCAAGGTTGGAGAAAAATCGTTGTTCATACCAATAATTACCATTTGGAGTGGTTCTTCAAACCTCTCTAGCAATAATGCACTAAAAAACAATATGTATTCGTTTCCTTGGTTTTATAACAAACTGGGCTATACCATTTCCCAGCCGGCGAGATTTGAGATTTCGAGAAGTAGGCAACGCACTGGATAACAATTTCCAACAATAATGTTTGATCTGAGGCTTAACATTCAAGGACCAAAGAGAATCCATACCTTCGTATAAACACGAGAGGAAGAATGGAGTGATGCATCTTCAATGTTGAGTTTTAGCTCTTGTGCCAAGTGGTAGCCTGATGTAACTGTGTAATTTTGATTAGAAGTATAGTGCCAAAAAAGAGAGTCATCATTATTGCCCTGAGGGATAGGTGATCGATGAAATGCTAGCAGCTTACAGAGGGATCAAAAGCCTATTTGTATAAACACGAGATGAAGAATGGAGTGTTGCATCTTCAATGTTGAGTTTTAGCTCTTGTGCCAAGTGGTAGCTGATTTAACTGTGTAATTTGATTAGAAGTATAGTGCAAAAAAGAGAGTCGTCATTATTGCCCTGAGGGATAGGGGATCGGTGAAATGCTAGCAGCTTACAAAAGGATCAAAAGCCTATTTAAATAGACCTTGGTTCCATGTTCGAGTACTATTGATTATAAGGCAACTGACATGGTCCGTTGAAAAACTGGTTTGGGGTATGCGTTGAAACTTGGCTGCAAAGGCAGCCATGGGTCCTTCTCAATAATAACTTTATTCCAATTATTCATTGCAAGCCCCTAAAAAGTAAACCACGACCCTTGATAATGCTTCGCCACACCATAGAAGGCTGAGAGGTGATTGTGTTTGTTTGGAGATCTTTCGTAGCAAAATATTTAGCCTTTAAGACCATTGAAGATAAGGAGTTCTAATTTGTAAGCAATTGGCAGGCCTGCTTTGCAAGAATAGTAATACTAAAACATTCCAGGTCCCGGAATCCCATGCCTCCTTCGGCCTTTGGTTTGCAACACTGTTTCTAACTTTTCCAAAGTATTTTTACATCGCCTTCATCGTTTCTCTAGAAAAATCGTCTAATCGTTATCTCCAAATCAATTATCAAGTCTTTGGGTAAGACGGACCACTACAATACAACTTTTCCACTTGTTATTAAATAAATAAAAGTTGTTTTTGTTTAAAATAAAAAAAAGAAAAAGAATTGACTGCAATGCAAATATGCATGAATCAAAAATATTATTTAATTGGTCCGAAATATGGAGTTGGACAATATCTTATCTTCATATCTAATAAAGGAACAAGGGGCGCTTCTTGTGGAGCTCTTGGTACTGCCACGTTTCGGGCTCTGATTGGCCCGACATTTTTTTATTTTTTTTTTATTTTTATTTTCCCTTTGAAATTATAGCGACGCTTTTTGACTTATAGCGACGCTTTTGATGTTTTTTTATATTTTTTATATTTTTTTCTCTCATTTCTCCCTTTCCACTAACTTTTCACCTATACATACATATATATGTATCTATATCTACATTGTCTTTTCTTTTCTTCTCACCTCCTTCGATCTTTGCGACGCTTTCGGGTATTTTTATCTGATTTCTTATCTTATTGTATTACATTATATCGTTTCGTATTTTGATTTTATTTCATTGTAGGCTTTTATTATAAATATCGACTTCGTGACATGTTATTTTTTATTTCGTTCGTTGCATTATACAATGATATATTTATGCTTCTTTCCCCTTTAGATTCTAACGTATTCTTTTTTTTCGGTCGTTGCATTATACAAGGAGTACTTTGTTAGTATTTCGCATCTTCGGTTTATAACGTGTTTTCATGATGTTTTTTCTTTTCATCATACGTCGTTTGTTTTATATTGTTCCGAAAATGATTTCGTACATTGTATTTCCTTTATAAAAAATAATATTATGTTGTTATTATTCTATGGAATATTGTAATATAATTATTGTTATAAGTCGTTAAACTTTTGTTATCACCCGGCCATAATAACTGATATTTTACTACTATGTCGGTGTTTTTCAATTTCTTTTTGTTTTAAATATTAAGTGTCTTGAACTCGTTTGTCGGGTGTAGCTCTATTAATCAATCATTTGTTGTATAGTTTTTTAAAGAAGTCGGTGGAAAAACTTTCCGGGCGTCGTTTACGGGAACAAATCTAATTATTAAAACCGAAAGATTTGACTATAGTTTTTTTTAAAGGTTATGCGATTGCGTACAAGTTTTGTTAAGGGTGAATTTATACGATTGATAATGCTATATTTTATGTTATTTTCTCTCATATTTGTATGAATTTGTATAAGAAACGAGCGTTTAATGGATTTATCGAGCAAATGGTATTTTAAATAAGTTATTCGCAACATAGGATTAATTTATGTGTTTTAATTATGTTTTTATGATTATTTGGCGATATTACATTTTGCGATATTTTTATGTGTCATAAAAGCACAAATTCGAGCTCAAGAGGTGATCCAAAGATGATCAAGTCGGAATTGATTAAGGAGGAAGAGATAATGATGATTTACATTGAATTAAAAGGAGATAAAGATAAAGAAATCGAAATCAGCCATATTGGGTGGCGTCGAGTCCCGTCCGGTGGGCCGGGCGATGGATGGAATTGAGCAGCGTCGGAGATGGGAAGTTGATTCGGGATGTTTGGGCCATTTGAAGTGGGCGCGCCGTCTGGGCGGCGTTTGGTCATGACTTCGGCCCGATTTGAAGTTCATATGAAGAATGGGCGGGCGTTCACCTACCAGACGGGCGTCCATAATGCCGACTTAGTGAAACCGCCTCAAATTTCTATAAATAAGTAATTTGTTTTCTCCACAAAAGGGGATCATACACTCATTATTCAAAACCCTAAACCTAGAAGGCGGCTTTAGGCTGCGTTTTCATCTTTTATTCCCGTTTTATGCTCTTAGTTTAGATTAAAAACTAGTTACTTTTATATCTGCATTTACGCAAATTTGAGTTCTTGAGGATGTTCGAGGCTAAAAGCTTCATCAAGCGAGTATTGTGAAGCCGTCCAACAATTGTTGATTTCGTTTTCTTCGATTATCTTGTGAGTTTTTAATAAAGGTTGTTTCTTATTCATGCTTATTCATGTTTAAATTGCTCTTATATCGGAAGATGTGCATGTGTTGATTGTTTATTGTTGATGGAAGTCTTAATAAACCCTAGATCACCATGAATAAGAATAGTAATTCGAATCTATCATAACGGAAGTTAATAGGTCGATTCTTAGATTATAAACACAAAGTTTGCACCTTTGGTTAGAAAAGCGCGTTAATCTTACATCGGAAGATAATAGATTAATAGATGAACTTTCTAAGGAATTAGGGTTCATGTTTAGGTGAGGTGAATCACAACCTAGATAAAAGCGCAATATAATCGAGATAGAAATCAATGCTTGTTGGATAGGTGGATCAATCCTCGTTTGCTCGTTATAAATTTGATTTAAATCCTTAAAAGCTTGAATTTGTCTAGTTAGTTTACTTTTATCTCGCATCTTAGATTAGTTAGTTTAAATTGGTTCGTGACCCGTATCCTTCACGGCTTTAGATCATCTCTTACGTCGGTTTTACGTTTTAGTTAAGTTTAATTTTTCGGTATTCGTTTAGTTTTATCCATTATTTAGCTTAGTAATCGTGACATAGGTTAGTTAGATAAAAACTAGAAATCACAATCGTTTAGTTCCCGTAAGATCGACCCGGCATTAACCGCTATTACTACGATCCTTATACTTGAGGTTAACCGGATTATTACTTGTTTATTTTGTGTTGATAAAATCCGTGACAAGTTTTGGCGCCGTTGCCGGGAACCGGACGGTTGTCTAGTTTTTGTTTTCTCATTTTATTTCGTTTTAAATTCTGTTTTTAGTTGATAATTGTTTTAGGTAGTTGTTAAGTAGATAATTAGGGTTTAAAACTTTCCTTAGTAGTTTTCTTGGAGTTAGATCTTATGTCTTTCTGTTTTTTAGCGTTCTTTCTTACCTTCTATTATTCTCTGCAAATTCACTTACATTCTAAGTTTTCCGTGATCAAGCGGGCGTTTGGGATATTGGGCGCCCGTCGGCTGGAAAATTATCAATTACGATTACAGTTTCATTCACTTAGGCGGCGTCCATAAGTTTTGGGCGCCCGTTCGAATATTCCGTCGATCAGACGAGCGTTTAAATTACTAAACGCCCGTCCGATCTAAATTTCATCTGGACGCCCGTCCAATCTTTTGGACGTCCGTCTGGTCTTGTTTTTCCTCAACACTTTTGTTTCCTTTTCTTCTTTCCCGTTCTTCTCTTTAGGCTTTCAATTTTTAGTTTAGGCTTTTACTTTCTTAGTTTTTAGGTTTTGTTCCACTTGTTTTTGGTCCGGTTTATGCAAACTCGGAGTCAAAGGACCGTTAATATACACCCACGACCCGGCGAACCGTAGTCCGGCCAAGCAGGCGGAATTTCCGTTCAGCATGTTACGCGACGAGCGGCGAGATCTTGAAGAACAACTAGCAAGAGAAATCAGCGATTTTGTGATAATGGCGGCGATAATAGGCGTCGTTAGCAGACTACGCCATGCCAGGCGAAGTCAAAGTCAACCCGGCTATTGTTATTCCAGCCATTACTGCACAAACCTTTGAGTTGAAGCCAGGACTTATCCAGATGATGCAGCACGCATCAATTTTTCACGGCTACCAATCGGAGAATCCGCATACCCACTTACACACATTCTTAGAGATATGCGGTACTACACGCATCAAGGAGTAAGTGAGGATGCTATCAAACTTAAACTATTTCCATTTTTCGTTGAAAAGGAGGCTAAAGAGTGGTACACCTCTCTCCCATCTGAATCTATCACACACAGGCGAGAACTCGAAAGGAGTTCTTGAGTCAATATTTTCCACCTTCAAAGGCGGCCCGAGTGCTTAAATGACATTTTCACATTCTATCGGAAAGAGAATGAATCTTTCTTCGAGTGTTGGAAGAGATTCAAGTCCCTTCTTAGAAAGTGCCCCACCATGGCTTGCCCTTTGGAAAGGCAAGTCAATACATTCTTGATGGATTGACCGAGCTTACAAAAGGCATGGTCAATAGCTCTTCTAGCGGGGCATTTCTGAAGAAAACGCCTGAAGAGGGATGGGCATTGTTTGAGGACATTGCAAAATATAACTATGCCCCCTCTTATCAAGCAATTCAAGCACCTCCTCCTCCCAAGGTTGAGGAAGTCAATATACAAAGTTTGATTGCCATCTTTGCAAAGCGAGATGGTACCACCTCAAGTTTCCAATCCTATAAATCAAACTTCTTCTTTCCACAGAACCTCGGGTTACGTATTGTGAAAATTCTTTGTCGGACCGGCCATATGAATGGCCAATGTCAAGTTAATGCCCTGCACCTTATCAAGTGAATGCTTTGTTCATGACTATGGGCGGTACAATCAAATCACATGTCAAAGCGTGGCGAGGTGGGGCACACTTCTAAATTACGCTTACTATGAGCGGACGAGAATGCGGAAGTGAATGCATTATGGCGAGAACAATCAAAGGTTCAATCGGTTTCAGGCGGGCAATTTTCAAAACCAAGGGTTTAATCCATCTTCAAATTTCAATCTAATTCAATTTTAATTGAATCAAAATTTCAACGAAACCACAGGTTTAATCGAGAATCAAAACTCAATTTTTCCAATCTATAAAAATTCAATCGAATTGGCCTTCCAATTCAAATTCTCAATTTCAAAGTCGGCCCGACCCGACCCTATGCTCCAAATCTCCAAAACTCTCAAGGCCCTCCCAACCTACAAATCTTGAAGCTAAGTTGGAGGAGCAAAGTAGATCGATGAAGAATCTTGAGAGACAAATTGGGCAAGCTGGTGAGCAGGTTGGCTTCTAGACCCCAGGCGTTGCCGGTTTCAACGAGAAGAATCCAAGGGTGGTCAAGTTGCTCAGGTGATTTGAACAAAGGCCCATGTCTTGACCTCGTGCCATCAATTCAATACGGTAAGGAGGAGGCCGGTGCAATGAATCTAAGGAGCGGTACTCAAGTTAGTGGTCCTTCCCGTCCGAGAAACCACTAGCCCCTCTGCCGTTGATAAGGCGGGAGGGAAGGTGAACACCTACACTCCCCTCAAGCTGCAGAGAAAACTCGGTGGGTGATCCACGAGAGGTGAAGAATTTGGCGATCCTCAGTGGTGATCCTTTGAGGATTTGAAAAAAAGCAGCGAAAGTCGGGAGGTGATCCTCCGACTACTAAGAAAGAAATCGAAAAAGCTGTTCGTTGGAAGGATCGGAAGACAGCAATTTGTTAGTGCATCCTCAAAAGGTTTTCTCACGAGGATGACCTTAAAAACTTCCATTTCCACCGAGAAGAGCAACATTCCCTTGATTGAGGATAAGAAGTATGAAAAGGTACTAAACCTTTTGAAAAATACTCAGGTGAATCTTCCATTTATCGGATGTCTTAGTCGAGATGCCTAAGTATACAAAATTTATCAAGGATGTCGTGTCTTGAAAAAAATTGCTTGAGGCATGGAAAGGCATATTGGTGAGGATTGTTCCATGATTAATTATGAAAACTTACCGATTAAAAGAGGCGACCCTGGAAAATTCGTACTTACAGTATTAATGGGAGGTCTAGTCTTCCCAAATTCTTTGTGTGATCTAGGTGCCTCTATAAGCCTTATGCCAATGTCGTATGCAAGCATTTCGGTTTACAAAGCCTTACAGAACCCACTACTATGAGTTTACAATTCGCGGATAGATCTTCTAAGAAAGCCAGGATCTAAAAGGCGTTTTGGTTCAGATTGATCGATTTACCTTTCGGTTGATTGGTATGTTTTAGATATAGAGAAAACTAAACGTTCCCTTGATTCTAGGAAGACCTTTCTTATCTCTACACTAGAGCCCTCATCGATTGCGATGGTGGGCAAGTGACTATCGAGTTGGTGATCAAGAGATGAGTTACAATGTCTTAAAGTCCATTCAAGTACCCTCGGCCCTCAACCGGCTTTTCCATTGATTATATGACGGATGATTTCACCGACTATATGGATAAGCAAGTCATGGTTTGTAGAAGCGGAATATGAGCGATTAGTTGATAATCTGAATACTCATGGTAGGGTGAATCTGGATCAACTAGCGGTGATTTTGAGGAAGAGGCATTGGAAGGAGAAGCTTTGGCGGTGGGACCATGAGTAAACTCAATGATATTGAGTTGAAAAGTGGAGATCTCAAGTCTAGTTTAGAAGACCCCCTGCTGGATTTGGTGTTGAAGCCGTTACCTAAACATCTTAAGTATGTGTTCTTAAGAGAAAGCGACAAGCTTCCTTTAATCATATACGCTTAAGCTTTCCCGTATAGAGGAAATGGCGATCAACGTCTTGAAGAAGAATGAAAAAGCTTTTGGTTGGCAAGTAGGAGATATCAGGGAATATCTCACGACATCTGCATGCACAAGATCAAGGCGAATGAGGGTGCAAAGTGTGTCGAGATGACCCAGAGAAGGCTCAACCCTCATATGCAGAAGTCGTTAAAAGAAATCATTAAACTTACGGACATGGGAATCATTTATGCCATCGCGGATAGTGAATGGGTTTCCCGACTCAAGTAGTTCCCAAGAAAGGTGGAATTACAATTGAGAAGAATGAGAAGGAGAGAAATTGCATTGAGGCTTGTCCTTTGGTTCTGAGGTCTGCATCGATTATCGAAAGCTCAATGAGGTAACCATGAAAGATCACTTTCCCCTTCCATTCATTGACCGGATGCTCGGCGTCTGGCGGGACACGCATTCTCTTGTTTCTAGATGGATATTCGGGATATTTCGGATACCCATTGATCCGGTGACCAAGAAAAGACCACCTTCACTGCCCTTATGGTACATTCGCCTCTGAGGCGAATGCCGTTCGATCTCTGCAATGCCGAAGCTACATTTCAATGATGTATGCTAGCCATCTTTGGCGGGCTTGTAGAAAAGTGTATGGAGATTTTATGGGCGATTTTTCGGTTTTGGTCGATCTTTTGATGATTGCCTTGACAATCTTGATCAGTGTTATCGGATGTGTGAAAAGAACCTAGTACTTAATTGGGAAAAATGCCATTTCATGGTAGATGAAGGAATAGTTCTTGGCCACAAGATCTCACCAAAGGTATAGAAGTTGTGAGGGCAAAAGTAGAAGCTATCGAGAAGATGAGCTATCCTAAAAATGTCTTGTGAAGTGAGAGGCTTTCTTGGACACGTCGGCCTACTGGAAGGTTCATTCAAGATTTCTCCAAGATAGCCAAGCCCTGTCCACTTTACTAAAGGAAGGCGTTGAGTTTAATTTTGAAGAGAGGCTGCAAGCAAGGGTTTGAGAGCTTAAGGATCGTTTAATATCTGCTCCAATTCTTATATCGCTCGATTGGAACCTACCATTTGAGCTTATGTGCGACGCATCAAACTATCTTTGTTGAGTCTTTGTTCTAGGGCAAAAGATCAAAGGAAAGTTCCACCTATCTATTCATAAGTCACACATTGAACCCCTCTCAAGTTAACTATACTACCATCGAAAAGGAACTACTAGCCGTAGTCTTTGCTATGGACAAGTTTCGTAGTTACTTGTTAGGAGCTCAAGTGATCGTGTGGGTGATCACGGCTGCTGCGTTATCGATGACTAAGAAAGAGGCTAAACCGCGCTTACTACGTTGGATATTGACCTACAAGAGTTTGACGTTCAAATTAAGGACAAAAGGCGGTGAAAATGTAGTGGCGGATCACGTTTCTAGAATGTTAAGTGAGGAAAAGGATGAACCGGATGATATAGATCTCTACTTCCCTACAGAGAACATTATGTTGATAGGCGGTTGTCCTCACGATGTTCCATGGTATTCTTCCATTGTAAACTACCTTCATGGCCGTTATCTCGATCCGAGAGATGTCTTATCGAGGAGAAGAAAAAGTTCTTCTCGGATTTAAAATATTTCGTTTGGGATGAACCTTATCTTTTCAAGATCAGTAAAGATGGTTTGCTTAGGAGATGTATTCGAATGCGAGCAAGCGTGACATCATTGAAGCGGTGCCACAGTGGACCCACAGGAGGTCACTTTGGTCCTTGGAAAACCGTTGCTAAGATATTTCAATCCGGTTTCTATTGGCCTACGATCTTTAAAGATACGGAAGCTTTCTGTAAAGCTTGTGATAGGTGCCAAAGAACCGGTACTCTGACAAGGCGTTTTGACATGCCTTTAAAACCCATCCTCGAATGCAAAGTCTTTGATGT
The DNA here is from genome assembly GCA_026214975.1 of Gentiana macrophylla. Classification (NCBI taxonomy): domain Eukaryota; kingdom Viridiplantae; phylum Streptophyta; class Magnoliopsida; order Gentianales; family Gentianaceae; genus Gentiana; species Gentiana macrophylla. The sequence continues at coordinate 33,544,960 of CM047810.1, forward strand.
ATGGGGTATCGATTTTATGGGACCATTCCCATCATCTTGCGTAATAAATACATCTAGTCTGCGTAGACTACGTGTCCAAATGGGTGGAGGCTCAAGCCACTCCTCACAATGATCATAAAGCGGTCATGAAATTTTTAAAGAAAAATATCTTTGTGCGGTTTGGATGTCCTGCGCCTTGATCGGTGATGAAGGGGCGCATTTACGCAACCGACCCCAGAGAAAGTTCTCGAAAAATATGGTGTCCGGCATAAAATTGGCACACCATACCATCCTATGACTAGTGGTCGAGGTTGAAAGAAGCAACCAAAGTTTAAAGAAGATCCTGAGAAAAATTATTATGATCATAGGAAAGGCGGAGTCTAAAGTTGGATGATGTCTTTGTGGGCATATCGAAGGCGCCTATAAGACCCCATGGGTACATCACCATATCAAATGGTCTACGGAAACCATGTCATCTGCTGTCGAGTTAGAGCATAGAGCTTATTGGGCTACAAAGTTTACGAACTTGATTCTCAATCTTGTGGGAAACATCGACTAGTGATTACATGGTGGGCAGTCGGACTCCAGGCCTATGAAAGTGCCAGGATTAGTAAAGATAAGATGAAGCTACTCCACGATGCTAATATTAAGAAAAGAGAATTCCATGTCGGCGAACAAGTTCTTCTATATAATTCTAGGTTACATCTGTTTCTGGAAAGTTAAGGACACGTTGGTCCGGCCCTTTCGAGATTCTCCAAATCATTCCGGAGGCGTTCTAGAACCGTGGTTATAGTGGTGACCCGTTTGAGTCAGCGGTCGAGGTGCAAACACTATATTGGTGAACCTAAAGAGACATCTTTGATTGTTAAATTTTCGATATTCTCGGATGTGGTATTCGCGAGTCGAAGACTTTAACGAGTTATCACCCGACTTGTTCTCCGAGGATGACGGAGTAACCTTACGAAGAAGTTCTAGCGGCGATCTTGATATGGAAGAGTTTGAAAGGGGCGTCGGTTGAAGCGTCATCGAGAGGCTCGAGAGAATGAAGAGGTCACCCGTGGGAAGTTCAAGCGTATGTGGAAAGCTATTAAAGATTTCACCCCGTGTGTGAGATCTTTGTTTTCTGCGACCACACCTCTTGTCGAGCTTACGAGGTAGTGGTGGCGAGAAAAGCCAAATGGCACGACCAGGCTGATTTTTCAATGGTGTCGAGCTAACGACATTAACCAAAAGCGCTACTTAGGAGGCATCTAGATATCCCTTATTATATTAGTTAGGTTACATTCACATTTGTTAGGGTTTTATTTATTTCGGTTTTAGTTTAATTAAGTTTTAGTGATTAAGTTTTGTATTTATATCCGCATCGGTTAGTGTGCTTTTTAGGTATGGATTACGGAGTTCTTCGAGGAGTTCCCATCATTAGTCGGATTCCACTGATTACCGTGGTGATGGACCAGGAGGCACTATAGTCTTGCACGTAGATTTTGAGCTTAGTACCCGTACGAAGACCATCACTTATGTTCTCATCGTACCCGCTGTTCGGGAGGTAGTGACTTCACCACCGAGGAGCTACAGGAAGCTATAGGGCGTCCATATACGATCCTAAATGACCCTATCTTTGTGAGATCTAGCTATTTGGTACTCGAGGATTCACATTTAGAGGTTTAGAGGTATTTGGAGATGGTGGGGCGTACAAGGCGACTATGATTTCCCTCACCGCTATTGATATGCTTCGTCGTCTCATCCGTTTGGTGGATTGGGACGAGATTTATCTGAGACTAAGCGTTAGTTAGGTTTATTCGTCGAGCAAACGACGTAAAACAAAAGCGCGCCGTGGGAGGCAACCCAACTTTGTTTCTATTTGTTTTTATGTTCTAGGAATTTTTATGTACTTTGTTTGATTTAAGGTTGTATTTTTGAAATTTTAAATTAAGTTTAATAAAGAGATGTGCTTTTGAATTTGAGTTGTATGGAATTTTATGATTTTTGCATTTTTACTCTTTGGGGCGCCCGTCCGAGAAAAGCGACGCGCCCGTCCACTATGACAAATCCTTAGGACGGACGTCCACAAAGCACTGGGCGCCCGTCCGATATTTTCCTCCAATCTCAGTATGTGATTTAAACTTTTGGGCAGCGTCTCACCGAGGCTGGGCGCCCGTCCGATTCATCGATTTCCAGTGGGCGCCCGTCCCTTTGAGTTGGACAGCGCCCAACATCCGCTCATATATACCCCACAGCCCGATGAACCCTCACTTTTTCGACTTTTCAAATCGCAAACCGTTTCCTCTCCCTCTTTTTGGCCTAAAATCTTCATTTCTAAACCATTTTGAGCGATTCCGAGTGCTACAGGCCGCTCTTGATCCCCTCTCTTTGATTTTCATAACCAAATTCCCCAACACGCAATATTTTTGGAGAATCAGGCCCCATTCAAGTCCGACTTTTCTGAAGAAAAACATCGATTTTGGAGCCCCTATCTGTGTTGTTTGGACTCGTTTTCACCTCAATCCACATCTACTCACCCTACTCGGTAAGTTAGTAACAACTTTTCTAGATTTCATTCACGTTTTTGTGAGTTCGATCTTTGGGTCGGCTCGTTTTCTTGAATGTTACCTTAATTTGTTTTTTTTTGGTTTTGGTGTTTCTTTCTGCTCTGTTATGGTGATATGGTGTTGTGGTGGGTGATGAATGGGTTGTTTGGTCATGATTATGGTTGCGGTTGTGGTTTGGTTGATTTGAAATCCCGCTTTGGATGTTAAACGGGTATCTTGTTGTGAATCGGGGTTGTTTTGGTTAGAATAAGCTTGAATATGGTTCATAAGAAGGCGTGGTTAAGAGGCATGGAAAGGAAGTGGCTAGGGAGGCCGGAAAGAAGCACGCAAGGAGTTTGATCCTACTTTGGTCGATCCCAACCCGGGTGTGAGTATACGAGAACAACCTCCAGAGCCACCCAAACTAGGGCTACTTTGAGAGATGAGCCGACCTCGACTCACGAGGCCCGATGACGATGTGCCTTTGAGTACGGATGCCTAGAGTTCGAGAGAGGTGGAGATTCGTCTAGGGTGAGGAAACCCATCGATGCTACCGGGAAGAGGAACCGGATGTACTGAGGCTGTCCCTCACAGAAAGAAATCCAAAACCGTACCTTCTATGCCATTACCTCGTCGGTTCGTGAACCACAGAGCTCACGATGTGTATAAAACGACATTATTTCTCGCGGACGATGTTGATTGAGCGGGCCATTTTGGAGGCCAAAGTCGATCCGGGGTTCGTTAAGTTGCTCAAGGATCGGAAATGGGAGCCCTTGATGACAATCCCGACTACCCGGTGAATAGCTCCGTAGTTCGGGAATTTTATGCTAAGCTGTTCGGAAACCGATTTGGGAGGAAGGTAGTCGTGGTTCGAGGGGTAGAAGTTCCTTTTACACGGAAGTGATTAATCGAAATACAACTTAGCGGCTTTCGAGGGTCGGGACTACAAGGAAGAGATTGTACATGAAGCGAGTTTGGGGCGGGATCCTTTGGAGGAGTTGAGGTTAAGAGTGTGTCGGACGTGGCGTGGGCGTTAAGACGGCGGTGACCGGAAGGAGTTGGTTACCACGACACTGGGCGGAGGATTGGAAGGTCGATGTCGGTTTATTCAAAATCGGTTGTTGCCTAAGAACAACTTGGCGACTTTCACATCGGTGACCTAGGCATGTTGTACGCATTGACATTTGGCCTGAACGTGAATGTGGGGCAGGCGTTATATGATGAGGTGGCTATTAATCAGAAGGTTTATACCCGATGCTTGATTATCCCTCACTTGATCCACAGTCTCCTGTATCGATGCGGTGTGCCTGAGTACGGGGCCGATCACAAACCGAAGAATCCGAGGCCGTCTACGTGAGAAGGGTAAGCCGCCAGTCCGTGCAGGATGGAGACACCACAGGAGCCCGGTTCATCTTCGGTCCCGCCTCGAGTATCTACACTTCCTACCTTATCTCCCGCAGTTAGGATGCGGTTGAGCATGGCCAACAGTTTACGGGAGTGGATGGGTGATATTCGGGATACGCAGAACAACATTTTGACGATTCTGAAGTGTTTCAATGAGAACCGGAAACCAAGGATGACCGGATCTTCGCTCCGAGCACCGTTGATTTTCTTTATTACGACGAGATTGAAGCCAGGCCATTGCCGATGTCCTTCACGAGTCCGAGTCTTCGACGACGAGCGGCTGATTCGGCGGTGGAGCTACGTCACCACCTTCCGATCCTCCGGTGATGATACTCCGGCTCGGGGCAATCTTGACTTTCTTTGTCTATCTTTTTCGATTTGATTTGCCCTAGATACCTTCATTTGTGTGGTTCTACTACTTTTTCCTCTTATATGGTTCATTGTAATTTTTGATGTTGTTGCTACTATTTATTCTTTCGATGGATCATGTAAGCCATAAGGCACCCCGTACTTTCATTTCGACTTAGTTTATACTTTTGGTTGTATTGGATGCTTTATCTCTTGTTAGTCCTTGAATTTGCTATATCTTTTCATTTTGGTATAACTCCCGTTTTCCCCAAGATGGTTCCATGTTTGTCAAGGCGTGCGGTATATTTTTAGCGGTTTCGTTGAGCTACATTGTGCAGTTACGCGATTCTACGATTGTCATTATGTAGGCTCGGCACGATCAAGCGTTCGATTTACATCGGCTAAGTCTTTTCCTTTTCTTTCGTTTTGCACAACATGAGGACATGTTGATTTTTAAGTGTGGGGAGGAATGTTTCGATAAGTATCTACACATTTGCTTAATTCGTAATGTTTCTATGCAAATGAGCTAAAATTTTGAAATTTTCCGACACTTTTGTTTTTGTTTTGTCCCGAGTAGGCAATTCGATTCAATGTTCGCTATTTTTATAGTCATTTAATTTGTATATCATATGTTTGGTAAGTTAGTTGTTTCACCCGACACTATTTTTCACGAGCCATAGTAAATGATGAGCTATTTTATAAAACTATACCCGTTTTGGATTAATGATTTTTGATTTTCTTATAAGTCATGTACTTAGTGCTACGTATATATCTTGAGATTTATGAAAGTTTGTATTTAGTTCCGAGTATGTTATACTGTGAATATCTAGAAGTTTGAATGTGATAAGTAACACGTAACTAATGTTGTTAATGAAAAAGTTGAATTAATATGAATTAATTGGGTGTGTCGAAAGCTAGTCGATGATTTGAGTGCGATAGGGTATACCACGTATGTCCTATGCCACTATGATGACTAAAAGCTCACGGCGAGTTAGGAAAAGGCGCCTTATGATTGGAGTAAGGTAGGGTATTATCTCGAAATGTCCTATTCTACTATGAGGGCAATAGCTTATCCTAATGTGTGTTTTAAGTGAAAAAGTTAAATCAACTGATAAAGTGTTATGAAGTGTATATAAGACTAAGTTATAAATGCACTTATCCCCAGTAGAAAGCGTGAGATATGTTGTAGGGATTATCCTACGAGTATTTCAAAAGGCCCAGATACATTCGATCATCTTTTCGGGATATATCACGTTTGCAGGATGCATCTTATGATTGTCATTTATTACTAGTCTACAAGGGGGTATTAGCTAGTTTTGCTTTGAGTTTCTCGAGTTTGGATATAGTGGAAGTTTTCTATGGCTATGCGCACACACAATGGTGAACTTCGATTTATTGGATATGTGTTATGCATGTTTAGATGTCTGCGTTCTTCTCTCGAGCCTAATTTTTGTTTTGTTTTGCTCGGGACGAGCAAAAGCTTAAGTGTGGGGAGTTGTTAAGGGTGAATTTATACGATTGATAATGCTATATTTTATGTTATTTTCTCTCATATTTGTATGAATTTGTATAAACAGCGTTTAATGGATTTATCGAGCAAATGGTATTTTAAATAAGTTATTCGCAACATAGGATTAATTTATGTGTTTTAATTATGTTTTTATGATTATTTGAGCGATATTACATTTTGCGATATTTTTATGTGTCATAAAAGCACAAATTCGAGCTCAAGAGGTGATCCAAAGATGATCAAGTCGGAATTGATTAAGGAGGAAGAGATAATGATGATTTACATTGAATTAAAAGGAGATAAAGATAAAGAAATCGAAATCCAGCCATATTGGGTGGCGTCGAGTCCCGTCCAGTGGGCGGGCGTCGATGGAATTGAGCAGCGTCCGGAGATGGGAAGTTGATTCGGGATGTTTGGGCCTTTGAAGTGGGCGCCGTCTCTGGACGAGCGTTTGGTCATGACTTCGGCCCGATTTGAAGTTCATATGAAGAATGGGACGGCGTTCACCTACCAGGCGGGCGTCCATAATGCCGACTTAGTGAAACCGCCTCAAATTTCTATAAATAAGTTTGTTTTCTCCACAAAAGGGATCATACACTCATTATTCAAAACCCTAAACCTAGGGGCGGCTTTGAGGCTGCGTTTTCATCTTTTATTCCGTTTTTATGCTCTTAGTTTAGATTAAAAACTAGTTACTTTTTATACCTTTGTTTACGCAAATTTGAGTTCTTGAGGATGTTCAGAGGCTAAAAGCTTCATCAAGCGAGTATTGTGAAGCCGTCCAACAATTGTTGATTTCGTTTTCTTCGATTATCTTGTGAGTTTTTAATAAAGGTTGTTTCTTATTCATGCTTATTCATGTTTAAATTGCTCTTATATCGGAAGATGTGCATGTGTTGATTGTTTATTGTTGATGGAAGTCTTAATAAACCTAGATCACCATGAATAAGAATAGTAATTCGAATCTATCATAACGGAAGTTAATAGGTCGATTCTTAGATTATAAACACAAAGTTTGCACCTTTGGTTAGAAAACGCGTTAATCTTACATCGGAAGATAATAGATTAATAGATGAACTTTCTAAGGAATTAGGGTTCATGTTTAGGTGAGGTGAATCACAACCTAGATAAAAGCGCAATATAATCGAGATAGGAAATCAATGCTTGTTGGATAGGTGGATCAATCCTCGTTTGCTCGTTATAAATTTGATTTAAATCCTTAAAAGCTTGAATTTGTCTAGTTAGTTTACTTTTATCGCATCTTAGATTAGTTAGTTTAAATTGGTTCGTGACCCGTATCCTTCCACGGCTTTAGATCATCTCTTACGTCCGGTTTTACGTTTTAGTTAAGTTTAATTTTCGGTATTCGTTTAGTTTTATCCGCTATTTAGCTTAGTAATCGTGACATAGGTTAGTTAGATAAAAACTAGAAATCACAATCGTTTAGTTCCCCGTAAGATCGACCCGGCATTAACCGCTATTACTACGATCCTTATACTTGAGGTTAACCGGATTATTACTTGTTTATTTTGTGTTGATAAAATCCGTGACAAGTTTGACACAAGTTAGTTTAATAACTACCAAAATAATTAATAAATTGTTTCTTATAGACTTTGTTAATGTTAATAGTAGTTATTAGATATAGATACACCCCATACATATAGTGACCTGTACATAGTTTTATTATAATTACTACTACTTTTTTATAAGATGCTATATGTAATGTAATAATATAATTTACATAAGTGCAATAAAAATAAGTGTAACTTTATTGGGAAGTGATATGTGAGGGGTGGATTTACAATATCAAATGTGGGATGAAGAGGGGGGGTTGGATTCATATCATTGTATCTAAGCTAAATAAACATTACCCCTTCATTTAACCACCCACACAATACCCCTTCGATTTCCAACCCAAGACTCCACTCCACTTGATAGATACCGTCTGGAACCCATGATAAATACCCACCAACATAATGATATGAATCTCCGATGGAATGGCGTCACCGCGTGATAATGTCTGCGGTGTATAGATACTAGTACTAATATACTAAAGTTGTAAAAGATTTTGCCAGCTAATAACTTGTGTATAGTAAAGATAATGTTGGCCCCTTGACGTTGGAAGAATTAAATAGCTTTTATATTTACTATACACAAGAGTTAAAACTGCCCGTACGCTGCATATGTAAGAAGCAAGAACCATCCACCATCATCATCAGCATCACATAACATGCACTTCTGCTCGATCAATGTCTTTACTTTCACGAGGGTCCATATCCTATCATTGCTTCTAGAATGCACGTCGCAAACCAGAGACGGATCCAGAAATATATTTCAGTGGAGTCACCAGAGGTTTTTGCTTTGAAAATTTGTTTCATTAGGTTTATCGAAGTGTAAAACTATATTTTTAAACTACAAAACGATATATTTTAACAACAAAATTATATCGTTTTAATAATATTTTTTTTCCTGAATTTGATTGGGGTAATGTGACCCCCACCTTGATATACATACCTCCACTAGTGTGGCAAACTGTTATATCCCAAGTGATTGACTTGGAGAAATATCACCTTCGTATAAAGGATGTTAACCCTTTAAGGCCAAGCGAGGTCGATGGGTATCGAATTCATTATGACTCAATTAATGTTGGATCTATCGGATTAATATTTTTTAGACAACGACGGGTACCGGATCCATTATGGCTCAATCAGTGCCGTCAGATCCAGGTTTGGGGACGTCACACAAACATTGAAATAAACAATGACAACACTAGAGGGGTGATATAAACAAACTCTAATGTTCCAAAGCCTATTTTAGGACATTTCTAAAAACAAAACATTAAAACATACACATCGCCTAAATATTAAGACACAACACACCACTACAACATACATGTGTACATTCATGTGTCAATTGAATACTAATACATCAATAATCATAACTGATAATTTATTAATTTATATGTGTTTTATCATAATCATTCAATCAACTTGTGTTTCTAGGACTCACTTCATTTTGAATTAAGTGAAAGGCATTCTAATTGATATGCCTTGTGTAATATTCCTTATAGGCTATCCATCCGATACAACTTCTTATATATCAAATCGAAACCGGAGTCGTCTCACGTCCAGTACCACCGTTTTCACGATCAACAACAACACGACCGTTCTCACGATCAGCAACGCCGTTCTCCTCTCTAAACTTGTTGTAAATATCACCTTTGTAGAATCTTCTTGTTCTAAACACCAATATAAAAGAAATAGCACATGAAAAGAAAGTAGCAGCAGTGATTATCAAAAAGGCTAGCTTGTAACATTCAACACCAATGCAACTCAAATCTTCATCTGCTTTTCTCTTTATCTTTTTAGCTATCAATTGCTTCAATGCCACCTTATCATACAAATGTCCAGCTACCCTAACATTAAGTATATATGCACCAACCGGGCTAGCTCCCCCGCCGAGATTATACAACGTCGAGTAATACTTTAGCCCGAATATTTCTGATATGATGGCGAAAATCAATGGCCATTGAGCTCCAAAACAAAAACCCATAATCACCGAGGCTGCGTATAATGAATTCGGGATGGCAAACGCTATTAGAAGATGCCCGAGACAAGAGATTAGCAATACAACGGTTAGCATCAGGGGACGCGGGAATTTATACTTTGTTAACAAGAACTCGGATCCGAACCCAGAGACCACGCGTCCTAGATAATTCCATATGCTTACTAATGATACAAATGTGGATATGCTCTGTGTTGGATAGCCTTGAGCCTTACCGATTTGTCCCAGATTATCGATTGCTGTTAAGGTTCCGCCTACCCCGAACGTTGTTGTAATGAATATGATAAGCATATCAATGCTGAATATTGCTTGTAGTATGGTGTAATCATCTCCTCTCTCTGGTGCAATGAAAGCAGTCTTAAAGCAAGAAACTTGCTTTTCTTCCTCTTCCTTTTGCCTTGACGATTGTGTTTTATCCATCGGCTGAATCCGGTCTGTTTGAGATGCGGATTCAGCCGTTTGTGGATTCCCAGTTGCACTTGCAGCTACTATTTGTTGCAACTGCAACTGGGATTGGTCTTTTATGGCTTCTTTTTTCCTCTTCCAAAGCTTATAATCTTCATTAATCACAACAAGTAACGGGGCGAGGAAAAGCAAGAGGAGCACAACAGAAGCACTCACTGAAAACTCGGATTGAGTAAACTTGAGCCTATTTTGCATGATAATAACTATCATGAGAAAGCCTGCAAGACTAAGAGACAAGTAAAGAAGATAGTAGAAAATATTGACCTCGTTTTTTTGTCTAACAACTGGGATAATCCGAATGGTTCGAAGGAAAACGAAGGAAACAGCAGCAGGAAGCCATCCAATTAGTAAAAGGAGAGCCTTTGGATTATGGCCATAAAAAGCATGATAAAGCTGTGTAATTATAGCACCACTTAGCCCAACAAAACCTTTCAAAATTCCTAAAACAACTCCTCTGCTTTCAGGGAAATTCTTTACACAGGTAACTAATGCACCAGTGTTTGCAAATGTTTGCGAATTCGCACCGATACATATGTACAAGCACATCTGCCAAACTGGTGGTTTAGAAATACGTCCAGTTACAGCCAACCAAATCATGAAATACCCAGAAAAATTCATGGCTGCACCCATGGCAAGTACCACCCAAGGTGGAGTGATCTCATTGATGAGCCCTGATATGACCCCAATATTGCCTCCTAAGTCTTTGAAGAAACTTAGTAAGTTTAAGGTTGTTTGATCATAGGCTAATGAAGATTTGATGTCTCCAGAGTAAAGACCAAACATGTAAGTGGCACCAGCCATGGACATAATGAGGTTGCTAGCAAAGACCATGAACCATCGGCCGGTGAACACACGGTGGCCGAATTTTCCCATGTCTTTCCAGCCATTTTGCTCAGCTGCTACCATGGCCTCTTGTTTTCCAATTCTTCTTTTGTGGGTTTCTATTTGTTTTTAGAGTAGTACTTGGAAATGATTGAGGGAAACCTACTTAAGTTAGCTTTGCATTGATAAGTTTTATTTGGACAATGAAAAAGACCGGGAGGTGACATAGGTCAATTACTTAAATCATTGATGTGGGAAGAGTTGTGATTGACCGGAAGATTGACTCAGCCTTGTGATGTATATCTAAGAGCTATTGAGATCCTCTTCTTTTGGGAGGTGTTTGTGACCACGCGCGTTACAGGAGTAAGTCGGATCAGGACTTCACCGAATGTGATTTATGGCGGCCATGGAGAAGCGGCTCATTATCAAACTTCTAGGTAAGGCGGTTTCATATTCCTCGCAAAAGGCTATCGGATTTGTGTTGGATGAAAATGAAGATGGCTTATATAGTATTCACCGTGAGAAACAGATTATGATATTGCCTGATGCCATCAAGACCACATTAGCTTGGATTCGGGTTCCTAAACTCCTATTTGGTGCTTCAAAATGATATCTCGACCGAGTGGGTAATTTGATAGGAAGACTGTGAAAATCGACACCTTCACTAAAGAAAATATAGAGCAAGATTTAAGTGGTCTGTGTTGAGGTTACTTGTTGCTCTGGTGGTCGAATGGAAGAAACATCAAAGTAGAATACATGGTCAGCAAATGATATAGAATTTAGTCATCTAAAAGTTATGGTGAGAAATAGCACCAGGCAATCCCTTAATTACCAAGGTCCAACCAAAGACAAGCCTTAGGCCCCTGGATGATAGCTCAAACAAGAAGAAAGTTGAAGTAATAAAGCTTAATTTGAATGATGGAACACATGAACAGTACGCACCAATGGCTCTAGATTTGATGTCCTTAGTGAGGAACACGAGCAACGAGATGAAACTATGGAAGAAGATCATCTTGAGATAACTCCTGTGGTCGTGAAGGAGCTAAGAGGCAAAACACAATATGTAGAGTCCCATGGTGGATGTGCATCAACAAGAGAAGTGAGCAGGAACAAAGCAGGTAACAAAAAGAGAATGGTCGATGATCACTGCAAAGACATCAACAAGACGGGTAAGGCTTCGATGGTTTTGAGGATTCAGATATGCCACCCTCCTCTGTTACACAAATGTCGATGTCTCTAAATCAACAACCGCAAATCCCACAAGACCCTTTTGATTTCGTTCCAAGCAATTTGTCAAGATCCATCGACATATCTCAGACTACTATGCACCGCCTATGGATTTAGACCGATCTAAAGTTAATCCTCTGCTTGATGAAGTTGTGGGTGGTGCTCCCACCCGATTAACCTCTTCCCCTGCTTAATCAAGCAACAGCACACTGCCAAATCACGAAAAAACTTACTTTACCAATCTACATGTTGTCGAAGCAGGGGGTATGCTATGAGGAGGCGTGGTGTTTTTGGGTAAATGATAAAGTGTCTCTATCTTATATAACGTGTACCAACCAATCCCTTACCATGGTGTCATGAAGGATCAAGAGATTGATTGGATGCTCACTCTAATTTATGCTTCTCCCATAGCTTGAAGCAAGAAATGAACTTTGGACTACCTAATTCGTCCCGAAGGACACTTTCGACATGCCTTGGTGTTTACTTGGAGATTTCAATCAAGTTGTCTATCAACGCGATAAATTGGGGGGTAGAGCAGTAGGAGGCCTGAACAGAACAAAACTTTGGCTCTTCCTCCAACACTGTGAGCTAATGGAAGTACCTTTCCAAGGTCCAAGGTTCACATGGTGTGGTACGTCAAGAAATAACAAGAAAATCTTACAACGATGGACCAAGTTTGGTGTAATACAATGTGGATGGAAAAATTTAAATCTTGCCATGATCAAGCACAAACTTGATACTGAGTTCCTTTTACCTAAAACAAAATCCCAAAATTGCTTCTTCTTCGCAGAGCCGGATGGATCACTCAGATTTTTGAAGAGTTTGTATCACAACATTGGAAGGAACAAGACAACCTCTTTGACACTATAGCAGCTTCTTTTACTAAGGCTGCAACCAGATGGAACAAACATGTCTTTGGCAACATTTTTAGCAGAAAGCAGAAGTGCCAGGCAAGGATTGAAGGCATAGAAAAAAGTATGGAAAGAAATCCCTCTAACTTCCTTGCAAATCTCCATGACAACCTGAAGTCTGAATTAAATGACATCTTGGGACAAGAAGAAACCTACTGGCATCAAAGATCACAGCTCCAATGGTTAACAGAAGGTGAGAAAAACACACATTTCTATCATCTTTCCACAATCAGAAAGCAGCAGAAGAAAAAAATTACTTGTTTGAAAGATAAGCATAATCAGTGGATTTATGATCCTGACAAGACTGGTGGTATGATCAAGGACTTCTATAACAACCTCTACCAGGTGAACCCTTCCTATTCTACATTTGCACTTAATATCTCCTCGGCCCTCCTGTCCACTTTACGGCAAACTCGGATGAACAGGACCTGCGGTAGAAAAAGAAGTTGAAGAGGCCGTTTTCGGATGGGCAACTACAAATCCTGTGTCCCGATGGAATTCCACTTGCTTCCTCAAGAGGTATTGGCTATTGTTTCTCCTATGATTCTCAAATTTACTCATAATGCCTTCTCCAGGTGGTACCTTTGATGCAAGATTGAATGAAACCTTGGTTACTTTGATACCCAAAGTTAGTCCTCCGAGAAAAGGTTGAACAATTCAGAGCCAATTGCCCTTACTAATGTCTCGTGCCAAAATAATCACTAAAGTGTTAGCTAACAGATTCGATCGATTATTGAAATTTGGTCACCCCACTCGATCGGCCTTTATACCAGGAAGAGGAAGTGCAGGTAATATCATCATTACTCGGAAGTTCTAAACCAATTCAAGCATAAAAAAGGAGAAAAGGGTGGATGATGCTTAAAATTGATCTTGAGAAGGCTTATGATATGGTTAATCTGGCGGTTCCTTGAGAAGATTCTTGGTCACTGGGTCTCTACGATAAAATTACTCAAGCGATTATGCATAGTCTCACGTCAAACACTCTGTCCCTCCTCTGGAATGGCAATAAACTGTCTCCAATCAGACCACAGAGAGGCCTCAGACAGGGAGACCCTCTGGCACCTTACCTCTTTGATCTTTGTATGGAGATTCTGAGCCTTCTTATAGACAAACACATTCAATCTGGCAGGTGGAAAGGTATCAGAATTGGCAGACAAGGCCCTTTGCTGTCTCACCTTTTTTTTGCAGACGATCTGATTTTATTTGGAGAAGCCACTGAATCTCAGGCAGATGTTATCAAAGAAGTTCTTAATACTTTTTGCAGCATTTCAGGACAGAGAATTAGCACCCAGAAATCTATATTCCACACCTCCAAGAACACTTCAGGGCATTTAAAGATCATCCTTAGCGAGAAACTTGGTATGCAACATTCTGAAGACCTTGGCAAATATCTTGGAGTCCCCTTGCTTCACACCAGACTGACCAAAGTGCGGCTCAATCCTGTTCTTGATAAGATGAAGAAGAAATTGTCCAGCTGGAAAATGAAAACTCTTTCTAAAGGAGGTAGAATGATTCTGATTAATAGCTCGCTTGCTACACAACCTTTCTATGTGATGCAAACTCTGAAGATCCCTACAGGAGTTATACAGGCGATGGAAAGACTTTGTAGAGATTTTTTCTGGGGAGATGAGGAAGGGAATAGAAAAATGCATTATGTCGCGTGGGACACTCTCTGTCAGCCCAAAGGGGTGGGAGGATTGGGATTCAAGAATTTACACACTATGAATGTGGCCATTCTAGGCAAGTTGACTTGGCAATTACTTGTTGATGATCACTCTCTGTGGGTCAAGGTTTTAATTAACAAGTATGGCAGCCCTTTTCAGCCTCCTAAAGCTACTGCCTCGCTGGTGTGGAAAACAATTTGCTATGTAAGTAATTTGCTCAAAGACAACTTTGATTCAGTTAATGACAAGATTATTTGGACAGAGGATTCGACTCAGAGATACTCGATTTGCCTCCTTTATCTTTGGCTTAATAATAACATTTCCTCCAACTCGGATGAAGTCGGCATCATATATGAAACTCCAGGCCCAAACCGTCTCAACTTCCTTCTATGGCGAGATCACCCACAATGCTTTATGGACTTGGACTTTTCAAGAGAGACGGGTGAGTCCTAATTCGATTTGCCCTCATTGCCGGATGAATGTTGAAACAAGCTTACATGTCTTAAGGGATTGCATAGTCCAAACAAAATGTCTCTACGGCAAATTTTATTACCACAAGGTGCTATGAACACTTCTCTTCTCCCTGCAGACAATATTCAAGACTGGATGATGAGAACGTGAAGAAGAAGCATGATAATAAGGATTGGCCTTATATTTTTCGAGAAACGGTCTACACTAATTGGTATTGGAGGAACCAAGCTGCTACATGATACTCAAGCGATTAGACCTCCATTGCATATTATAGTTTCCAAATTATTTAGTAGAGTTATGCAATCCGAGACTTGCGTGGGATGATGATGTATAGATAGAAATTTGTCTTTTACGAACTCCTTTTTGTTTTGTATTGGGTGTTCCTAATTTTCCTCATGGAATAAAAGTAGATCGTTTCTCAAAAAAAAAAAAAAAAAAAAAAAAAAAAAAAAAAAAAAAAGATTATTAGAAGCCAAGAGTTCGTTGAGTTCGAAGGTAAGTACCTCAGTCTCGAGCAGGTAATTGGGTTATCTTGGGAGACAAGTGCTAAACCGTGAAATCTTGCGGAGCATAATTGTCTTAGGATGAGAGATTAGCTCGTCCGGTTACATATCCTTGTTGTTTTTCTTTGCTTTTTTCCTTCTGCATTGTGTCAGTCAGAATATAATAAAATTGTTTTTCATCTTTTCTGTTCTTTATTTTTTACTTTCACATTGTAATACTTTGGGTATAACAATCTTAAGACAATTCTTTTCAGAGCCACTTTGCTCTAAAAAGTATATCTTTGTGAAATGAAAAATAAATTTGATCGCTTATTTGAACTTTTTATTTTTTATGTTCGTTCTGAGTATCATCTGTGATACTCAGTTGGTCGGTGTCTCCTTTTTGGTATCGGTTTCTCCTTTTTGGTATCGGTTTCTGGTAAAACCGGTCATTTCTTTTTTTGTAAAAACCGGTCCATCTCCTTTTTGGTATCGGTTTCTGGTAAAACCGGTCCTTTCTTTTTTTGGTATTGGTTTTTTTTTTTTTTTTTTTGTTGTAAAAACCGGTCCATCTTCCTTTTTGGTATTGGTTTCTGGTCAAACCGGTCCGTTTTTTTTTTGTATTGGTTTTTGGTAAAAACCGGTCCATCTTCCTTTTTTATCGTTTTCTGGCAAAAACGATTTTCTGCTTTTTTGTCTCGTTTTTTGGCAAAAACGATCAGTTGTGTTGTTGATCTTATGTTTTATTCTGAACAGAAATGACTGGAGTAACTGATGCGTCTGTGACAACTACTATTGGAACCACATCAACCACAAGTATGAAATGTTCTTTTGGATGCTAATGTCTCTGCTGTGACACAACCTGTTGTTACCATTGCTCGTACTTCTCATACTTCTCATGGAGAGAAACCAGAAAAGTACCAGCAATGGTAACAACAAGTTGTGTCACAGCAGACACATTAGCCTAAATTTCAAGCGTTGACAGCAGAAGATGTTTAGGAAATCTACGCGGGAACGCAAGCGGAATTTAAAATTTTATTTCCTTTTTAACCAGGATCGACTTTGTTTAAGCAATAAACAAATAAGCAGTAGACGGTGGTTACCTTGGTTGATCTAAAAGATCGACGCTTTGACCATCTAGGAGAGTAGTTCGCATAGAGCCGCCCAGTGTTCGGCCTCTACCGCTAGTCACACGAGCGACCGCGGAATCCCATCATGGATTGCTATCGGAAAACTCCGGTTGCTAGACCGGCCCTTTTCCCCTCTCTCCAACTCTCTATAGGATGCTCTCTATTTTACACAAGAACTATTAACTCTTGGAATTACAATGTACAAAAGAGCTTGACACCCACCTCTTATTTATAGTGGTTGGGGCACCCCTAGTAGAGTAGAGGAGAAGAAAATCTTTTCCCAATAAAATAAGGAAAATATGATTGATTGATTTATCTCATTTATTATAATATCTTATATTAAATAAATCTAGGATATTGTCAATATCTTATATTGAATATTTCCAATATATTGTCAATATCTAATATTGACTATATTTATTATATTACCATAAATCAATTTACACATGTGTATATATCACATATATATTATTACACATATAAATCCATTATATAATATTAACTACAAATGTGCACATCCATATCCTTTTATATGCATGTCACACATGTATATGAATATATATATAAATATTAATATCTTATATTAATATATGGTAATACCATTAATTAATTAAATTACACAATCCAAGTGTATCTTATACACACACAAATTGCGTCACCTTAGCCAATAAATTGGCATCCGGAATATTCTTTAATTAATACAATACTATTAATATCTTGTATTTAATTTATTCATAATAAATAAATATCACCATATTAATTTACCACTATAACCTTTATAGCCGTGAGATAAAACTTTCCTTATTTGGCTATCAACTATAACCACATTTTAATCCGGCTAGATGTTCTTATGTGTGTGACCCGATAGGCTTCCGAATATGTTGGCCGTAGACACAAAGTGCAAATTACTTAAAATGCCCTTCATGCCTAACGATCATGGGATAGCCTCGCAACACACCGCGTGACCTCAATCATCGGAAGAGTCAAATGCAATGACTACTACCTTTCATGTGAAACAGTTACCTTGTAACTTACAATCCTATCGCTGTAATAATATCCATACGGTCGTTAGTCGAGTGTCAAAATATCACCGTATCTTATAATGTGGATATCATGCTCTCTCGAAGTAACTCGTTTACTCCCACTTTGCAAAGATTCACGAGAGTAAGACATTCCTTATAAGAAGGCCATTTCGGATATTCAATCCTAATCATAGGATACGCGATTCCCGGACGACCAATCATGTATACTCCGCATGCTTCAATATCACACCCAATCACTACCGCATGATCGCCTCGTGGCTAGGGGAAACCTCAATAATGTCAAAGGATGACAATCCACACCGTGATGCCATGAAGACTCGGTCCAAAGGATAATTACACAACCGTCACATAGTGTGACACTTATCCGTGTAAGTGGGTCAGTCTAACGTACGCATTCTCTAATACACGTCCACGTATAGTCCAAGTGTCTATACACTTCGATAGACGGGATCTATCCCTGCCCTTAAAGACAAAAGACATATAATAAGTGCTAGCCTGTTCATACTATCAATGCCATGTTTAATAGTACATCAACCTAGAGACATTTAAGTATCAAACTTATTAAAGTGATTAAAGATCTCATCAACCATAATCACCTATCATGGTTTCTCTTTCACAGTTTAACACTAAGGACATTATCATATAACAATTCATAATTGGTTCTTTAAAAGAACAAATATATGACAACATAAAAGCCATTTAATATATGCACAAACATAAAGAAATAGTAGAAATGATCCGAACCGGTCGGATCTGGTCCAACCCGATTGGGTTTAGGACACTATTTCAACAGTTCTATCTCACTACACTTGGACTAGCAAGGATGCTCTCTAAAGAGAAACCAGTTGTGCCTCCTGAAAACACTGAGCACATGGTGTTGCTGGCTATAGAGAGTTGGAAGCATAGTGATTTTCTATGGAAAAATTATATTTTAAATTGCGTAGATAATAGTCTGTATGGTGTTTATTCTATGTATGAAAGTGCAAAAACACTTTGGCTTGCATTAGAGAAAAAATATAAAACTGAAGATGCAGGCGCTAAGAAATTTATAGTAGGTAAATTTCTGGACTATAAGATGGTCGAATCCAAAACTGTTATTAAACAAGTTGAGGAATTACAAATCATTATATCCGAAATTTTAGAAGAAGATTTGATGATAAGTGAGAATTTTCAAGTAGCGTGTGTGATTGAGAAACTTCCTGAATCTTGGAGGGAGTATAAGAGTTATCTCAAACACAAGTGATAAGTTCCTAAAAAGTAGAATAATTCGAGATGTTTTGGACTCAATTTGGTGTCATGTGTTGCTATTTTGCCATGTTTTTATCATTTTTGGGCTAGATTACTGCGGATGATTAAATTATTGCAGGATGATTCGAGATTAGAAGAAAAAGACCCAAAAACAGAGCTAAAGTGGAAGAATTCAAAACCAATCTCACACACACCTGAGGTGTGTGACAGTTTTAAATCTGATCCTGGCCAACGAAATGTTCTGATTGGTGGAAACTTTCACCAACGTATTTTCCTTCAAATTGGCGTGTTTTTCATTGACAATGAAGAGCCCACACACTAGAAGAGTCCAAGATTGATAAATATTTGATTTTAGAGATTTTCTTGATTAAATTAATTATGGAAACTTATTAAATTATGTAATTATCCCTTTTATACTCCCCTAAGTCGTGAAATTCATCATACACGCATATTTCATCAGATTTTTTAGTCGACTTTTTCCTCTCTTCATCATCATCTTCTCCCATCCCCAAGAACAAGGATTTTTAGGGTTCAAGAAATTCAAGAACAAAGCTTTTTCGAGGTTTGATTATTTATGCAATACTTTGACGGTTTCTTTCTCTCCCTTTTCTCTTTTTCTCCTTTTCTTCATTTATTTATTCTTCTTGTCAAAGTATGTATTCTATGATTGAATCTTGGAATTTTGATATGGAACGTGAGTAGATATCAGTTTCTAGGATTGGAGGAACCCGGATATGAATATATGATGTAAAACCCAATCTTTCCCTTGTTTTATGAATTTGATTCTTATAAATTGATTCTTGTGTGCTATTCTTGTTCTATTGTTGAAATTAATAGCCTGAGAGGGTGAATAATCGCAATTCTACGTAGAGAAATTATTCGATTAATTAGTGAACGAAAAAGTACTACTTAATTGATACTTTAGGAGACAAGAATTGAATCTAGGGTTTTATTAGAATGAAAATTTGGTAAAAACCTAGATGGCATGAAATTATGGTTCTTTAAGGGATCTAAATTCATTCTTCATCGTGGGAAACCGGGTGTAGTTTGAGTTCAGTACAATCACTAAAATAATTCAAAGAATATTTTTGTGATAAAATTTGATAATTGTCTTTATAAGTGTAAAATTCGTATCTTGGGGGAAATATTGTTGGTAAGTCATATAGTAATTCCGTGGTGACTCCGAAATCCTAGAAATGCTTTTAAATTGGATCTCTACCTAAATCTTGAAGTTCTTGGATCATAGTTGTACTTTCTTTATTTTCTTAAATTTTAGGATTTTTAGATAAAAACCTCCAAGATTTTGATTTTTCTAGCTAATATAAATCGGGAATTGTTTGGTGATTGACTACAAGTCCCTGTGGGATCGACATCCTAAGTACTACTCGATAAGCCGTGCGCTTGCGGTAGGATTTAGTGATTATCTATTGAAAATCACACAACAAGTTTTCTGGCGCCGTTGCCGGAGACTTCGGTGTCAACATCGAACCCGTTCTTGATTTTGTTAGACTAGATTTTTTTTCTCACCCTAGCAAGCTGCACCTTGCTACGGTGAGACCTTTTTGCTTTTGATTTTTTTTCTTTTCTTGTGCAGAAATTTGAAGTGTCAAGCTTTCATGGATTCATTTTTCTCAAGATTCAATGCTCAAGTGACACCAACTGCTGAAAGGACGTATGGATATGAGCTTAACCAAATTAAAGTGAGATGTTCATATTGTGGTGACAACCATTATGATGCTCAGTGCAATGTAGGTTATTCATCTCACCAGTGGAATAACAATGTTGGATCTGGTGCAAGTTATGGGGATCGATATCAATATAACCACAAATATAATGCACCATCATACAATGGTGAGAGGAGTAACTATCCTTATTCTCCGTGGGGTCAAGATCAAATAAATTGGCAACAAGAACCATTCCCTCAATTAGAACTTCAGCCTAGGCTTCAGGTTATAACGGAGAGTCCCATTCAAGAATGGGAACAATTCAAAGAAAGATCGAATGATTCACACCCCATTTCTTCTACTAATAAGAGAGAGCTAACAATTGGAGAATTGATTGCACGGAATCGCCATGTTATTGAAGAGACTGAAAATGATAAGCATATGATGGAGATTCAAGACCATAATGCCGTCCTTGAAAGTTGTGGGGATGAAAATTATGATCCTTATGAAATCCCACAATGTCTTGATATGAATGTTTTCGGTGACTCTTTCTCAAAGATTGCTGAGTGTTTGGGCCTTCGTATTAACAAGAGTGGAGCCACATGGAAATTCGAACCATCTTCACAAGATAATGGTGCAATAATTCCGGATTCAACATTGACGAGCCAAGAAGAAAATGAAAAAGGAGGTAACATTACCGTGCTTGACTCTAATTCATTTGATAATGTTAGTTATCCTTCTTTGAATAACGATGTTGAATTTATGCATGTTGAGCATGTAGAGTATATAGATGTTGCACCTCTAATTGTCCATAACTCTCTTAGATTTGTCATAAGCATTGATAAAGAGATTAATAAATTGTTAAGAGGCGCTTCAATCCTTAGAGCTAAACCGATTAATCACTTTTTAAGAAGACATGACTATAGGCTCCCAATGCTATATCTGAAAATACTTGTTAATATCTTTGATATGTGGAGAAAGATGCAGAGGGATGCCCTTTTTTGGTTTAGTCCTCCTTGAGAATGATGTTTAAAGATAGTCCAACTGAAGACTATAAATTCAGAATGTTTTTTTTTTTATTAATTTTTTTTTTACTTGTTTGATGAATAAATAAAGGAAGAGAGTTTTCTTCTCGGTCCTTCGGTCTTGGTTTGTTGTTTTTTTTTTGGTGTCTGTTTTGCAGAAATGAAGATGTGCACGAGTGGTATTTGAAGGCCATTGCATGCGGAGAAAACGAGCTTTGGAAAGTGGAGGTCACACCAATGACGTGGTTAAAGACAATAAGGGTGGCTAAAAATTAAAAAAAAAAATAAAAAAGGGAAAAAACAGCCATTGTCACACCCATGGTGTGATGGAGGCTGTTTTTCAACAAAAAAAAATCACCTTCTTCATAATAATAAATATATATATTTTCTTTTCTTTTCTTTTATCATCTTTTTCTTCCACCTTTATACCTCCACTCCATCTCAAGGGAACAACTAATAATTTTCGAGATATTACTCCTAAAATAAAGCCACCATGAAAAGAACAACCACACAATCCCGGTGACTTTGCCGGAGCTCCAGTAACTCTCAATTCTCCACTCTCCAACTCCCCCAGGGTTAGACGAAGGTTCTCCAGGACTACGATGTTCGGAGCGTGATGATATGCACACAAGGAGCCTGCCAATTGCATCTTGTGAGTTTTCTTTTTACCCTCCCATTATTTAATTTAATTACATTGAGGACAATGCAACCTTTAAGTGTGGGGGGGCGACATTTGTGCAAGTTTTTCTTCTATGCAGTTTAGAGTCTTAGTCAGTGTAAGTCGAGTCAGTTGTGTCGTTTTGTTTTGATGGTTTTGATGATCACTCATAGCTACTTTAAATGAGATTTGCAATGCATGAAAATTGATATAGTTTGTTCTGACAAGAAAAATGCATGACATGGAGTGAAAAATCCTTTTTAGAATATCATGTTTAGATGTACCATTATTTTCTTTTGGAAACAATAGAGTCCGAGTGAATAAACAAATAACCCGGTGAGGTATTTTTCCGGCCATATGACTGACCACTTCAGTCTCACCCTAAATTTGTGCGTATTTTCTCTTCCTTGGACTTGTTCCTTTAGAACTTGTGTTAAGTCTTGTTGATGTTGCCTTGGTATGTGCAAACACATAGAAATGATTGATGCATTCGTTTCTACCTTCCACCACATTATATACCTTATACCTTTTGAGCCTTAATCTTTACTACACTTTTTTCCCACATTACCTTACTTCACTACATCATACATTGAACAACCTGAAAAAGAGGTAGCCCAATTCCTTTCACCCAACCTTAGAACTAATTGGAGCACGTGATTATCAAATTTCTTACACTTAGTATGTAATGATCAAGCTTGGGGGAAATCCATATTGGTACTATTTGTTTGTTTCTTAGTTTGAAAGAAGAAAAAAAAAAAAAAAAAAAAGAATGAAAAAAGAAAAAAAATGAAAAAAAAAAATAGAAAAAAAATCAATGAAGGAGGCAATCTAAAAAAATAACCCCCTAATTCTTGTTTGTTCTATATTGGAAATAAAGAAGGAGTTGTATCATTATTCTCCTAAAGTAGAAAAATTATCCTTTGTATTTTCTTTGGTTTGCAAATAAAGTGTTGGACCCCCTTGCACTTGTATGACGTTGAAGTTTGTTAGTCATGTGTTTTTCTAGTTCTAATGGTTTTGCCATCTCTTATACCTTTTCCTACACCTATCACCGTTTTGTTTTTCTACTTGGGCTATTCTCACTTACCGTCCTTTTTCCCAAAGACCTTATGATTTATGTGTTGCACAATGCCTTGGTGATTGAAATGAGACGATATACAAGCATATAGTAGGGCATTTTCAATGGAATGAGCTTGAGAGTTTAGTCACCTCACAAACATTGAGCGTTGAGTGATTTATCCCGTGAGGGTCTATCTTCCTGGTCTATGTTGTTTCCCATTGACAATTTTTTGTTCACTTTTGCTCATGATATGATAAAAAAGGATTAGTTAGTCTATATCTTGTGTTTTGAATGCCGGGGTGAACTTTATTAATGCTTGTGTGTTGTGCATATTTATCTAATGCTATGTCATGCGTGATCTTCTTAGTCCGTCTCGTCATGAGACTTTTTGTTTGCTTGGGGACAAGCAAAGTCTTAAGCTTGGGGGAGTGATAAGTTCCTAAAAAGACGAATAATTCCAGATGTTTTGGACTCAATTTGGTGTCATGTGTTGCTATTTTGCCATGTTTTTTTTAAATCCTTTTTGGGCTAGATTACTGCGGATGATTGAATTATTGCAGGATGATTCGAGATTAGAAGAAAAAGACCCACAAACAGAGCTAAAGTGGAAGAATTCAAAAACCAGTCTCTGTCACACCCAGGGTGTGACAGTTTCCAGAAATCTGATCCTGGCCAACGAAATGTTCTGATTGGTGGAAACTTTCACCAACGTATTTTCCTTCAAATTGGCGTGTTTTTCATTGACAATGAAGAGCCCACACACTAGAAGAGTCCAAGATTGATAGATATTTGATTTTAGAGATTTTCTTGATTAAATTAATTATGGAAACTTATTAAATTATGTAATTATCCCTTTTATACTCCCCTAAGTCGTGAAATTCATCATACACGCATATTTCATCAGATTTTTTAGTCGACTTTTTCCTCTCTTCATCATCATCTTCTCCCATCCCCAAGAACAAGGATTTTTAGGGTTCAAGAAATTCAAGAACAAAGCTTTTTCGAGGTTTGATTATTTATGCAATACTTTGACGGTTTCTTTCTCTCCCTTTTCTCTTTTTCTCCTTTTCTTCATTTATTTATTCTTCTTGTCAAAGTATGTATTCTATGATTGAATCTTGGAATTTTGATATGGAACGTGAGTAGATATCAGTTTCTAGGATTAGGAGGAACCCGGATATGAATATATGATGTAAAAACCCAATTTTTCCCTTGTTTTATGAATTTGATTCTTATAAATTGATTCTTGTGTGCTATTCTTGTTCTATTGTTGAAATTAATAGCCTGAGAGGGTGAATAATCACAATTCTACGTAGAGAAATTATTCGATTAATTAGTGACCGAAAAAGTACTACTTAATTGATACTTTTTAGAGACAATAATTGAATCTGAGGTTTTATTAGAATGAAAATTTGGTAAAAACCTAGATGGCATGAAATTATGGTTCTTTAAGGGATCTAAATTCATTCTTCATCGTGGGAAACCGGGTGTAGTTTGAGTTCAGTACAATCACTAAAATAATTCAAAGAATATTTTTGTGATAAAATTTGATAATTGTCTTTATAAGTGTAAAATTCAGTATCTTGGGGAAATATTGTTGGTAAGTCATATAGTAATTCCGTGGTGACTCAAATCCTAGAAATGCTTTTAAATTGGATCTCTACCTAAATCTTGAAGTTCTTGGATCATAGTTGTACTTTCTTTATTTTCTTAAATTTTAGGATTTTTAGATAAAAACCTCCAAGATTTTGATTTTTCTAGCTAATATAAATCGGGAATTGTTTGGTGATTGACTACAAGTCCCTGTGGGATCGACATCCTAAGTACTACTCGATAAGCCGTGCGCTTGCGGTAGGATTTAGTAATTATCTATTGAAAATCACACAACAACAAGCGAAAGTAAATGTCAATGGAGGATCTGATTGTCCGACTCCGTATAGAGGAGGACAATAAGGGCTTCAAAGAAAATCATTGTGCAGCAGTTGGACAAAGCCAAAGCTCATATTCTTTGAGGTAAAGAATCGTAAAAGGAAGAAATCGTCAATCTTCCAAGAAAATGTCGAATCTTACAAGAAACCACAGATTGTGTACAAGTTCAATGGCAATCGTAATAATTGTGGAAAGTTTGGGCACCGTCTTCTTGAGTGCCGTCAAAAAAAGCCTATTCACCAAGGGCACATCATTTGGCAAATCGATGGTGATGAGGAAATGTTCTGCTATTTGTGGTGTCGAATGTAACTTTGTGGGAATCCAAGGCAATGGTTTGTGGACACTTTGGAGCCACAAGACATGTTTCAGTCCGACCGGTGTGTTTTCAACTTACAAGGCTGGCACAGGGGACAAATTGTGGATGGGGAATTCATCAACTTCTCCAATTGCTGGATCAGGGACAGTGAAGATGACTTCAGGAAAGAAGCTGACTCTGAATGATGTGCTGCATGTTCCTGAGATTCGTAGGAATCTCATTTTTGGTGAAAAATTGAACAAGGCTGGTTTCAATTTGAATTTTGGTTCTGATAAGGTCATTTTGACCAAGAATGGTGTGTTTCTCGGTAGGGGTTATTCCACCGAGGGTATGTTTAAGCTTAATATAATGGCAATTATGCCAAATAATGTTGTGCCCAATGAGGCTAATAAAATTGCATCCTCTTCCGCTTACTTGATTGAGACTTCTTGCTTATGGCATAATAGATTGGGACACGTAAATAATAAATCAATTCGACGGATGATGAACTTAGATTTATTACCTAATTTAAAATTTAATAATAATGAAAAATGCCATATATGTGTCGAATCTAAAATGACTAAGGAACCTTTTCCTTCCGTGGAAAGAAACACCGAACCGTTAAATTTAATTCATATAGACTTGTGTGATTTAAAATTTGTACAAACGAGAGGCGGTAAAAAATACTTTGTAACTTTTATCGATGATTGTACAAGATACTGTTATGTCTATTTGCTAAGTAGCAAAGATGAGACACTTGAGGCTTTTAAAAACTATAAGAATGAAGTCAAGAATCAACTTAGCAAACGAATCAAGAAGGTTCATAGTGATAAAGGTGGTGAATATGATGCACCGTTTAATGAATTATGTTCAGACTCTGGTATTATCCATCAAACGACTGCACCTTATGCACCTCAATCAAATGGTATTGCTGAACGCAAAAATCATATTCTTAAGGAGATGATGAATGCTATGTTGACAAGTTCGGGTTTACCTCAGAACGTGTGGGGGGAAGCGATACTTTCCGCCAATGTCATTCTTAATAGAGTTTTGTATAAATAAATGGATAAAATACCCTACGAGTTATGGAAATGCTACAAGCCTAGCTACAAATACTTGAAAGTGTGGGGGTGTTTAGCAAAGGTCGAAGTGCCTAAACCTAAACAAATAAAAATTGGGCCTAAAACGATAGATTGTATATTTATCGGTTATGCAAATAACAGTAGTGCACATAGATTTCTAGTGCATAAATCGACAATCCGGATGTTCACGTGAATACAATCATAGAATCAAGAAATTTCGTATTTTTGAGGATGTATTTCCATGTAAAGAAAGAAGTCAAGAAAACACAAGCTTAAATAAGCGCCACATGAACCAACAAGTGAAACTACTCTAAACCGAGGTCCGAACCTCGTAGGAGTAAACGGGCAAGGACTTCAACGTCTTTCGGTCCTGATTTTTTCACCTATATGGTAGAAAACGAACCAAGTACATATGCTCAGGCTATGTCAAATCCAGAAGCGCCGTTCTGGAAAAAAACAGTCAATAGTGAAATCGATTCCATTATGCAAAATCATACTTGGGAATTAGTAAATATCCCACCAGGACATAAACCTCTCGGTTGTAAGTGGATTTTTAAGAAAAAATTCAAGGTTGATAGATCGATCGATAAATATAAGGCCAGACTGGTAGCTAAAGGTTATCGTCAAAAAGAAGGTCTTGACTTCTTCGATACATATTCACCGGTTACTCGGATCACGTCGATACGAGTTCTTATTGCAATTGCTGCGGTAAATAATCTAGAAATACATCAAATGGATGTAAAGATTGCTTTCTTAAATGGTGAATTGGAAGAAGAAATCTATATGGAACAACCCGGGGGTTATGTGGTTCCAGGTCAAGAACAAAAAGTATGTCGACTCGTTAAATCATTGTATGGGCTTAAGCAAGCGCCAAAACAATGGCACCAAAAATTTGATCAAACGATGTTATCAAATGGGTTTAAAATTAACGAGTGCGATAAATGTGTTTATGTCAATAACATTTCTAATTCCTTTATGATAGTATGTCTATATGTTGATGACATGTTAATCTTGGGCAGTACTCATGATATAATCATAAATACTAAAAAAATGTTAACAAGAAACTTCGATATGAAGGATATGGGAGTTGCAGATGTAATTTTGGGGATTATTATCTCTAGAATGTCAAATGGACTTGCATTGTCACAGTCTCATTATGTTGAGTCTGTTCTAAAAAGATTTAACGTATTTAATGAAAGTCCGATAAAAACTCCTATTGACTTGACTATGCACTTAGTCAAAAATAAAGGAGAACCTGTGTCTCAGTTAAAATATTCACAAATCATAGGCTGTCTGACGTACATAACCAATTGTACTAGACCAGACTTAGCATGTGCTGTAAATAAACTGAGCAGATTTACAAGTAATCCAAGTGAGGATCATTGGAAAGCATTGAATAGAGTACTGAGGTACTTAAAATTCACAATGAATCTTGGATTATGGTACACAAGATATCCAGTAGTATTAGAAGGATACTGTGATGCAAATTGGATATCTGACTCGAAAGAATCAAAGTCCACAAGTGGATATGTATTCACTATTGGTGGTGCTGTTGTGTCATGGAAATCCACAAAGCAAACTTGCATTGCTCGTTCCACTATGGAAGCTGAGTTCATTGCATTGGACAAGGCAGAAGAAGAAGCAATGGCTTCGTAATTTCCTCGAGGATATTCCATGCTGGACTAAGCCTATTACTCCTATAAGCATACATAACGATAGTCAGTCGGCTATAAGCCGGGCACAAAATAGTATGTACAATGGTAAGTCAAGACATATTCGTCGTAGACATAATACCATTAAACAACTGATCTCTAACGGCGTGATTTCCATCGATTTTGTTAAATCGAAGGACAATCTTGCGGATCCGCCAACAAAAGGTTTACCTAGAGATCAAATGTCAAAATTGACATACGGAATGAGACTGAAGCCAATTACGACAGAAACTTTGTAATCGTAACCCCATCATGTTGACTGGAGATCCCAAGATCATGGTTCAAAGGGACAACTAAGTTATGAAGGTTCATTGAACACTTACCTATTCTATGAATAAAAGTGTTATCTGTAAGATGTGTAAGGATAAGTGAAAACTTTTAATGATTCCTATAGCTTGATTAAATTCGAATAGGGTATGTCAGAATACTCTTGATAGGAGGTCACCTATGTAAGTGTGAAGTGGGGCCGCTTCGTGAGA
Organism: Gentiana macrophylla; assembly: GCA_026214975.1. Lineage (NCBI taxonomy): Eukaryota > Viridiplantae > Streptophyta > Magnoliopsida > Gentianales > Gentianaceae > Gentiana > Gentiana macrophylla. The sequence goes on from CM047810.1 coordinate 33,573,660, forward strand.
ATTCGGTGGCTTGAAATCTCTAACGACTTTCGAAACTGGGGTGTTTCATGGCCAAAATGAGCACAACCATGAGAACCAATACGTGTTAAAGGAAATATTGTGTGAGTACTATTATTTGGTTTTACATTAAAAAATTTGAACGGTTCAAGACATAGTTCGTTGATTAGCCGAGTAAATCCGATAGTATTTCACTAAGCGCAGTTCAAAGCCGTAAGCTACCTCTCCCGATGCAATATTTTTCGCGAGAATCTCTTCAGTGGTCTCAGATTTGCATTAATGTCCATTTTGTGGGGATTGTTGGAGAAAATGTCCATTTATGTCCATACTCTTAGTGGCCATAAAACATGAGTTAGTGGCCTTAACTTTTACTTAGTGCCATAAGTGAATAGTAGTGGTCATTATTGAGAGTTAAAGACCTTAGGAGTGAGAGTTACTTTTTCCACCTATATAAACCCTCTTTGGTGGAAATGTCACAACAAAAGTTTTTCCAAATAATACTTTTTTCATCTCATATAGTAAGGTAGTTTGTTTTTTTGTTGAAGAGATTCTGAAGCACCAAGAGTTCGTTGAGTTCAGAAGCTGAAATACCTCAATTCTGAACAGGTAATTGGGTTATCCTGGGAGACAAGTGCTAAAACTGTAGTACTTGCGGAGCATAATTGTCTTAAGACAGAGATTAGCTCGTCCCGGTTACATATCCTTGTTGTTTTTCTTTCTGTTTTTCCTTCCTGTTTGTGTCAGTCCAGAATATAATAAAATTGTTCTTCATCTTTTCTGTTCTTTATTTTTTACTTTCGCATTGTAATATTTTGGGTATAACTACGGATAGCACATGTGGCACACCACACACTTTCATTCTGTATTTAAACTGTGTGATTCTGATCGTTTCACCCGTCACATCAGTTCAAATTCCCTCACCACACAATAACTTCACTCTTCTTTTGTATATTGTTGTTTCTGTCTGTCTTATCGATTATTGCTTACAAACGTAAACCTAACGCTTTAGAAGTACTAGAATTTAGATTTGACGGCGTTATTGGGGACATAATGCGTTCAGTAACTATTTAGGTTCATTGTCCACGTTTGGCCTAAAATGTTTTATCGTTATCGCTTGGCCTAGAATAGTTTACTCAAGTTATCAAGTTTATACTATCTAACCTTATATTTTCTCTCAATTTTTCAATGTGGATATATTGCAACGGCCCAAACCATAGGCAATGCTAAAATGGTAATAGGCCGCTCAACACGTGCACATATCGTGACCAATGCGCACGTAAGCCTTATGAAATAATCTCATCATATAAAGAGCGGAATAATAATTGATTATAATATATCAGAATGCGTAGAAATCGAAACAAACATTTAATACAGAACTGATTAAACTCAGAACTGACGGGATGAAACAATATCGAGAACCCGAAACCCAACACTATCGCTGGACCTGTGGCCAAGTCTAGCCATCAGTAGGGCTAAATTCGAAATTTTGTATTCTTTTACAGACACATCTAATACTCCATCATAAGAAAAGAATACCTCAAATATTCCACAATAAATCCCAAATTTATTTCATATTTCAATTCCACTAACAAAAGGAAATGCAACAAATAATTATCAGTTATTCATAGGAAAGAAACTGAAAAGACGTAATGTCGATCATACTGTAGGTGTGCAATCCAAGAAACAAAATAAAATAAGGTATAACGTATCAAGCTGGAAATAAATGGACTCCTAAAATATGATGAACTAAGAAGCATAATTCTCTTCCAACAACTCTTCTCCCGTCTTCTCGGTTTCTACATAATCCTCTTCTAAACATATAAAGTAAGGGTGATCACGACGGCTCAGTAAGGAATATATAAATAACAGGGCATTATTGTAGTATCTGCAAAATACGCTCAATTCTCTATTAATGCAAGTATACTTTCAAATACTTATTAATAATTATCGTACATAAAGGCTACATGAATAATTGGAAATGACAAGATTCAATGCATCCTAATAACACTAATGCATGCTTGTAAATTACCTTATTTCATGTATCTTCCATTAATTCATATACCATTAACATATTGCGCTTAAATTGGGATACCACTTTTGCTTCCAATAATAATGAGTCAATAATTGGAGAACCACTTTTATTCCAATAAAATATTCATATCCATTAAATGAAGTAATTCAATTAAATAACTGCAATTTATAATAGTGTCCTACGTGTAATAAGTTGTCAGTTGATTCTAGGGTATTAAGTTTTGTCATGCCCACAAAGGGATAGTATCATGTGTCTTGTCATATCCACAAGAAAAGAGCTTGTCATATTTGTCATGACCCCATAATAAATAATAATAAATGGAAAGCTAAACGGTCTGCTATTCATTCTGACCTGCAGATGGGCACCTAATACTAGTCCAACATCCGTCTAAATTAAATTGAACCCCAGGTGTTCGGCGCATCATAAGATGTTGAGGACTTTCGAGAACTAATAGCAAAATATGGATATGTCAATACCTAACCAAGACTCATTTGATTAAACCAACTACATTACATGAAATTAAATAAACTAATAATAATAATAATAATACTAATAACCATAAATAATAATAATAATAAATTTAATTCGTAAAATAATAATTTATGCTGACTGTAGATCTTATACTCTTTATCTGGAGATGGTAGGGTGAAGATTGACGTTGTTACTAACTTCTGCTTCAACTGCTGAACGACATCTTCACATACTTCCGTCAACTCAAACTTGTATTTTTCTGAGTTAGCCGTGTAAGAGGAATAGATAAGGCAGAGAACCCCTTCACGAACTTCATGTTGGATCCAGCTAAACCCAGAAAACTATGTACTCTTGTCACTGTGGTAGAGCGTGGCCATTCAACTGTGGCCTCTATCTTGCATGGATCTACCATAACACCCTCTGCAGAAACAACATGTCTTAAAAATGCAACTTTGTCCAACCAAAATTCACATTTACCAAACTTAGCAACCAAAATTCCATTTTTTCTTCCCGAGCCCGTATCCAATAAGCGTCGGGTCTCGACAATCGGGATACCCGAATGTTCGGGATCTCGTCGGGTCGGGAATGAATGTCCTGAACATATGATCTTAATAAATATTCATGTTAATATGAAAAAATGACAACAATTACTTGATCAAAACAATACTTCAGAAGGTGGGCGCCGGAGAAATGAGTTAACGGCGACATAGTCGACGACCGGTAGAGGCGGGTGGCTTTTGTGAGGAAGAACACACTGAAATATTAGAGAGTAGAAGAGATGTACAGATAAAATGAGAAACGGCGGAAGCAGAGAGTATAGTGGGTTTATGTTATTAGTATTTAGGGCTGTGTGTATTCATATCGGGATGAAAAATGTTATACCCGATCGGAAACCCGACGGGATTGTTTTTTATACCCAATCCCTTTCCTGCACTTTTCGGGTCGGAAAAATCCTGAAATTTCTGGTCGGGAAATTTTCAAGGTCGGAATTTTTTTCGGGATGGGATTCGGGACATGTCGGGATTATCGGGAAAGTCGGCACCCTTAGTCCTAGCTGCGAGCTGCGTGCCATTATCTGAGATATGTACTCTCAGCTAGGGGTGAACATGGTCCGGTTCAGCCGGTTTTTCTCATTTTAAAAACCGACCCATTTATACGGTTTCCAATTTTTGAAACCAAACTAGAACAATTTTGACGTAAATTATTCGTTCGGTCCGGTTTGGTTCGGCTAGGTTCCGGTTTTTTACGGTTCTTTAACAACTAAAATTATTGATAGAAAATCACAAATTGTCACCTAACAACAAATGATAATATATATAATACATTAGTATTATTATGTCAGTAAATACAATGAGATGAATTAACAAATAACATCTACCCAATGCGAATCTTAAAGATCCAAAAACAAACCATCTTTCAACACCATCCAATACAACAAACTCGACACTTATCATTAAATTCCCAAGTTTGGAACAAACAAGATAATAAAAGAGTCACCTCTTAATCATTTCAATTCTTCATCAACTTCAAAAATACTAATAATAAACTAATCGTTATATAATTGAATAACATATATAAATCTCAAAATCCATTTGACAAAATAATATTTGTTTAATGGAATGCATTTGTTTTAGAAATAAGCGAGATATAAAAAGAATGTAGCTAACTTTTATACATTTCAAACAAAAAAAATATGTGTTATAGTTTTGGGCGTCATTTTACAACATACGATCAACAAAATCTTAATCTTTAGGATATAAAATTAGTAATTGATTATTAATACATTACAAATACAAAATCCCAATTGTATCAAACAGTTTGGTTTTTAAATATATGAAAAACGACCCAAAAAAAAAAAAAAAAAAACCATGGTTTGGTTTTCAAAATATTTGTTCACCCATACTCTCAGCAGTCCGATAGAGGAGATATTTCTGGTAATTTAACATCAAATAGTCATTATTGTCTTTCAGGATTAAAAGCTCGCCGAGTTTATTGTTTTATTTGATTTTTTTTTTTTCTTTAATCCGTTTCAATTTTTTTCCGCGCATTTGTACTTTTCTCCAATATATACATCTAAAAAATCTCGCCGGAAGATTCCTTCACAGTCCGTCCATCCTTTAGATTCCCTCTCCGGGCTATCCATTCCATTCGCCGGTCCTATCAATCGTAATCGCTAATTAATTCTTAGTCTGTCTTCCCCACCATCGGGCCCTAATTTATTCTTATATTTTATTATTACCGATGCTCTTTATGATCATTCAATTCTGGTCGTTAGGGTTTTGGATTTGATAGTGAGGGATAATAAATCATATATGTTTAACAAAATAATAAAGAGAGGTCACCGGAAGGTGTCGAAATCAGACGGCGCCGCCGATTATGTCTACGCGCCATCAGCTGGACGAGGAGGCTCGACCTCCAGCGTTTCTACTTCCACTGTGGTGGTCAACCACGCCTCTCGCGGTGGAGCTCCGCCAAATTCGATGCAACCTCCCCCTTCGTCAGTCCCTGCTTATTCAGTTTTGCAACCCTTAGGGCAAGTAGAAAATCTGCCATTCTTCCGTGATGTTCCTGTAGCTGAACGGCAACACTTGTTCTTGAGAAAACTTCAGATATGCTGCTTCCAGTTTGATTTTTTAGATACTTTGAAAATGGTTAGGGAAAAGGAAATCAAGAGGCAAACCCTTGCGGAACTGGTTGACTATATACAGTCAGGGTCAGGGAAAATCACTGAGCATAATCAAGAGGAGATGATAAGGATGATTGGAATGAATATATTCAGATGCTTGCCTCCAGCTTCACATGAGAATACAGGTTCAGAAAATGTGGATGCAGAAGAGGAGGAGCCTTATCTCGATCCTGCGTGGCAGCATTTACAATTAGTATATGAATTGCTTTTGAGGTATGTGTTGTCGTCTGATACCGATAGCAAGATAGCCAAAAGGTACATCGATCATTCTTTTGTGCTGAAGTTACTTAATTTGTTTGACTCTGAGGATCCGCGAGAGAGGGAGTATTTGAAAACTGTTCTGCATAGGATATATGGGAAATTTATGGTGCATAGGCCATTTATTAGGAAGGCGATAAATAATATACTTTATCGGTTTATATACGAGACAGAAAGGCACAGTGGGATTGGGGAGCTTTTGGAGATTCTTGGGAGTATAATTAATGGGTTCGCGTTGCCTATGAAGGAGGAGCACAAGTTGTTCCTACTTAGGGTATTGATACCACTCCACAAACCCAAAACGATTGCTTCATATCATCAGCAGCTCTCGTATTGTATTGTTCAATTTGTTGAAAAAGATTTCAAGTTAGCAGATACTGTCATAAGGGGTTTGTTGAAATACTGGCCGCTCACCAATTGTCAAAAGGAAGTTCTCTTCCTTGGAGAGCTTGAAGAAGTTCTGGAGGCAACCCATGCTGCTGAGTTTCAACGGTGCATGGTGCCTCTTTTCAGACAGATAGCTCGGTGTCTTAATAGTTCGCACTTTCAGGTCTGCTTTGAGTTTCTTTGGATATCATGTTCTCTTTCAATTATATTATACACCCTTAAGTTACATGCTAATTGTTAGTTTTGTTCAACACTCTTGTTGCATTGTGGTACTAAGTTACGATGTTATGCAGTACTTTGCTCTTCGATTCCTCGATAGTGGATGAGTGGATCTAGTGTAACGCTAAAAAAGAATAGTACTTTACTAGTCTTTATGACTGCTAAACGTTTGGTGATTGATGTGATCTTAAATGCTCAACGTGTAGGTTTGTCTTGATTTGGCCTATGCATTAATTTGTGTCGTTCTATTTCATCAACGTTCATTGGCTGATTGTCTTTTAGTATTGAGTTTTCTCTGTATAATTCTTGGTTTGAGCTGATTTATCTGTTATGTTAATTTACAAGTTGGTGTTGTATGTTGAGACCAATTATTTTTTTCTATTTGGTGTGTGAAGATGGAAAAAGTACGTTTGTTTTGCTAAATGATTTCTTAATTCATCTCATTGGAGTGTTGTGATTGTCTAGCCATCTTACTAGCCTTTTGTCCCAGAAATCCCTGCCAAGTTGTGCAACAACTGTTAAGTGTCTCTACTGAACATGAGAAGTTACTTTATTGGGTGGAGATAAAGCTCCCAACCCATCAAAGGCATGAGGATGATACAAAGATGACGTGCATTTTTGAGAATTGTTTGATCAGTCTAAAGATTTGAATTTCCCAAATTGTTAATCTAGTTTAAGTTCAATTATTTTAACTTAAAAAGATGATGGCATGGGGATTTTTCATTATATTGAAGGAGGGATGGGGATTTTTTTATTATATTGATGGAGGGATGGGGCTTGAACTCTGGTTCTCACTAGGAAATGCAATGTCATTTACCATTAGGCTGAATCCAATCCCCATTTTAAGTTCAATTTGTGTGTACCGTATGTTTTATGATATAAATGTATAAATTACACTTCTCCTTAACAACTTAGGCTTTACAAAGTTAGTGATTTAACATGGTATTGGTGCACTTGACCTGAGGTTTAACCCTCACTCCTGCCCCACTTGACCTGTGGTTTACTTGCCTATGGCTTGATAACCTGCATGAGCAAGTTTGTAGGCCAACTATCAAACATAGCAGTACTACTTAACTGCTGTGTGGAGCGAGCATTTGCATATCTAATTTTGCTGTTTGAATTAATCTACTCTTTGATATATTCTAATTTAAAAAATGTGTTTGCTTTTGAGTGTTTGGCAATTATCTTCTGTTGCGTCGCATGAAAATTTCCAGACTTGTCACGTTCATGATGTTTTCTGAAACTAATTTATCTTTTAGGTTGCTGAGCGCACTCTTTTTTTGTGGAACAATGAGCATGTGGTGAGTTTGATTGCCCAGAACCGGAAAATAATCTTGCCAATAATTTTTGAGGCGTTGGAAAAGAACACTCGTTCTCATTGGAATCAAGCAGTTCATGGGCTTACAGCAAATGTTAGGAAAATGTTCATGGAGATGGATGTGGATTTTTTTGAGGAGTGCCAAAAGCAGTATGCAGAGAAAGAAGCTATCTCCAAAGAAGTGGTGGAGCAACGAGAACAAATGTGGCAGAGATTGGCTGCCGCCGCCGCACAAGGGAGCTGAGCTCAGCTGTGGCAATTTTCGTGTTTATCGTTGGATGGCTTGGGATCATGTAAGTTGTGCAGCTAAATTATGCTTGAAACATATTTTATCCTCTCAAATATCACTCTTGATGGTATTCTTTTTTGGTGTGTATTGTTTAGGGGGCTATTATTTTGCACCATAATCATTCTATCAGCTGCATCCCACCTACTGGTGCACCACACGGTTTTCATAGATTCGACTATGTGAAAGTCGATTCTAGAGCCAATAATCGACTTCCCGTAGGGCCGATGCAAAACCAACATTGGGATGGTCGATTCTTTTTTGGCTCTAGTAGCGACTTTCACAGGGTCGATACTACTGTGGTACACCGGTGGTGTGGACACTGCTAGAGCCATGGTGGTGAAAAAAAAAAACCCTTTGTTTAGGGGTGTGGGTTTTTAAAGGTCCAGTTTTCCCTCTCATTGTAAACGTTAATGTTAATGTAGCAGGCAATGTAATTCAGTTGTGTATTAATATCTGTTCAAGTGTGCTCCAATTAAGAATGACAAGACCACAGCTGGATATCAACTAGTAACAAGTTGACCCATAAAGCTCAAATACTTCGATTTTCACATTTATATCTTTATTATTTTCTTATTAGTCCACATCATTATCACTTATTTTTGTGGTTAAAACATCGTTATCACTATTACTTTCAGTAGAGATGGGAGTCTTTAGGCCGACCTAATTATCACTTAGCCAGCTTAATTAAGTCGGCTTATCACGTTCACACATGTCACTTTTCCTGGACCATTCTAGAATTGTATTCAAGTTGTTTATTAGTATTAATTTTGTGGATCAAATTTCTTTAAAATTAAACCCAGATTCAATTTTATTTGACAATAATTAACACAGTTTAGATGATCAGGTGAAAAACTGAACTGAGTCGGTCCTCATTCCTGCACAAAAGTGTCAAGGCCCCCTCGTGGCGTTTCCCCGAGTCCAAACTTGTCTCTTATTAATAGAGCACAAGTCTCTCATTTGGACGATGTGGGATGACCGAATGAGGGAGTTAAACATTCCTACAACTCCTCACCGCATACATTTTTATTTCAACTTAGACATTTATTTTCGTTTCCAATATCCGAATCTACTTATTTAAAATTCTATTACCAACTATTTATTACGAAATATTTAAAGATATCATTAATTCTTGATGGAAAACATCGTAACCCATCCAAATTAATGTCGTAGTGGACAACACATTACTTATACTAGACTCTCAAGAAGTTTTGGGTAGTAACTCCACATAGAGAGGTGACATGTGTCTTAATCAGAACGACACAGTTTATATCCTGATTCTGATTAACCCACACATCACTTCACTTCATAATCTCCTTTTTCATGGGTCATTTCTCTAACATGTCTTCCAACCTTATAAAAACGTCTAATCATGAGTATATTAAAGTGGGCTCACATTACTGCCAGAGCAACTTTTGGTGTAGCCAGGGCTAATAGTAGGTGTATTACCAAGAAAACATGTATTTCCTCCAACCCTTAATATAGGAGATTATAGTTTTTTGATTTTGTCTCACAATATAAGGCATTCTCACATCTCAATTCAATATTAAATACATTAGTTTTACTTTTAAATTAAACAATACATTATTATATGTCACTCCTTTTGTTTAAAAAGAATATTATATGCCACTCAAAAAAAGAATACAATATTTTATCTTGAAATTTTAAAAAACTAACTCATTTAATAATTTTTTTAAACTGTATGTAAATTCCAAAATTCTCTATTGTGCGAGACGGAGAGAAGTGTTTAGTCAACTTCATACTCTACGTCATTAGATACTAGTCAACAAACCCGTGCATAATGCACGGGTTGCTTTAACCCGATAACTAAAAAAATTGTTTGTGTCACACAACAAAATATTCGAATACACGTCTTACTTTTGAGCCAAGGTGTAGAAGCAAAGATAAATTGTATTTGCAAATTTGTATCAATGAACCATAAACTTCGGTTTTACGTCATTTAACTCTGAAAGGGCAATGAGAACCTTTGGATTTAGGCTCAAACCTTTTTTCTTTCAAAACTCTTTCCCATTAAGTACCTCAATATAGACATTATTTGTAGTGACAACGCACCGATCATCGATATTATAAGTTTGAAGATTCCATCGCCGCTTCAACTTTCCACCCCTTTACGGTCAACAAAGATCCTGCATAAGATTTACATCCAGTTCTTCATAACAAACTAAAAACATATTATCACCATTCATGTCTCAATATGTAAAAGAGCCAAACCTTCATTATCATTAAAAAAAAATACAAAAACGTTCGCTAATCATAAGTAACATTGATCACAAATGACCTCTTTTATAGGCTAAAAACCTCACGAACTTGAAAGACCAAACAATATCCTTCTTTCTTACTAATAGAGGATCTAGCTGGAATAATCTTGAACACATTGAACCTCACTGTCTTTCGTAATGAACCGCACTACCCAATATGAACATGTTCGCCATCTTTGCATATTGCTATTAGGGGAAAAGGAGAAGAGCCATTATTCTAAATTGGATAAGTCTCCACACACACACACACACACAAGGAAACCCCTGCAAATCGATTTAATCACAAAAATGTCGGTCATACTTTCAAACATAGACAACGAAGCTTAAGGGAAAACCATTTGGTGGCCATCTCACTTGCAATGTTGCTTTCTCATGTTTCAATCAAAGATTTCAAAGAGCTACAACGTAGTAGATCTCTAGTTTCATAAATTTCCTCCCATTTCACCTAAAAAATGTGATCTTTATCATGTCATCCATGAAGAAGAAATAATAACAAAACAACATATTAAAAAAAACAGCTAACTTCATTCATGGAAGGAAAAAAAACACTTCAACTATCAAATAATAACGAAACAACATATTATAAAAACGACAAACTTCAGTCTCGAAGGCACAAAAAAAAAAGAACACACACATCATCATCAATCAATGGAAATTTTGAAGCAAACGGCATTACAAAAAGAAGAAAAGCAAGAAACAAAATCGAAAGCAAAAATTAAAGTCACCAAAAGCCATGATACGTTATCAACACTGAAAAATAAAAATTAATTAAAAGGCCTGGAAAAAAGATTATTAAGTAGCACAACCAAATTCAAAGTTACAGAATGAGAAACAGGAAGAGGTCTAGATAGGAGATCTTTCTTCCGCGCATCTGCTTTAAAATTTAAGACTTGTGCTCCTGCATACATGGCTTTGAACCTCCAACAAATACTGGACTGAGTTTTAAAATGACCTGAATGAATTGGTAGAGACCGATTTTTGTAAAATATTAATTTCAGATATAGCTAAGCATTAAAGCTTTTCGGAATCTTTGTATCTAGGATACTTAGAGGCAATCGATAATCAATTATTAAAGGAGAACCTTGGTGATTTTGACCGTATATGAGAAAAACTGCAGACAACAACAATTTTATAATCCTAAGAAACTTGGAAAAGAATCATAGAAGAGAGAAAGAATGCCACCAACTTCGATGAAACCAAGGAACTACAGAGAAACATAATTCAACCAAGTATGAACCTCTGTTTTCTCAATATGCTAGTTCCCACTTTTGAATCCTTTCGAGAAAAAATGCTACTTCTTTGAGCTTCCTAGAAAATCAATGTGTTAAATGCAAGTGAACTAATGCTCAAAATGTCAATGATTCCCAATAGAAGATCATACAAATCATCACCAAAAGCTAAATCACAAACCTTCAACGTTGGAGGATGACTCTAGCAATTTGACACGGTTCATTATTCAACTTATGTAGAAATCCAAGTAAGCGTAGCTTTGATTCGGGAGGGTTGCTTTCATTTGAAACTCATTTTGGAACAGGTAGCTCTAACTTTACAGCAGAGTCTTCAAAAGAAGAATCCTTATTTCCCTAAAGTACCACAAACTTCATTAGCACTTTCTCTTAGATTGGCATCCATTATAGAGTTCGAGGAATCAATACACTTTGAGAAGGAATAACATCAAGTGAAGACGTTTTCTCCGCTTGAAAAATCAAATCCACAATCAATAATAATCTATAATAAAATCGAAAAATCTTTGAATGAAAATTAAGAACACACACGGTGGTTGCATTTGATACCGTATGCTTAAATGATGCGAATATCACCAGATAGCTCATTCCTTGCAACCCATATAATCAGTTACTAAGTTCTACGAACATTATCTCTTTCAAAAGGTCAAAAAACGACATTGTGGTTCATCTTGGGGTTAGAAGAATACCCCGCATCAAATGTCTCTTTTAATAGATCAACGACAATTGAATTTACAGATGGAATCATCAAATATCATTATCGAGAAGAATCACACTTGAACTCCAAACTTTATCATTACTTCAACTAAGGCCATTGAATGAAAATAACATCAATTTGTTTTCTTCAATTTCCATGTATGCCAACACTGTCATTTTTTCTATTATTATCCAATCAAACACAAAAATTAGTAAACAAACTCGGAAGTCGAACTATGATGTAAAACAAAGAAAATCGATGGAATTCAAAGGATATTTTCAGTGAATATTTTTAGAAACAAATAAATGCTTACGGTCTTGAGAATTGCTTCAATCTTTCAAATCACCGAATCAAAACATCATTTTACATGAGTCGTCTTCTCTTTTTCAACTCACGTCTTTTTAAGAATTTCAATATGCAAACATATCAAAACTTACATTATTTTAACGTGATATACATATATACATACAATAAAACTTCTTGGAAAAATCGAACTAATTCATTATTTCACCTAAGAAATATCCATTATACCAACAAAAAAATCAAAGTATTTACGCCTTTACCTCGTGAAAAAGATTCAATTTATTTACGCCTTACCTGTGTGTTTTAATCTTTAGTAGCCCTAAATGTGTAGATAAAGTTTGTTGTTGTTTTACGTTAAATGAATCTAATCGGATGAGTTGTTAGATGTGAAAGATTTAAAGAGGTTGCATGATTTGAAGCAGATTAAAGAATTTGAGGAGACGTGAAATTTGTTTTCCGTGGTTAGTTTGTATAAACAAATTTGGGTATGGGTCGGAAAAGGTATTTTCCGGTAATCGGGTTAAAGATCCTTTGAATACGGACGACGTCATTAGGAAATAGTGTAATTGTTGAAAACGACATTTGGAAATAGTGTAATTGTTCAAATAATGATAGTATTCTGTAATTTTAGGGTGCATTTAAAAGTACCACACACTTTCTACATCGGACACCACAATTTTATTAAAATTTGATGTTTGCTTTAAGCATCACAAATTTTTTTTTTTTAATTTCTTAAAATAATAATTCTAATAAAGACCGCACATCTGAAAAAAATACCAATTGTTTTATTTTCAGAGCATTTTGACTATTGTCATTTTTTTTTGTTATGTAAACTAGTCAAAGTCAAACCATGACTATGAAGTCATAGTCATACTATGAAGTTGTCGGGTGTTAAGATCTGACTATGAAACTGTTGGATATCAAATGTCCGACTATTACACTATAGGATATATTGCAGAGCAATCTGAGAAAGGTCCAACTACAAGTTGTCGGATGATGATGTCCGACTATGGAGCTGTTGGATGTTAAGGTCCAACTGTTACACTGTATGATGTATTGCAGAAAAATTTGACAAAAGTCCAACTATGGAGCTGTTGGATGTAAGGTTCGACTGTTACACTGTAGGATACATTGCAGAGCAATCTGGAAAAAGGTCCAACTGTGGACCTGTCGGATTTTATGGTCCGATTATGAAGCTCTTGGCTATCAAGGTCCGACTATGGAGTTGTTGGGTTGTATTGTACTATCTCTGTCTTAAAATGTAAGTCCGTTTAACTATTAAATTTGTCTCATAATATAAGTCAATTTGGAATACCAATAGAGCATTTATTATATTTTTTCATCCTTTTACCCCTAATTTATTATACATTCACCTATTTTACAACTACTATTACATTAATGAGAGTCAAAGAGTATTCTAGACTTTTATCATTAAAATTAATGACACTTAACCGCTTTCTTAATCTGTGTGAAAGATCTAAACGGACTTATATTTGGGGACGGAGATAGTAGTTATTCTTTGATGAGAGTGTAATTTCTTTTCCAAGTGTGGTGCTTTATGTATAAATGACAATTTTGTAATTAAACTGTGGTGCAATGAGTAGATGTAAAAATCAGTGTAGTACCTAAGGTAGAATAGCATGTGAAAGTGGGGTGCCCCTCAATTTGGGTGTCCAAGTAAGTTTGATTTTGTGTCCGAGCACTTGCAGTAGAATCTGTAAGAGGCGGTAAATCTATATTTTACAGATTCTAACTCACCAGATCCAGCTAAAATACAGTTGCATCACAATCTGTATTCAACAGATTCTGGACATCATACTCTATATCTACCGCAATCTGAAAGAATTTACAGATTCAAGTTTTTACTATTTTCAAACATTTTTTAAAATAAATATACATATATTTCCTTAGAGTGACAAAAATTTGTTTTTGACAAATATTTCATTGTATGTGATGTTGCGTGAACTATCAGGGTGGCGGTAACGGCGGTGCCGTGTGGATATCTGGCTATTTTGGTGTGATTTCTCCGGTGAAATGGATGGTGACAGTGGTGGTGGATATGAAATACATGAAGTTTCCGGCAACAATATGAATATGAGCTCGGATTCGACAAATTGGCAGGGCTTGGTCTGTTTGCAATAACTATTCGATCGTTGGTGAATTACACATAGCTCCTATTTATAGGCGCCGGACTAAGTACGATTACGCTAATGACGACAAGACATAATCAAGTACAATTAAGCATGAACATGATCCTGGGATGAGGAATGGTGGCTCATCCCGAAGCCGTCGGTCCTTTGTGTGGGCACATCGAGGGCTTGGTGACGCCGAGTAGGTAGATTCCCGCATTCAGGAGTTGAGTCCGGTTTGCCCTGTTAGTTGAGGAGGCTATGCGCACTGATGATCTCTGGGTAGTCAAGGTCCGGCCTTGATTCGGAGTAATGTTGAAAAGACAGATAGATCTGTTAGCTAGCGGCTTTCATCCGGCCTGGAAGCAAGCTGGATGAAGATGGAGCCGGCTTAAAGGCTTATGATGTGACCTCCGATCGGATCAGACCCGGGTCCGTGAGACTGTATGCGGGTTCCCCATATCAATGGCCCCCGCTCCGTGCCTTGCCAATTTTCTCTGAAGGAGTTTTATAGGGTAAGGCGTGGAGTAGAGTTTGTTAGCGCTTTTGTCGATGATACGTTCCGATTAATTTCCAGAGAGGAGTTTGGTGCCGACTTTGGTTGTTATCGGCTTTGTGACCGAATCAGTTAGATTCGGCAAGAAATGCTGTGCTGAAACGCGGACAGGCTTAGAGCCGGGGTCGGCTAAGTATTCGTGGAAGTTTAAAGGCGTGACCTCAATTTTGTGCTGGACGTGACGGCTGACGTGACGAGCTGCGATTGCTGATTGGTTGGTGACGCTTCGTTTTTCGCGCCTCGTGATTACTTTTGAATTTCAAAATTTTCAGACACGACGGTTCAGTTCCCTCCCCTGGTACTGCCTATAAATAGAGGGCTACCCCCTAATTTGTATACTTTTGTGAAAACTGCTTATTCCTCAATATAATTTCTCGCGCGGGCTAGCGATTTTCCGGCGAAGATTCAAGTGCTTCTACGGTGATTTCCGGCTGTTTCCTCAAGCGAAAAATCCACAGACAGCCGCTTTTTGCTGGCAATAACAGGTAATCCTTCAATGAATTGATTAATCCTTTATATGATATATGCATCGTAGCTGGCCTTTATGTGAATTTTTGTTTGAACTCCGTAGACCCTTGGGGAAATTTTGCCTTGAAAACCTCTTTTCGTACTGTTGTTCTCAGACCTATTTTTTTGCTTCCATGTACAATCATAGGTCCTTGGTGTCTTTAGATCCTGTTTACATGCGATTTGTAGCCTCTAGTTTGTTTTTCTATCTTGGTGAAGACAGAGGAGGGGCGAGGTGTCGAGATCGTAATGTATTTGTTTGATCTTGGCCCGGCTTCATAGTCTAGGCGATAACTAATCCACCTCGCCCTTGTACTTTCAAGATGCCTTCTGAGTCGGTTACCGAGATTGACATTATCGCACGTGGCCATGGATCGGGAGGTGAGGCCGAGGAAACCTCGTTGCAGTAGGATCAGGCCGAACAAGATCAACCTGCTGTGAGGGTAAGGGTGAGCCATAAAGGCAGAGTCGCTGTCAGTAAACCCACTGCCGCTGTCAAAGGGAAGGGCAAAGATAAAGAAAAAGAGAAAGTCCCTGTGAAAATTCGGTCTGCCATTGCCCTTCAAGAGCTCGTAAATCAGAAAACCTTTGATAAGGAAGTCGAGCGAATATGGAATACCTTCAAAGAGAACCACGAGTACATGAATTTGCTGATGGCCTTTGACATCCAGTACCACTATATGTTTACCCGGCTTGAGAAAGATGAAGTTCGGAATGTGGCTAAGGTCTGTGGGCACGATTCCAAGGATTTCATCTGGCTTCACTATGACCATTTTGTCGCCGGACTTCGGCCCCCGTTTGATTCATTTTTTGTCGAGTTCCTGTGGGAGTTTAATGCCTTGCCTTGTGACCTCACTTTAGGAACAATGAGAGTTATCCTAGCATTCATCGTGATATGCAGATTGTCGGGCAGAGAGCCTTCCATGCCGGTGTTATTTAATTTCTACTCCTTCTCAAGATGTACGATAGACGGTCAGCTCTCTCCAAACTCAAATGCCATCTACTCTTCGACCTTCTTGATCGGGTGAACTCGTGGAATGCGAGTTGAATCATCGGTGGGCTGGCCCTTTCCTCACTATTTCACCAACAAAACCAAAAAAGCTGAGGATGTAGAAGTGGTTAAGTCCGATGAAGGCAAGGCGAAGTTCATCAAGGATCTCTATAAGCTTTTGGGGTACAATGCCAAGCGCAGTACTCAAAAACGGGCTTTTAACTGGCGCCGTCTCTTAGAGGTCACCGAGGGTTATTGTTGAGCGGCAGGGATATCGGGATCAGATGTTGGAGATCCCTTAGTCAATGTGGTTCCTATTGACTGTGATCCGGATTGGATTGGCGACTGCCACATTAACAGATTTCTTCCATCTGTTTGTGGGGCTTGTCAAGGGGATCCTAGCCGTAGACCGCCGGGTAAAATTTTACTTTCTGCTTCACCATATTTATTCGCTTAGCTTATTGCCTTTCATAGTTGTGTATTTTGGACTAATCAATTATGATTTTTGCAGTGATGATAAACCCCACGAAGCAAAGGAATGATGCCATTGCTAAAAAGAGAGCAGCGGCTGTGGCTAGGGAAAAAGAACTCAAAGCCTGCAGAAAACTTCTATGCCGATTGTTGACGAAGAAACGGATACTGGTGAGGCTAATCTGGAGGCGCAAGCCCAGCCCTCAGTTCCCCGTGTTCGCGAGAAAGGGATAGTGATCGGATCCTTTGTTGCTGATAAACGGGCTCGTGAGGCCGCTTCTGAGAAGCCTGTGAAGAAGAAAGACGGTGAGGTTGCAGGCACTTCGGGGGCTATTATTCTGGATTGCCCTGAGAAGGTTGTGGAGTCGGTGATTCCACCGGCTTCGAAAAAACCCAGGCTGAAGGAAAGTCAACCCCCTAAGGTCTCTGCTCCATCTTCCAATCAAAGTACTATTCTAGATCTTTGGGGCGTAAGTAGCTCCAGAACCCCGGCTGAAGCCCAAGTTGAAAAAGAGAAAGATGTGGCCCCCTCGACCTCAACTCGAGGACTTGTTGTGGGGGAAGTCAATCCTCGCTATACAGAGGGCTCGTCGATGTGGACCCGGCCCGATTTTAGAAAACCCACCGACAAAATTGGGGCCATCTTGCTGGGCAATGCGATCGGCTCCATTCCCCGTCTTCAAAATTTCCCATTTCCCTGACCTGACGAAGTACGGATGGAGATCGGTCATGGCGTCACGGATCGGATTTATATGGCCGATCAGGTGGATCCCCGGAGTGGCCTCATGGAGTCAATCGCCGACCTTCCTGCGATTGCTGGAGATGCTCTTTGCGTGGTAAGTTTTCATTGTTACTCTTAGTATTTTCATCCCTTTTGCCCACATGTTTTTAATTTGTGTTGATTTCAGCTGGCTACTGTCGTGAAGCAAGCCACCAGGATGTGTAAGGAGGAAACTTAGGGGAGGATTCAGGCCGTTGATCAGGTGAAGAAGCTAGAGGCCAATCTTGATCATACTGCCATGGAGCTTAGGACCGCCAACAGCCGCCTTTCTGAGTTAGAAAAGCGGACAGCCAAGGAAAAATCGGCCTTTGAGGTAGAAATTGTGAAGTTGAGGACTCTTCGTGAGCAGGATGAGGCCGAGGCGAGGAAGATGGCCGATGATTTTCAAGATAAGATCTCCCGAGCCAAACTAGCGTGGAAAGAGGAGCAGAGGAAATATGTTGCGTTGCAATAGGAGTTCGATGCTTACAAGGCCGCAGAGTCTGCGAGGGTGGAGGCTATAAGACACCAGGCCGTCTCCGATTTCAAGAGCTCCAATGAGTATAAGAAAATCCTCCGTAAACTCACCCTTGAAAACTTTGACTGCGGCTTCTATCATATTGCTCGCTGTGTCAAGTCTGTTCAGAGGGAAGCGGCTCCGAGCCTGGAGGTGTTTCACGAGTGGCTCGCCACCGATCCCTACGTCCCAACTCTTCCAACTCTCGAATTCCCATTTGCGATAAAGAGGTCATGCTTTAATGAATTCCCGGATTTTCGATAAAGAGGTCAGGTGAATTTGCGGAACATGATTGAAGAGGTCGCCGAGCAGAGAGCTCGCCTGAGATTGAGTTCACATCAGATCGAGACCGAAATGTCCGAATCTGTCGCGCAAGCCCGCCCAGCAATGACGGACTTTTTCTAGGCTATCAAACATGATTGAAGAGGTCGTATCCTCGTGGGAAATGAGGCATAATTCAAGTGGTTAAACACCAAGAAGCTATTATTAAGATCTAAGTCGTAGTTTTTACCATTTTCCTCGGGTTAGATAGTTAGATTAGTTAGATTGTTAGTAAAGCCGAAATAAATGTATAAATATAAAATAGATAATATATATATGCTGGCGCTTTTATCGAATCAACTTTTGTATTGAAATTGAATGAGATGATCTTTTCCTTGATGCGAGGAGGTCAATTATGTATGAACCGGTGTGCTCCTAAGCTAGACAACTCCTCCTTACACGAAGCGTTTGAAATTGTCATATGTCTAGTCCTCTGTCAATGTCATCTTAAGCATGGGTCACTCCCGCTTTTGTCATACGGCGCTTTTAAGATATCAATTAAACAGTGATTTAACGTAATAATATCGTGAGCACAATTTTAATAAGATTTATCTCCGCCAAGACAAACCGCCACCGGTAGGAAATCGGATTCCGTTGTCACATTTTCACTCGGCTAATTTTACCCTCCGGTCTTTCTATTACGATCTCGTATTCTAATCGCGAGTTGTCAATTCATTAGATTACGTTTCTAGTAAAAATCGAGTGGCTAATTCAATTTTTACTTTCATTAAGTGCAAATAGAAAGAGATTCATTATAATTGGTTTTAATCATTATTACCAGAGTCAATCATCCAGATCTATAAAAAGATAACTAATTCAGATTTATATCTTGGCTAGATATATTTTTAGCTTAACATCATTATTATAAGTAATATATAAATAAAAATAGAAATAATAAACATAATAACATTAGAATATATTACCGATTACAACTGTTGAAGCGGGGTCGTTTCCACCGGATATAACATAACAAAGCTTCGAAATCAACAATCTTCGATAATTATTCCGCCATTACAACGATACTATAACGACTTTATTTATATATATAAAAACATATATATACATACATGATATATGTATATATAAGGCCCAAAATGATGAAAACAAGAAAAGAGAAGAAAGGAGATGGAAGAAGAGGGAAATGGAAGAAATGGGGAGGAGATGAGAAGAGAGGGCCAAGTTTTTGATGGATATAGAGGGTATATATAGGGAGGTTTATATGGATATATATATATATATATATATATATATATATATATATATATATATATATATATATATATATAAGTATATATATATGATGGATATGCTCTTAAGTTTGTTAGAAGCATGTGGGATGTAATGATGAGTCCTCACATGCACCACATGCACCATTAGATGATTAAAATCAAGCTCGGGAAAATATCTCCACTTTTCCCGACGTTTCTATCATGGCGCTTATCGATAAAATAGCCATAACTTGAGTTGTAGACCTCCAATTGACGTGATTCAAAATGCGTTGGAAAGCTCATTTGAATATCTACAACTTTATGAAGAACTCTTCCCCAGAAAATGCCTTTAAGTTAGGTCAAATATCCGTCGTAGATAAATTACTGGTAGAAGCATTCAAGACAATTGATCTGTTTGAACTCGTAAGTTTATGGCACCTTCTTCCATCCATCAAAATACATATTTTAGGCTCAAAAGTGTAAATCACTTGGGATCTTGGTAAACCTATAATCCCGCAATAAATTACCAAAACACCAAATGTAAACCGACACGACACTCTCGGTTACTAAACCGGTACAAAACCTATAAAAATACGATATTTTATATAATAATTACTACTTATACATTTGGATAAAATTAAGTAATTATTGACTTAAATTGGTACAATAATGCTCAAAGTGGTATCAATATTGGGGTAAAATGTCGTAATAATGATCATTAATTTGTCTCTCATCAGCAGGGCACATCCGACCCTCCTACTCAGCCTTAGCTTTATTGTTGTATTTCTTTTCTGACCGTTTGCAATCCTTTGTGAAAACTTTGACGATTCTGCATTGTACTTGTCTCTTTGGCGGCTATATTTAAAGCTGGAAATCAACTTTGAGTGTAATCAACTTTTGAATTAAATTTGCGAGTGTTTTTTTGAAAAACCCGACTTTGCTTGAATTCGTTTTTTGATTTGAACCTCTTTCATGCTTTCTGATTCGAACCCGGGGTGTCCGGCCCCCTTATCTGCAGTGGGTTCAAAGTGATTGAACCAGGTGCGTATAAGCTTTAACTTGTGAATCAAAAAATGTAACACGCGGCTCCGTTGTTTCAGGCATGGCTATCCGTTAGACTTGGTCAAAATAATTTGGATTATTCTGTTGACTGCTCTGGGCGTGTCAGCTTTGGAAGTGTAAGAGTTTTCCTCTGACATGCCTCTTTATTAATGGCCTTGATAACCGTAATCTCGACCGCCACGGTAATAATTGATGTAGCATTTAAAATTTGAATTTGAAAAGAGTAAATCTCATTCGGCGGTATTAGGCCGATGTGGACCATAGATCCTTTTCAGTTTGCCTATAAAAGGAGTGTTCGGCCATCGTTTTCACCCCACTTTGAAAATTCTGAGCTTTTCTTTGCCAACAAACTTTGTAGCTCTGTCTTTCGCATCTATTTTAGTAATATGCCTCCTTTCACTGTTCGATCACCTTTCTTTAGTACATCGTCCAATGAAATATTGGCGAATTTCTGGGTGTATTTCAATCGGTGCCCTCTGCTGATTGAAAGGGGCTTGAATCGGAGCAAGATAAACGGAGGATCTCGGCTCCGTATCTCTTTGTCTGGTTGGGAAGACCTGGTGACCCAGCCTTCCGGTCGCTACGATACGACGGTGGTGCGCGAGTTTTACTCGGCTCTGTCTGAGGTGGGGTCTAGATGGCCACTAAACTCTGTGCCTGTTCGTGGAGTTGCGGTTCCCTTTACTCCGCCGTCATCAACAACTTCTTCCATCTTCCCCACTTTGACCCCGCCCTTCATTACTAACGGGCCTGGGCTTTGGACGAAGATGAGGTCTCCCGACATGCGCATCAAAACGGCACTCTTCACTACTTGTTTCCTGCTTCGTGGGAGTTCGCCCCAGAGGGGGTCACATCCGAGTTGTCTCAGGATGCACGGGAATGGAAGCGCTTCATCAATACTCATGTGCTTCCCACTGACGATTTCGAAGAGGTTACGGAGGAGGGCTTACTTTTGCATGCTATTGGCACCCCATCCGTAAATGTGGACTGGGGTCTCTTGATGCATCGTGAAGCGGTGTCCTTCGCTATGGGCCTGAAGCATGGTCGCTCCATTTCGTTTCCCTGGTTGATTTCCAACCTTTGTTCTGTCTTGGTTCCTACTTGTCCGTCAGACTAATATCTTTCCCGGAAAAACATTGTGTTCGACGAAATCCTCTCCGGGTCCTCTCCTGATCCCGGTCTCTTCTCTGATGAAGAGTCGTCCTATTTTTAGTTCTTCTCTATAATTTGTATTAGTTTGTCTGAGTGTTGTTTGTACTTGAACTGCTTTTCGATTTGAGTATGAATATGTCTGTAGTCCGGCCCCATTGCCGAGGTCGGGCTTGCCGATTTGAGAAGAGACGCGAACATACATCCTCCCTGCCAGGCATTAAATTCGGAGACCTGTGGTCTTCCTAGAATGCCGTGCTTTGATCAGTGTAATAAATATGGATCTAACTTCCATTTTGAATTTGAAAATCCTGGTGATCACAACCGTATGATCCTTTCATCGTTTGTCGTTGGTCTATCTTCCCCCTCTATATAAATGGCAGAAAACTTTGGCTGTTTTGGAGCATAGAACGCCCTTTCTAAGACCTGCGCTTCTGTTTCTACTTTCATGTCATCCTCCTCTGGATCTACCTCTCCCTCTCTATTGTCTCATTTTTTTACTATGGTATCCGCCAATACTATTCAAAATTACAGGGATTACTTTGCTGACCGTGAGCACTTAGCTGAGAGGATCTTGGATTTAAACAAGATTGATGGAAGCGGGTCTTTGTTTCGTGTGGCCTATTCCGGGTGGCGCCACTTTCTTCTTGATCCCATTAAGAGGTGCAACCTCACCCTGGTCCATGAATTTTATGCCGTTCTGTCAGAGGCTCAGTCCGTCGCAGAAGTGTCCTCTGTTTCGTCCGAGGTATCTAGGTGCGCTTTACCCCGGCCGTCATAAATGAGTTTCTGCAACTCCCCACGTTGATCCGGCCATGCATTTTGAAACGGCCTGGGATCTCGACAGCGAAGAACCCTAATTTTCTCATAGATTGACGTATTCGCGATTGTTCTCCGCAAGGGACGACGAGCCTGATCACAACGGCGTTTTCTCCGGGCTCAATCAGTGGTATCGGGAATGGAAATGATTTATCAACAGCCGGGCTATTCCCTCTGATTATTTAGAGGTGCTGACTGACGAAGAGGCCATCCTTATACATGTTATATGTACTCCGGGTGTGAATGTTGACAGGGGGCTCATCATTCATCGTGAGGCCGTTAACGTTTCATGGGATATGAGGCCGAACCGTCCAATACCCTCCGCTTGGCTGATCTCAAGTCTCTGTATTGGCAGTTTCGGGATGACCCTTGCCCCTCGGGATCAATATCTTCGCTCAAGTTTTAACCGCTAGTGTGTTGTTTTTTATTTTGATGTATTATATATGGGCATGGGCCCTCTTGTTTTGGACAAGACTCCATCCTTAGTGGTTGTGTGGTCTTGACGAAAATAATTGTTGTTTCGAATTTGCTCGTTTGTAATTTTGTAAAGGTTTGTAACCGCTTTTATCAAACCGCAATAATAAAAAGAAACCCTTCATGAAAGAGACATAAAATCGTGTTTTTACAAGATAATAAAGAAAGCCTAAACACTCAAGTCGTAAACAAAAGGTTGACCATAACCCAAAAGAGAAGCAAACTCCACTGACTGTCACATATAATATCTCTTTAGATTATCCGCGTGCCAAGGGCGATTGAGTTCGAGTCCGTCCTTGTCTTTGAGAATATAAGTCTTTCTTGATTTTTCTTGTGATCTGGTAGGGTCCTTCTCAATTTGCCGTTAATTTTCTCTTATCGGGCTTTAACCTTGTGGCCTTTCTATTTCGTAAGACGAAATCCCCAACTCGGAAAGAATGGTCCCGAATTCGCCGGTCATGGTATCGCTTTGCAATCTGTTTGTAGTTGACCATTCTTAGGTAAGTCGCCACTCTTTTTTCCTCGGCCAGATCTATCTCGAGCTTCCTGTTGGTGAGATTATTGTCCAGATCGTATTTAGCCACTCTGATGCTTGGGAGAGCCATTTCGATGAGAGTCATTGCCTCTGATCCATATGTTAGGGCAAAAGGGGTCTCCCAGGTGGGCGTTTTGATCGTTGTTCGGAGAGCCCATAGAATTGCGGGTAGCTCATCGACCCATCCCCAGCCTTCTTGCTTACAATTTCTCTAATACTTTTCTTCAACATCTTAATGATTTGCTTATTGCCGGCTTCGGCTTGACCATTTCCTTGCGGATACGCAACTGACGAATGCCGGTGTTTAACGTTGTAGTCCTTGCAAAATGTTGAAAACTCGTCTCTGAACTGGGGCCCGTGGTCGGACACCACTCCCCTTGTGATGTGTGATGCAGACTTTCCTAGGTGTCCAATCTCACCGGCCGTGTACCGGGTCAATTGTAGTCTAGTACGGTGGTCAAGGTTGTATCCCACAGGGATGTGAGGTCAAACACCAATTAGTTATTATTATCTTGATCCGAGTCGCAAGTTTGTTTAAGAAACTAATGACAAACTACAAAGGTTGATAAAATGATAAAAGAAACCTAACCAAGACAATGTGTAGATTAAGCTAATCTCTCGTAGTATCATGGGAATGATTTCCATCCATCCTACCCTTGGTGTTCAAAGTGTGAAACGGTGCATTCCTAAGCAAGTAGTCTCCCCTTATACGAGTGTATGAAACTACTCTATACCTCCTCCTTGGCCTAGGTGCCCTAAACCTAATAAATTGGTATGATAAGCACTTGAATGCAATGACAATGTCAACTATCCCCGGATAAGAAATCGAATGCCTCGAAAGGTCGATTTTACCTTCCGGTTCTCCTACCCTCTTCTCACACCTAATATCTCATTTCGGTCTCCATTAAATGTGTAAATGCAAGCATTAGTTAATTACTCCAACACAAGCAAACCATACAATGCAAGTAGGAAAAGATTCACAACAATTGAAACTAAACAACATGAACAGTTATTCCCAATCAACATAAGAGATTACACTACTTCTACAACACCATCTTGGCTAGTGGTGAGCTAGCCACTCATGATTAAAAACAAAAACCTGTCAATGTAAGCATTCATAATCATAAGAACAATTAATTCAAAGTAAAGATTAAGAATTTACCCAACCAAAAGCTATCAAATTTAAGAAGAGAAACTTGCATTCAAGATCTTGAAGTGCACCAATGGTGTTCACACCCAAAAGGATGAAAACTTGGTTCCATTAAATGATTCTAGAAATCAAAATTAAGAATTCTTAATGTTACAAGTGGAATTAGATGTTAATTTGTGGTGGAATTTGGCTAGGAGAGCCTTGAGGATGGAGGTGTCTTCAAGCTTTAGGGTTGGGGGGCTGAATAATGCTGAAACCTGCTGCAAATTCGTGTTATAATGGTGAAAAACGCTTAACGAGCCGAGCTGCCAAAAGTTCGGCTCGACAAGTGGTTCGGTACTAGAACGTCTTCAGTAAATTGATCATAACTTTGCGTGTAGACCTCCGATTTGAGTGATTCAAGATGAGTTGGAAAGCTTGTTCAATGATCTACAACTCATGTGAATAAGTCCAAACCGAATTCGGCCTATAAGGTGGGTCAAATGTCGCTTGAATATAGGTTACGGTAGAAGCATTAATGACAAATGATCCGCTTGACTTTGATAGCTTCCGGCATACTCTTCTAGCCCTCAAAAGACGTGTTTAGGCTCAACACGTGTCATCCATCGGGGTCTTGGTCAATCTATAATCTGTAATACAATACAAAAATACCAAGAGTAAACCCGACACGACGCTCTCGTTGTTATAACCGGTACAAAACCTATCAAAATATGATATTTTATATAATAATTACTATCTACACATATGGATGAAGCTAAGCATATAATGACTCGAATTGATACGAAAACATTAATAAATGAATGAGAAATGGGGATAAAACATCGTAAAAAGTATCATCTAGTTGACTTACATCAATGTGATCCTTACGAATCAAATCCTTTGTTTTGCCCAGGAAGAAACTGAATTGCAATCAATGAGAGCTATGATCCGTATTTTAATCTAAGACTACGGTTGGAACGCCACAACGTAATGCTCGGTTACGCTGATAAGTTCTCAAAGGGGCGATCCTCCAATCCAAGAGAATCTCACACATAAACGTGCACACTTAAGACAAGCTTAATCAAATAATAAAATTTCACTCAAATATATGTTGTTCATAAAAGATATAGTATTGGCCTATATATAGACTACAAAAACCGACTCAATGTTCCATCTTCCAATGTGGGACGGAAAACTAACGAAAACTAAACAAACCTAAATGAAAAATGCGCCTCCCACTAGATGGGCTTCGCCAAACCACACTTCAGGCCCAACTAGCCTTTATTGACACAAAACTGAAATAAAAGACTGATTAAACTAGGTGTTTTCCTTAAGCCCAAAAGCGTAGTGAATGTATAATATTGAAGCTTCATCACTCATTTTGGGCTGCCCATACTCTTCATGGATTTCTTTTACCAAGGTGTTCAAGGCTTCTCTCATTCTCTTCCTTTCGAGCCTTGTCAAAGGTCCATCTCTAATGACCAATGGATCACTCTTCTTCATGGGTGCTAATGGATCTGGCTCCTCATCATAAAGCTCATCATTTATCACACCATTCCCTCCCGGTTGGGAAGGATCTGTCCTCAGATCAAAGGGATTATCAAAAAGTGTCAAATCACCACATTGATGAAGGAGAAATATTCAAACGGTGGTAAGTCAATCTTGTAAACATTGTTGTTGATCCTCTCAAGCACTCAGAACGGTCCTTCGCCTTTCATGTGCAGTTTGGTCTTGCGTTGCTTTGGGAACCTATCCTTGCGCATGTGTAACCAAACATAATCGCCAGGTTCAAAGATGACTTCCTTGCGAACCTTATTAGCCTACTTAGCATACCGCACCGTGGCTGCCTCCACATTCTTCCTTGCTGTCTCATGTAGCTCACGAACAAGCGCAGCCTTCTGCTCACCATCCAAGCTAACCTGCGCAACATCAGGTAAAGGAGCCAAGGTAAAAGGTATTTATGGATTAAAACCATAAAACATCTCAAAAGGAGTAAATTTAGAAGTTGAATGTTTACACCTATTATAAGCAAATTCAGCGAAAGGTAAACAAGCTTCCCAATTCTTGATATTTTTCCGAACAAGACAACGAAGCTAAATCGACCCAATACACGATTAACAACTTCGGTTTGACCATCGGTTTGAGGATGAAATGCAGTAGAATAAAGCAACTTAGTTCCTAAACGCATCCATAAAACTCTCCAAAAATGACTAATAAACTTGGAATCCCTATCACTCACAATTGTTCGAGGCACACCATGCAATTTAACAACTTCATTAAGAAACAAATCAGCAATATAATAAGCATCATTAGTTTTAGAGCATGCAATAAAGTGTGCCATCTTAGAAAACCTATCCACCACCACAAACACAGAATCCTTACCACTCTTAGAACGGGGTAAGCCCAACACAAAATCCATAGATAAATCACCCAAGGTGTGGTAGGAATAGGAAGGGTCGATACAAACCATGGGGGCTTGACGTAGATTTAGCAGCCTTACAAGTGATACAAGCATCACAATATTTAGCAACATCAACTTTCATACGAGGCCAATAAAAATGTGACTTAAGCATATCAAGCATCTTAGTAATGCCAAAATGACCCATAAGACCACCACTATGTGCCTCACGCACCAACAAGTCACTCATAGAACAACGAGGAATACAAATAACATGATCACGATACAAAAAACCCTCGCGTCGAAAGAACCTACCATCGGTTTGATTAGTAGTATTATGCCAAATATCCTGAAAATCCCCATCAGAAGCATACAAATCCTTGATAAACTCAAAACCAAGGAATTTAGTTTGCATAGTGGTAATTAAGGCAGGTCTACGAGATAAAGCATCAACTACCACATTATCTTGACCCTTTTTATACTTAATGATATAAGGAAAGGACTCAATGAATTCAACCCAACGAACATGCCGAGGAATTAACTTACCCTGCCCTTTCAAGTACTTAAGTGATTCATGATCAGTGTGTATGATAAACTCTCTAGGACGTAAATAGTGCTGCCAAGTTTGAAGGGCTCTAACTAACGCAAACAATTCCTTATCATAAGTAGCATAATTCAAAGCGGAACCCTTAAGTTTCTCACTAAAATAAGCAATAGGTCTACCCTCTTGAGTTAAGACACCACCAATACCCATACCCGACGCATCACATTCAATCTCAAAGTGCTTATTAAAATCAGGAAGTGCAAGTATAGGGGCTAAAATTAAACGAGCTTTTAGAGTTTCGAAAGACTCCCTTTGTCATGGACCCCAATAGAAGGGTACATTCTTCTTCACAAGCTCGTTAAGAGGGGCTGCGATGCTGCTGAAATCCTTGACAAAACGCCTATAGAAACTCGCCAAGCCATGGAAACTACGCACATTAGCCGCCGTTTGTGGCCTAGGCCAATCCTCAATAGCCTTAATCTTGTCACGATCAACTTCAACACCCTGTTCACTTACCACAAACCCAAGAAAAACGACTCTATCCAAACAAAAGGAACATTTTTTTAAGATTAGCATAGAGTTGAGCATTGCGAAGTGTAGACAAAACAGCACGAAGGTGAACTAGGTGATCAACTAAATTGTGGCTATAAATCAGAATATCATCAAAATAAACTACCACAAATTTATTTATGAACTCTCGAAGCACCTCATTCATCAAACGCATGAAAGTACTAGGTGCATTAGTCAAGCCAAAGGGCATGACAAGCCAGCCACTCATATAACCCAAACTTGGTTTTAAAAGCTGTATTCCATTCATCACCCTCTCTAATTCGAACTTGGTGATAGCCACTCTTAAGATCAATTTTAGTAAAAATTTTAGCACCCCTAAGTTCATCCAGCATGTCATCTAAACGAGGAATGGGATGACGATACTTTACCGTGATTTGATTAATGGCACGACTGTCCATGCACATTCTCCATTCACCTCCTTTCTTGGGCACTACTAACACTGGCACATCACCAGGGACTCATAGATTCTTGAATTTTCCCTTTAGCTAGCAACTCATCGACTTGCTTCTTGATCTCTAATAGATTAAATGTTAATTGATTAATTAAAACGCAAGTAGTTAAATTTTAATTTTATCTTTTTCATAAGATTTTATTGTATGGATTAGATATAGTAGATATAATATGATTATATGGACCCCGATTGATCATGGACTAGACCGATAGGATAGATGTGAATGATTTAATTTTTTCTGTTGGTTTAAAAATTGTCCTAGGTCGTTATGAAGAACGTGACTAGTTTATTTTTCGCATTTATCCCATTCCTCGTTGACTCCCCGTGTGCGGCGGGTGTATTTATTTTATTAGATAGAATTAAATGTAACAAGAATGGAGCAGAAGATGGAGACCAAAGAAAGAAGAATAAAGATCCTATTGGAGAATGGCGCATTAAAGATCCTATTGGCGGTTGCAGCTACCTTAGATTGTGACCCGCGGTTTCGTCAGTTTGTATTCGAAACCGTACCTAGGAAATGTCCATGATCATACCGGTTACTTTATGCATTTATTTATTTTGTGCTTATATTTATTTTATATGATACGATAGATGCATGACTAGGCACGATCTAGATAAATGTGTAGGATATATATCTATAGAGATAGATATAATTGATGAGACCGAAATTAAAATTAATTAAGTGAATTAATTTATGAAAATACTTCCACGACAAAAATCAAGTCGAAATATTGTCTCCCAATATTATAACGACGGTGAAGAGCCTGTGTTCGGATCCAACTGATCGACCACCGCCGGGAGTTGACCTACCTCGGGTATATCGTCGTTATTGAGATATGATCGTATGAGATCTCGTGAATATTGGGTTATGACTTGACTAGAGTCTTTCGGTGATTGGCCACCGTCAGGGCCGTCTGACTTTAGAGACAAGAGGTTGACTAACACATAGTGATGTGTATCGCCAAAGAGTTGACTAGTCAACCACTGAAAATCACATAGAGATGTGAATGGTAAAGAGTTACCTACCTATCGAAATTATCTTGGTTGATCGACCACCGCCGGAATCGAGGTAACTAGATGGGATCTTAGCCACTAAAGGATTTTGAAAAATCCTTGAAAGTCAATTGGGAGTAATTGACTAGTGGGAGCAAAATCATAATCCCAAAGACCATATTTGATTTTGCGTGTATAGACAACAATACTCTTTTATCTTCATTTTTTATGTTGTAGTTTTTTAGCAAATTTATGTTTTTCTCGATTAGTAAAACCAAATTATGACTGTTACCTTTTGAGAAACGTTGTCAAATATGGTTAAGTAATTTTAATCATTTTAAAATAAAGCAATGACACGAGCAATCCTGTTATAGTAGTTAGAGATAAGGAGACTACATATTTAATGCAGTGCTCCAATACTTTAATTATTAATGAAAACGGAAGCTTATGGCATTGGATACGATCCAATATGATCATTCAGTCATATGATGACAATTAATTCAAACATTGGATAAGAATGACCACTCTAATTTTGGAAAGGTTGTTTTCAAAGTTATAAGATTTAAGTATCGACTTAATTCTATCATTGCTTAAAGGTTAATTAAATAGTTAATGTTTTAAATACAATTTAAAAGGTTAAATAAACTATTTAATAAACTTTAGATTTTCTTTATGAAAGGAAATCAAAGACATAGCTCTTGTGATCTTTCTTAAGTCTTATGAAGACTACACCAAGAAATATTTATAAGTGCTTGAAGGATTAAAAAGGAAATTTAGGGCATGTCTTAAATTGAGAACTTATTGAAGTTTCTATTGTAGGCAAGTGAGTTGAGATAAATCTATCTAAGTTCAAAGTCGATTCTAAGATATATGATATCTTACGAGTGTGATTAAAATTAGAAAGATTAAATACAGATATGGAAGGTGAAGCAAACGTTGTGACACTTACCATATTCTGGATCTAGTAAACTGATAATGGAACTAAATAAATGTTATTATGTTCCGGTTCTTATGAAAAACATACTTTCAGTTATTTGTTAGGATTTAGTAGACATATTCAATTGTAAAGAATAAATGTTATTCCGATAAAGTTGGAAGGTCACTGAACCTAACATACTAGACTGTTGTCACTATATAGTTGATATATGTGATGAGATCTCAACTAAATATTTGTGTGGCTGTTATCCTTAATATTTGTGGTTGTTCTAGACATAGTCTCTCTGGAAGGGAAGCGTGTAATTAAACATCATTCTGATGATGTTGAACCATATGATTATGAATCATGTGGGTTATACGTATCTTATCCAAAGAGGACTAAAATACCCTTTTATGAAAAGGTTATAAATTCTAGAAAAATTGTCTGAAGCCTAAACATACCGATGTTTGTTGGCTTGTGACAATTAATGCCACAAATAATTGCTTATTAGTCTCTACGACTATTTTTAGAAATAGTCAAGTGTACTCAGTGAAGTGCATTATTCAGAAAGCCCGAAAAGTTCGAGCTATACGAATATGAGATTGATGAGCTACTTAGGAATTAACCTTCAATTAGATTGAAGTAATTAATACCTGAAGGGTGTTTCAGAAGTCGTCTGAAAAGGAATAAGATTTTTCCTTGAAGGATACCATCTTTGGGATACACAATTAGATTGTGTTCCCAAAATGGAAATAACACTTTATATGATAAAGGTGTGACGCAAGCCATGCGATGTATCCCTTACCCATTTCGGGATAGTGCCCTTATACTTAACCGAGTTCCAAAGAATAAAGGTTGAATAAATTCCATATTAGATATGGAAGAGGATAATGTCGAATCTATCTTAACCGATGATTTGAAGTTATCATAGGCAAAGTCAGAAAGGCTTGGAGCCTAGTACGACATATGCAACTTTGTGGAATATCTTAGCAAGTACGCTAGATATTATTTACTTGTCCGCGGAGCAAAATGTTTGTCTCCAAACATGCTGTCTTCTAGAGAAAGTGTTTCTTCCAAAAGAAACAGTGGGAGTAGATTTAGATCTCAAAGGTAGTTTGAGAACCACAGGGAGTTATTCAACCATAGGAACGTGAGCAGACGCCACATAGTGATGAGGTGTATATCACTGCTCAGTGCACACAAAAGTTCTGTAAGTCTGTGGATAACCTCAAGCCTGAAAAGGTTGTTGGTATGTTCATCTTGAAGAATGAATATCTCATGACTTATGAAAGAATTTTTGAAAGGCAAGATTGAGAGATATGGCTAGGAGCCATAATATCTGAATTAGATTCCATCAGTGACAACCAGGTTGTGAACCTAGTCTGTCTTACCCAAGGAGAGTGTCCCTGAAAGGCTGACATGGATAGTAATATGATTACCATAAGGCTATAGTGACGGCTGAAGGGTATGAGGTGTAAACCTTGTAATTACCTTTATGCTGCCAGCTGAGCCCAGTTCTATTCAGATAATGCTTGTTATAACTTCGTATCATGGCTATATGATAGTGTTGAAGACGTTGGGTAGAAAGCTCAATGTTCATAGACGATAACATGATATGTAAGCCCACGAGATCCATTTATGGACTCAAACAAGTTTCTCTAGACGATTTCTTTGTTTGATAATCAAAGGAGTTTGATTTAGTCAAAAGAAGGATATGCCCAATGTGCAAAATGGATAGTGGGAGTGTGTTATGATTTTTGAGCAAGGTATTAGATATCTATCTCGAGAATTATCACCCCATGTCATAGTCAATTAATGTTTGGTAGTTCAAGTCTTTGTGAAAGCACTTGGATTAGCAGTTCTTATTTTAGAAATAAGAATCTATAGCAATAGATTTAACTGCTGTTAGATTATAGTTTACCTATATAGATTTGATGCTAAAAGAAGTTTAGCATAGATCGCGTAAGGAGATACTGCTAGCCGGTGTTCTCAAGATCTATCTATGTTAGGACGTTAGTCCTAAAGATAAGGTGAAAGATGATGGTTATTAAGGTTTCCTTTGCTACTGTGATAGGAATCATCATAAAGGTAATGCCGGATGTTCATACTCCATGAATAGTCATGAACAAGTATGAAAGTAGATCTAGTGAATTTCGAGAATGTCCTTGAATAAGGAAAGGTTCCTAGTTTATTGAAACTTGGAAATTAATAAACGTAGATATACAGACGTGTATCATGAGTCTTATGAAGGCGAGTGGGAGCTACTGTCTGGGTTTGCAATCACTTTGATTAAGTGATACAGTGAGCTGGAAATGTTCTAGCATATGGGTCACTGTAAATTCTACAAGTAGGCCAAAACGCAGTAGTGCCTTAGAGGCATAGCGGGAGCAGTACATGAGTCTATGAGGTTCATTCCTGAACCTTGTACGGTTCTTCCACCTTTTCTATATAGTTGATATAGTAAGTGGATTCATTGCTTGAAGCAAGGACCAGGGTCTCGTCGAGATTCGTGTGTGTGTTGAGGCGGTTCCTTTGACTTGGTCATTTGGAACATGATATGAAGATAGTCTCGAGTCCCCACGGATAGCGATCCGTTTATGGCTGGGGTGGATTCACGAGTATTGCATAAGATTCTTGTGTTTCAACTTGGTCTTGTGTGTACGAGTGATTGGTTTTAGGCCAAGTGGGAGATTTTTGGAATAGTGTCTAAACCCAATCGGGTTGGACCGGATCCGACCGGGTCGGATCATTTCTACTATTTTTTTATGTTTATACATATATATAATGGCTTTTATGTTGTCATATATACGTTCTTTTAAAGAACCAATTATGAATTGTTATGTGATAACGTCCTTAGTATTAAATCGTGATAGAGAAACCATGATAGGCGATTATGGTTGATGAGATCTCTAATCACTTTAATAAGTTTGATACTTAAATGTCTCTAGCCGATGTACTATTAAATAGGACATTGATAGTATGAACAGGCTAGCACGTATTAGATGTCTTCGCTTTTTAAGGCGTGGATAGATCTCGCTCTATCGAAGTGTAGAGACACTTGACCATGACGTGGACGTGTATTAGAGAATGCGCGACGTTGGGGATCGACCCACTTACACGGATAATGTCACACTATGTGACGGTTGTGTAATTATCCTTTTGACCGGAGTCTTCATGGCATCACGGTGTGGATTGTCATGCTTTGACACTATTGAGGTTTCCCTCAGCCACGGGCGATCATGCGGTAGTGATTGGGTATGACATCAAGCACGAGTATACACATGATTGGTCGTCCGGGAATCGCGTATCCTATGATTGAGATCGAATATCCGAAATGGCCTTCTTATAAGGAATGTCTTACTCTCGTGAATCTTTGCAAAGTGGGAGTAAACGAGTTAGTTTCTTGAGAGCATGATATCCAGATTATAAGATACTGATCGTTGATGTTTTGACACTCGACTAACGATCGTATGGATATTATTACAAATGATAGGATTGTAAGTTACACGGTAATCTGTTTCACATGAAAGGTAGTAGTCATTGCATTTGACTCTTCCGATGATCGGGGTCACGGTGTGTTGCTCAGACGCTATCCCGTGATCGTTAGGCATGAAGGGCATTTTCGTAATTTGCACTTTGTGTCTACGGCCAACATATTCGAAGCCTATCGGGTCACACACATATGAACATCTAGCGGATTAAAATGTGGTTATAAATGATAACCAAATAAGGAAAGTTTATCTCGAGACTATAAGGGTTATAGTGGTAAATTAATATGGTGGTATTTATTTATTATAAATAAATTAAATACAAGATATTAATAATAATTATATTAATTAAAGAATATTCCAGTAGCCAATTGATGCTAAAAAATAACTTGTTAGTGTATAAGCAACTTAATTAATGTATAATATATATATAATATTAGATATTAATATATATATATTAATATATATATATATATATATATATATATATTATATATATATATATATATATATATATATATATATATGTATTTGTGTACATGCGTGTGTGTGCATATATATGATATGCATGTGCACTTGTGTAATAATTATATTTATATAGATTTATTTGTGTAATATATATATGTGATATGTATGCATATGTAAATTGATTTATAGTAATAAAATAAATATAATAATATTAGATATTGACAATATCTTGGGAATATTCAATATAAGATATTGATAATATCTTAGATTTATTTAATATGAGATATTGTAATAAATGAGATAAATCAATCAATTATATTTTCCTTATTTTATTGGGAAAATGTTTTATTCTCCTCCACTCTAGTCAGGGGCGCCACTTTGCCTATAAAAAGGATGTTGGTGTCAAACTCTTTTGTACATCACAATTCCAAGAACTAATAGTTCTTGTGTAAAATAGAGAGCATCTTTTAGAGAGTTGGAGAGAGGGGAAAAGGGCCGGTCTAGCAACCGGAGTTTTCCAATAGCAATCCATGATGGGATTCCGGCGGGCTGTTCGTGTGGACTAGCGGTAGAGGCCGAACACTTGAGCGGCTCTATGCAAAACTACTCTCCTTAGACGGTCAAAGCGTCGATCTTTTAGATCAACCAAGGTAACCACCGTCTACTACTTATTCATTTATTGCTTAAACGAAGTCGATCTTGGGTAAAAGAAAATCAAAATTTTGAATTCCGTTGTGTTCCCGCGTAGATTTCCTAACAATATATGTCCAGAGATTTGTCCGGTCCAGAGGTTTTTTTAGTATCCATTCTTTTATGCTTCAACTTGTTTATATCATGTTGTAACAATAAACTTGTCTATAAAGTTATGTTGTTTGAATTCTAGCTGTTTGTATTGATGTCTATTCCACAATTGAATTTTCAATTGAAACAATCAACTCATACAAATTTATGAGTTAAACACCTACTTAACAATGTATAACTTTAAACATACTTAACAATGTATATCATTAAATTACGTTGTAAAATTTCATATAAATATATCATTTTAGCCAATACCAACACGTGCGCATTTTACTAGTATATATATATATATGTGTGTGTGAGTGTGTGTGTTTGTTCGGTTTTCATAATATGTCTTATTTTTTATGGTGTGTAGTTATTTTAATGTTGTACAATAGAGATTCTAATGCAATTGACCATGTGTATAGATTCTGTGAAGCAGATTAAAATGATGTTGAAGTCTGTAAAGTAAAGAATCTGTTAAAAGACACTGATGAAAGTGCTCTTAATGACTCCCTAATTTTTCTATATAAGACATTTATTAGTAATTTGATTATGCATATTTTCAATTTTCACATATAGAACCTTTCAAAAAAAAAAAAAAATCACATATAGAAGGTATAATTTAATTTGATACCACACAATCCATTCATGAGTATTTTGTACTTTCTAAAAATCTTAGGCGTATCCATCTTAAAAAATTGGGGCGTTACACTGTGTATCTTGCATCTCTCTACATTTTAATGTAAATCGAGCACTTGTTGATGAAAGTATGCTAAAGATGTCTCATATTTTACCTAAAAAGATCCTTACGTTTCGAGGCAAGCAACTCTGAGATACTTCAGTCGAGACATCATACAAAAGTTGCTCACAACTCACGTTCATAACTTGAGTTCCTTACTTAATTAAACTTTTAGGAAACGAAGATCGAGAGAGTGGGTGCTAACTGTGTACAACCCACCTTCATATTTTCTAAGAAACTAAGGTCGAGCGGGTAGACAATAGCTGCCCATAACCCATATTTTCTAAGAAACTAAGGTTGAGCGGATAGACAATAGCTGCCCATAACCCACCTTTAAATCTTGAGGTCTTTGATTCATTAACTACTGTGAAACTATTGTCGAGTGAGCATACAATAACCGCTCACAACTAACCTTTGTAACTCAAGGTCATCGCTTCACAAAACAAATGTTGAGATAACAACTCGTCTTTTTCGCTTTATTTAGATCATGTAAACCAAGTTTGAGTCGGATGAAACAACTCATATCTCTCATTTGAATCTCACACAAGCACACAAGTATGTTGACTAAGACGAATATAGGTGACAATGAATACGACTGAATACGAGTTTGACAATATCTATACCTTACCCGTCATAAATTGCTTAAGCCATATCCCATCAATTATTCATGCGGGTACAATTTTTAAATCACTACCCTCTCCCATTTCCTATCAATTAGTAGTTGTTGTTTCATTAAAAGAAAATCATTATTGTCTTAATTAATAAAAGACTTTTTTTAGGGTAATTAATAAAAGACTTGACGAGTTAATCTGATTTTGTTTTTCTTTAATCCGTTTCAAAATTTTTTTTTTTTTTTGAAGGAAACGTTTCAATTTCTTTCTGAAAGTTTTTTCCGCGCATTTGTACTTTTCTCCGATATATCTCAAAAATCTCGCCGGAAGATTCCTCCATCCTTTAGATTCCCTCTCCAGTAGCTATCCATTCCGTTCGCCGGTCCTATCAATCGTAATCGCTAAATTCATATTCACCATCGATCCCTAAACAATATTTATTTCTTATCCATATAATAATATAAGAAGTTGATTATTGGATTTTATTACTCTTTATGATCATTCAGTTCTGGTCGTTAGGGTTTTGGATTTGATAGTGAGGGATAATAATTCATACATGTTTAACAAAATAATAAAGAGAGGTCACCGGAAGGTGTCGAAATCAGACGGCACCGCCGATTATGTCTACGCGCCATCAGCTGGTCGAGGGTCGACCTCGACCTCCAGCGTTTCTACTTCCACTGTGGTGGTCAACCACGCCTCTCGCGGTGGAGCTCCGCTAAATTCGATGCAGCCTCCGCCTTCGTCAGACCCTGCTTATTCAGTTTTGCAACCCTCAGGGACAGTAGAAAATCTGCCATTCTTCCGTGATGTTCCGGTAGCTGAACGGCAGCATTTGTTCTCGAGAAAACTTCAGATATGCTGCTTCCAGTTTGATTTTGTAGATACTTTGAAAATGGTTAGGGAAAAGGAAATCAAAAGGCAAACCCTTGCAGAATTGGTTGACTATATACAGTCAGGGTCAGGGAAAATCACGGAGCATAATCAAGAGGAGATGATAAGGATGATTGGAATGAACATATTCAGGTGCTTGCCTCCAGCTTCACATGAGAATACAGGTTCAGAAAATGTGGATGCAGAAGAGGAGGAGCCTTATCTGGATCCTGCGTGGCAGCATTTACAATTAGTATATGAATTGCTTTTGAGGTATGTGTTGTCGTCTGATACCGATAGCAAGATAGCCAAAAGGTACATTGATCATTCTTTTGTGCTGAAGTTACTTAATTTGTTTGACTCTGAGGATCCACGAGAAAGGGAGTATTTGAAAACCGTTCTGCATAGGATATATGGGAAATTCATGGTGCATAGGCCATTTATTAGGAAGGCGATAAATAATATACTTTATCGGTTTATATACGAGACAGAGAGGCACAGTGGGATTGGGGAGCTTTTGGAGATTCTTGGGAGTATAATTAATGGGTTTGCGTTGCCTATGAAGGAGGAGCACAAGTTGTTCTTAGTTAGGGTATTGATACCACTCCACAAACCCAAATCAATTGCTTCATATCATCAGCAGCTCTCGTATTGTATTGTTCAATTCGTTGAGAAAGATTTCAAGTTGGCGGATACCGTCATAAGGGGTTTATTGAAATACTGGCCGCTCACCAATTGCCAAAAGGAAGTTCTCTTCCTTGGAGAGCTTGAAGAAGTTCTTGAGGCGACCCATGCTGCTGAGTTTCAACGGTGCATGGTGCCTCTTTTCAGACAGATAGCTCGGTGTCTTAATAGTTCACACTTTCAGGTCTGCTTAAGTTGCCTTTGGGTATCATGTTCTCTTCCATTTATATTTTACACCCTCAAGTTACATGCTAATAGTGATGATTTTTCAACACCCTGGTTGCATTGTTGTACTATGTTACAATGTTATGCAGTACTTTCATCTTCGATTCCTCAGTCCTGGTTTTTGTGGAACGTTCAGAAAGAATATTGCTTTACTGTTTGACATTTGGTGATTGATGTGATTTTAAATGCTCAACGTGTAGTGACGATACAGGGTTTCACCTCTCCACGTGTCGTCTTCCAGTCGGTCTCCATGGTATGAATAAGAATCAGGGTCTGAATGTTGATGCCCGGACTCGGGGCTACGACGATCGACGGACAAGATCCCCATCTCGACAACTGTAAGTCTGTTAAGTCGGTTTAGGGGACAGAGTCCGCACCAGCTACGAAGGCCCATTA
This sequence comes from Gentiana macrophylla, assembly GCA_026214975.1. Lineage (NCBI taxonomy): Eukaryota > Viridiplantae > Streptophyta > Magnoliopsida > Gentianales > Gentianaceae > Gentiana > Gentiana macrophylla. The sequence goes on from CM047810.1 coordinate 33,612,604, forward strand.
TCAGCTTGATAACTTGGGCGAGGGGCAAGGCCCATGAAGGTTAAATATGACAATAGCCTAAACCGACTTAATATTAAGGTTAGGGCATGCATTATCCTTATAAATACCACGTTCCAAGAACTACGTAAGGCTTGATTCCTGGACAAATACAGGATTCGTAGGCAATCTAAGACAAGCTCTTAGACTCAGCCACAAATCTTAAAATCTACAACACGTTCTTAAGGCATTAGGGTTTTGAGTATTCATCATTAGATTTATTCAGGTCCGGATTAATTAGGTGACATAATCTGTCATCGTCATGTAGATTTGTCTTGATCTGGGCTATGCAATAATTTGTGTAGTTCCTTTCATCAACGTTCATTGGCTGATTGTCATTGAATTTTGAATTTAAGGCCGAGTGTCATTGAATTTTAAATTTATTTTGCATAATTCTAGGTTTGAGGTGATATACCTGTTATGTTAATTTACAAGTTGATGTTGAGACCAATTATTTTCTTCTACTGTCTATTGGGGCGTGCGAAGATGGAAAAAGTATGGTCGTTTTGCTAAATAGGTTCTTAATCATCTGATTGTGGTGTTGTGATTTCTAGCCATCTTTTTGTCCTTCTGTCCCTGAAACCGCCCTAAGTTGTGCTACTGTTAAGTATCAACTGAACAGAAGTTACTCTATTGGGGGGAGATAAAGGAGGTAAAGCTCCCAACCCATTAAAGGATTGATTATGATACAGAGATGACGTGCATTTTGAGACTGATTTAATCAGTCTAAAAATTTGAATATCCCAATTCCCAAAGTGTTAATCAAGTTTAAGTTCAATTTGTGTGTACAATGTGTTAAGATAGAGATGTGTGAATTGCACTTCTCCCTAACAACTTGAGCTTTTGAAAATAGTAATTCGACATGGTTTAGGAGCACGAGATATGGGGTTCAACACCCACTCCTGCCACATTTATTTAAAAATTGTTACTTTTACTACTACTACTACTACATCAATAAAGAAACCATTACTAATACCATTGCTAGGAATGTTAACTCTACTACGTGTCTTCTCTTGTCCATGCATTGACAAGCTCGCAGAGGGCATGTTAAGATATATATGTATGAGTTACACTTATCCTTAACAACTTTAGCTTTTTGGAGAGTTGGCAGTTCATGCACTTACAAGATCTGCCAATCAGCAATTCGCTTTTTGAAGTGGGATCTGGGTCTATAGTTTCTCAGTTTCCTCCTTGTAGTAGCGAAAAAATGGCCAAGTTCATGTTTGTTACATGGCCAAACTAGTTGTTTTTTTCAACTGCTTTTTTCCTTATATATAAATTTCTGACCTTTAGGGGCAATAATACTTATTAAATAAAAAGTCCATGGAACAAGTAGATTACCTATAGTTAGTTAACTCAAATGATTACAGTGCTGTGTGGAGCAATCATTTGCATATCTGAGTCTGCAGTTTGAAATAATTTACTGTTTTGGTATATTCTAAATTAAAAGATCTTTTTGTTTTTTAGTGATTGACAATTATCTGTGGTCTCACATTGAAATTTCCAGATCTGTCGCGTTCATGATGTTTTCTGAAACTAATTTATCATTTAGGTTGCTGAGCGCACTCTATTTTTGTGGAACAATGAGCATGTGGTGAGCTTGATTGCCCAGAACCGGAAAATAATATTGCCAATAATTTTCGAGGCGTTGGAAACGAACACACGTTCTCATTGGAATCAAGCAGTTCATGGGCTTACAGCAAATGTTAGGAAAATGTTCATGGAGATGGATGTGGATTTTTTTGAGGAGTGCCAAAAGCAGTATGCAGATAAAGAAGCTATCTCCAAAGAAGTGGTGGAGCAACGAGAACAAATATGGCAGAGATTGGCTGCTGCAGCCGCACAAGGGAGCTGAGCTAAGCTGAGTTGTGGCAATTTTCGTCTTTCCATTGGATGGCTTGGGATCATGTAAGTTGTGCAGCTAAATTATGCTTGAAACATATATGTGATCTGCTCAAATATCACTCCTGATTGTATTGTTTTTTGGTGTGTATTTGTTTAGGGGTGTGGGTTTTTACAGGTCCAGTTTTTCCTGTTTAGGGGTGTGGGTTTTTACAGGTCCAATTTTCCCTGATCATTGTAACGTTCATGTAGATGTAATTCAGTTGTATTCATATTTGTTTATGTGTGCTCCAATTAAGAATGACAAGACCACAGCTGGATATCAACTACTAGTTATTAATATTAACAAGTTGACCCATTTGATTTTCACATTTACTTCATTTTAATTTTCATATTAGTCCACATCATTATCACTTATTTTTGTGGTTAAAACATCAATATCCATAATAAGTAGACCTCCCACATGATAGTCAAAGTATATTTTGTTGAAAGTTTAACTATATATATATATCTATATATGTATATAAACGGTGTCTGAACCCCAAAACGTAGGTTGTGTTTTTTTTGTTTTTTCCCCATAGATTATGTTTGTATGGGATTTATGTCAGGAACCTACTATATGCGGGCCTAAAGTGTGTAAAGGGAAGGGTGGAGTAGTTTATAAACACAGGACAATAATGTAACATACATGGTTTTGCATATTAATAAAATTACATGTTTCTTGATCTCTTATGTTCTCCTACTTCCCTCTCCCTTTTCCCCAAACTTTCTCTTTCCCGGATAGAAACCCTAGTTAGGATCCTCATATATGGTATCAGAGCGTTCGATTCTCCGAATGTGGAGCTCTTCATATATGGTATCACACGCTAAGAATATGGAAGAAATTCTGCAAAAACATGATAAGTTTGAGGAAGAATTGCAAGGTATGAGCTCTATGCTTGAAGATCGAGATAAAGCTTTTCAATCTAGATTAGATGACTTGCAATCCTCAATGCAATCCTCATTCAGCCATTCATGCAATCACAAATAGATTCTATCAGTGTTATGATAGAATCTGCATTAAAAAAACATGAGAAGTCTAGTGACGCATTTCATCAAACACCTATGTTGTCTGGACATTGTGTTGGTACTACCTCGCATTCTAGTGATTGAATTTTGCCTACACCATATCAATACACTTAGCTTACTCGAGCACCTTGAATGTACAAGTTTGGTGTTAATGCGAAGGCTCCGAAGATTGATTCCTTTTGTTCGAAAGGGAAACTCTTAATGACTGGATTACGAGAGCCGACATGTATTTTCAGTTGCACGAGGTGACGGATGAACAGAAGGTAGGCATGGCAAAAATCTATTTTAGTGGCAAGGCTGATGTCTGGTTTGGTAGTTTGAGGCTGAGACACCCTTCAATGGACTGGCCTATATTTATGGAGGAGGTTATCAAGAGGTTTGGGTTCAGATCATTGGCAACAGTTGCTGATGAATAATATCAGTTGGTCCAAAAGGCATAGTGGATGACTATCTCACTGAATTTGAAGAGTTGAGGAGTTTGGTGCAAATTCAGGATCCCTCTCTAACTGAGAGGTCTTTTATTGGATGTTTTGTGAGGGGATTAAGGCCAAAAATTAGGTCAATGGTTCAATTGATGAAACCTACTGATCTATCAGAAGCTATTGAAGCTGCTAGATGTCAGGAGGATGTTATCCTGTCATTATATAGCATGCCTCCACCCAAAGCTATTCCAGTGCTCGGTCAATCTAGGTTTTCACATTTTCCTAGTGAGATAACTGAGAAATTGCCACAGATAGAGAACAAACCTATTTTACAGAAGACAATTACCCCTAAAGTGCTACAAGATAAGAGAGCTAAGGAGAAGTGCTTTAAATGTGATGAGAAGTACACCCCAAGCATAAATGCAACCAGAAGCACATTCATGTAATGCTGGCCGATGAGGATAAATTCTAGGGGAAATCAGTGTCTGAAATTTCTGATCCTAACATTTGTGATGAAGAGCCAACTTGGGATACTCAGTTGTCCTTGCACACTCTGTGGCCTTGTGTCAGCTCATACTCTCAAGATCAGATGGGTAATCAACTACTAGCTAGCTAAGTTGGGTGTGTGAGGAAGCCAACCACCCCATGACTATTACAGTAGCTGATGGCAATCAGATTGTGTTACTGACATTGCACCAACTTATCTTGGACTATGCAAGTGATGAAGCTCCAACATAATACAAGCCTCATTAAGCTAAGGGGTTGTGAGTCTGTGACATGGTCCTTGATATGGATTGGATGGCACACTACAGTCCTATGATGTTTGATTTCTAGAAAATGTACTTTTCAGAAAGAAGGTCAGCACATGAAACTGAGAAGTTTTGATGAGGAAGCTCAACTCAAGTCAGTGGGCTGTAAAAAGCTAGCTAAAGGGTTGAAGCATGGGGCTTATGGTTTTTAAGGCTGTTTGAATGTGATTTAAGCACAAGAGTACTGATACGCCTATGGAGTTAGATCATGCCCTCCAAGAGTTTCAAGATGTTTTTTTCAGCCCCTAAAGGGTTGCCACCTGCCGGAGGGTGTGAACATTCTATTGAGCTTAAAGATAAGGCTTGACCAGTTAAATTGAAGCCTTATAGATATGCCTACCACCAGAAGGATGAGATTGAGCAACCAGCGGAGGATATGCTGAAACAAGGAATAGTCCAGCACAACCATAGTCCTTTCTTTTCACCACTCATACTAGTGAAGAAGGATAGAACTTGGAGGTGTTGTGTGAACTATATGAAACTAAATTATTTGACAATCAAGGGCATGTATCCCATTCCCATCATTGATGACCTGCTAGATGAGTTGGGAAGGGCTAGGATATTTACAAAAATTGATCTCAGATCACATTTTCACCATATTTTGATGCAGGAGCAGGACCAAAAACATACAATTAGGTAGTTAAACATGAGAGGGAAAAGAAGTAATGAAGAAAGAGATTGAAGCTTTACAGACCACTTACACATGGGAAGTTGTTGATGTGCCACTTGACAAGAAGCCCATTGGGTGTGAATGGGTGTACAAGATTAATTATAATCATGATGGCTCTGTAGAAAGATACAAGGCCAAATTAGTTGCAAAAGGTTATACTCAAACCTATGGGATTGACTATCAAGAAACATTTTCACCAGTTGTGAAAATTACTACAGTCAGAAATTTGCTGGCAGCGGCAGCAACCAATAACGGGCATCTTCACCAAATGGATGTCAATACAGCTTTCTTGCATGAAGGCCTTCATGAAGAAATTTACATGCAGCTACCTAATGGTTTCAAGATTGATAAACCAAATCAGGTTTGCAAGTTGACCAAGTCTGTATATGGATTGAAACAAGCCAGCAGACAATGGAATTGTAAACTGACAGAGTCTTTGGAGAAGCAAGGGTTTGTTCAATCCAAGAATGATCACAGTTTGTTCACCAAAGAATCAGGAGAATCTTTTATTGGGTTATGTAGATCACATAATAGCAGCTGTGATCTTAACTGATTCACCAAGTTAAAGACAATTTGCATAAACAGTTCACCATCAAAGATCTTGGTAAGCTGTGATATTTTTTGGGCATTGAAGCTGCCAGAACCCCTGAAGGTATTTAAATCTCTCAAAGAAAGTACACCTTAAATCTTCCACAAGACTATGAGTTTTTGGGGCTAAAACTGCCAAAACACCTATGGAGTCTAAACAAAATTTGCAACATGGAGATACAACTCTACTGGATGATAATACCGCAAACAGATCATTGGTTGGAAAACTGATTTATCTCACTTTTACTAGACCTGACATAGCCTTTGCAGTTTAGCAGCTAAGTCAATTTTCAAGCACACTGAAAATTACATAAAGGCTGCTCACATGCATTTGAGGTATTTGAAAGCTAATCCAGGCCAAGGCATATTTATCCCGGCCAAGAACACTATTGTTTTGAAAGGATTCACTGATAGTGATTAGGCTGGTTGCCCTGAAATTTAAAAGTCTGTTTCAGGTTATATGATGTTTTTGGGTGATGCTCCTATCTCATGGAAGGCCAAGAAGCAGACAACTATTGCAAGAAGTTCTTCAGAAGCTGAGTACAGGGCTATGGCCAATGCTACATGTGAAATTTAGTGGCTAGTCTATATTTTACAAGATTTGCCGCTTTCTTTTCAGTTACCTGCTATATTGTTCGCTGATAATGCCAGTGCTATGCACATTGCTCACGTCACGTATTTCATGAAAGGATTAAGCACATTGAGATTGACTGTCATGTTGTTAGATACAAAGTTAAAGTTGGCCTCTTCAAACTCATGCCTGTAAATACCAAGGAGCAGATTGCTGACATTCTTACCAAAGCTTTGGATGCACCAATCTTCTCTTATCTATTAGACAAGATAGACATTTCCAAGATCATTTAGCCAAGTTCTAGTGCATAAAGGAATGCTGACTACTTGAGGATGTGCAAGCTGATTCATGTATCACTCTCAGTTTGAGGGGGGGGGGGGGGGGGTGTTACAATATATGCATAAAGGAATGCTGACATAAGAGGATGTGCAAGAGACAAATCAGCTGAATATCAGCAGAGCAACTGAGTATCAGCATAACAGATCATCTGAGTAACAAGCACAACTGAGCTGAATGAAGCAACACATATAGTCTTTTAGTGTAGTTAGGCAGGTTATTATGTTATAACTACTTTCTAACTGATTCATGGCATGTATGATTCTATAAATACCATATGATCAGTTGTATTGTCACTTAACTAATTCATTATCTTTGAGTAATAAGAATTCCGGATTTTATTTTGTTGTGTTCTTCAATTTCACAACGTCATCAAACTTCAATAATAACGAAACGTGACAATCCACACCGAGATATTATGACGACCTCTGGTCAAAGGATAATTATACAACCGCCATATAACAATGACACTTAAGTAAATAAGCTGGTCATCCTTTCTTCCAATACATGTACACGTACACATCTAAGTGTCAACACACTTTAATGAATGTGATCTATTAATATGTTCATAAGATAGAAGGCATCCGATACGTGTTAGTCTAAATGTATTAACAATGCCCCGTTTACTAATACATTCGACTAGACATATTTAAGAATTAAACCATTTATAATGAAACGAGATATAACTCATCAATTATAACTGACATTATAACTGATGTTATTACGTCTCTCGATGAGATCAAACGAAAGCACATACATGCACATATTAAAACCTCAAATGAAAGGAAAGTAGATGGGTTAGTAAAACATATCTCAATTCATTCGAGATAATGTGCATGTGTTGTATAATGTTGGATCCCATAAACTTTTTTTCCTGGAAAGATGAAAGATTTTATTAAAATCCAAAAAAACCAGACTATCATCGGAAAGTACAGACAAAACGCCGGAGCATCGCCCGGAAACACAAACAACAAACAACAAACTACTAAAACAAGCACACAAATTAAACTAGCGGAAGCTGTCAAGGCATAAGATTCCTCGAAGTAACTTTGACAAGAAAGCAAGCCCCATAAAGCCCAAACACAATAATCCGGACTAAACTACAATACTACAACAAACAAGCAGTGAAAATAAAAAAGACAAACTACAAGGACACACGGCAGGGCAAGAGTCTAGCCAAATGGACTGTGGCCGAGAGGAACCAAAGCAAACAGGAAACACCACCGGGAGCACCGCCACTGACCGCTGCACCAATATGAAACAAGGAGCCCGGAAGTATGACATCCACATTCCATAGAGAAGCAACACCCTAGCAGCCAACTAAAAGCCACAAGCCTTGGCAGGACCAAGTAGCCAACGCCGATGACCCACCAAAAGCGCCGCCCTTTGCCGAAACCATAAAGCCTCCACCGCCACAGCACCGCCGCTAAGATCTGGCTCTAGAAGACACAAACCGACCCATACGACTCAGAAGCATCGGATCTGCCAGAAACAACCTCAGATCGCAGAAGAGGGAACGACGAGAGAACTGATTTGAGCCACAAAGACTGATTAAAGCAACATATGAACGAAATAGATTACATAAACAAACATAAGGGAAGAGAAGCTAGGAGAGTGGAGAGAGTGGACGTTGGCAACGAAACGCAGCCGGCGACTAAAGCAGGAAGGAGCAGAGGGTCTGCCGAGCTTTTTTCTTTTTTGGGGAGTGAACGATATACGAGAGAGAGTCGATCCAATCTGTTGATCCCATAAACTTATCATGGCAAAGAAATGTTGCACTGTGTGTTATATCAGATAATTTTATTCATTTGAATACATGAAATTCTCTGTCTTACTTTTATTCTCATTTCCACACAAAAACTGATATAATTCAAACATAATTTCAACCAAATTAATTTTTTGAATAAATATTAACCTAAAAAATCCATTTACAGACGGAGGAATATTGAATTTCAAGATGGAAAAACACAAGAAAATACAATATATATGTATATTTCTTATTTCAAAAACCGTAACATCACTGCTTAGTAGTTGTTTGATAGTTTTTCATATGAACGATTTATAAAGATGGAATCATAAACAAACCCAGCAAGTCCACCACCGATGAGAGGACCAACCCAGTAAACCCAGTGGTGTCTTTCCCATGTCCAGCTCACCAAAGCCGGGCCAAACGCCGCCGCCGGATTCATACAACCGCCGTCAAAAGCCCCTCCAACAAGGATATTTGCACCTACAATGAAACCAATAGCCAAAGGTGCAATTTTCCCCACGTTTCCCTTATTTGGATCTACTGCGGTGGCAAACACCGTATAAAGCAACCCAAATGTCATCACGATTTCCAGTACTAACGCGTTCCATACGCTCACTCCGGGTGACAAGGATAATGCTCTTGTTTCCTGTTAATCATAACCTCCCGGGGCAATTTATTAAGGGAAAATCTTTTCAAACAAAACACACTATTCTAATCTAATATGAGTCACAAAATGGTTGTCTATGTTGATTTAATTTGAGTCCGATGTTGGTAGTTTTCTAGACGAAATGTTTGTCGAAAAACATATTTCATACATTCTGACTCAAATTAGGGCAACATTTTTTAACTATATTCTGTCTCAAATTATGTCAGAATAAATAAGAGCGAAAAATAATAATTCAAAGGTTGAAATTAGAAATAATTTTCAGTGTGCAAAAAGACATTTACGTTGAAAAAATTTGAAAAAAATTACGTTATTTTAACGGATATAAGTATGCTATTACATTTTTGTAGCTTGTCCATCTCATCAGTTGATCAACATTTTATCTTTCATTCATCGGTATCAATAATTTATAAAAAAATATTAATGCATCCACAAATCAACCTAAAAAATATCATATTAGATGTAATTTAAAAATATATTATATGCATACGTCTCAGATATCTTGAAGATATATAATACATATTACATTATTATAGCGTGTGCCAACACACCTTCTATTATTGAGTATATAAATAGAGAGAAATCGGGTAACTGTGTGCTTATAATAAAAGTTTAAAAAGAAAAAGACGATCTTGACTTTTACCTTGTATGAGCCTATGAGGTCTATTATATTTTACCAAAACAAAAAATAAAATTAAAGATAATTATTAAATGTCAAACCTAGCACAACGGAGAAGTTATTAGATGCACCCGCTATATGCAGAATGCACCCATTTGACAAGATATACACATTTTATTTTTTTTTTTAATTCAAACTATTAATTATAAGCAAATTGGTGAATATTGTCAAACCTAACAAATATTGTTCATCAATTCGATCATAATTCAAATCTCTTAAAAAATGAAAGAAAAATAAGATTAGTAATTGATCATTAATGCATTACAATTACAAAGTTTAAAAATATACCATGTTTTAAAAAACTTTCTAAAGATATAGTAATGACTATGATTTGACAAGCATACTATTAAGAGCAGCCATAGTAATAGAAATGTAGAGATATTCTTTAGATATTCTGTCAGAATAAATTACTCTATTCTTAAAATACAAAATAATGGAGTTGAATTAGATAATTTTTTTTTTATAGATATTATCTATCTAATTCTCTAAAATTAGACAACCACAGAGGCAATCTTCTCTTACAAAAGTTGTCAAAAGCCGACCCAACCTCTTCCTTTTTGCAAAGAAAATGCAAAAAAAAGCCTGACTTCCATTTTATTTTAATATTATTTTAATAAATATCCTTAAAAAAAATTATTATCATTACAATATCTAATCACACACACATTATTCTTACCATCATTCTACATTTTCCCTCCACTCATCTTCCTACACCTCAGCAAGGAATCCACTAATTTCCTAATTATCACTACTCTTGCTCTAAGCACGTTTAGAGCAAATAAGTGATATGCATTACCGATACAGTATTTATTGTAGTTTTTCTACGTCTATCTTTATTTATTAAGGAGTGAAATAATAAATACAACACTGTATTAATCATAGACTAAGGTTTTTTTATATTTATTTTGACATTCAAATTAAATCATTAACTCATACCCTTAATATACGTATTTTTTTTTTGCAATTGGCTCAACGGAGGGAGTATTGTCAAATCACGTGTGTAAAAAACTCATAAATTGGCGTAGGCATTATTACTAAATTAAGCCTTGTCCTTGACAATACCATAGAGCTAGTTTCTTTTAGGTATTTTACGCGAATTAACTAAATTGAATAATCAATTATTATTATTATTATCAAATTATCATTTTTTTTTAATAATAGTTTTTTTTTTTTTGTTTTTTTGAAGGGAGATAATAGTTAAAATAGAGAAGGGACCTGTCCACCGGAGGTAAAGTTTAGGAGCAAACAAGCAAGGACGGAGGCAAGCAACTGAGCGATCCAGTAGATAATACCACGACAGAGAGTAATGTTTCCACCGACGAAGTTACCAAAGGTAGCAGCTGGGTTAACATGGCCACCGGAGAATCTGCCGCATAGTGAATTGGCAACAGACAGAGCAAAAGCATGAGCAATTGCAGAGGCGATGAGGCCAGTTGGGGTGGTGGTGTTTGAATTGGAACTATTGGTTGTGGTGGTGGTGAGCTTGTTGAACGCCATACCTGAACCTTCTCCGACGAACACAAAGATGAAGACGGAAATGAATTCAGCTAATGCTCCTTTTAGAGCATTTGGGTGAGTCGCCTCTTTCCAATTTCCGATTGCTATTCTTCTGTTCATCTTCATCGATCGATCGATCGACTCCGGGTAACTAGTCTTCTCTGCCTTATCATTTCCTGTTGTATTCCGACTTATATATATATATATATATATATATATATATATATATATATATATTGTATGTACGCCATTGGTGAGTACTGAGTTGTGGAATCAAATATATTCAATAATCGAGTAAACAATATTTTTTATTACTATTATCTTAGTAGTTTATTGGATTGCCGATTTGAATCATGATCCAAGTGTTATGATTTTCTAAATTTTTTTTTTTTCCAATTTTCTTTAAAAACGAGTCCCTTTTATTCAATATTGTAGGTCATAGCCTAGACTGTGATGCATCCAAATCATTCCTACACTATTGGAGTTAACATACATAGAAGCTACATGTCTAAGATGTTCAAGTGACCAAGTGTTAGATAAATACTCTTTGAGGCATTTTATCAAACATTTGACCACAGAACAGTTAGGGAGTAGTTAAATTAATTCAGGACGGTTATGGGTCGGTTATAGTCCATAATACTGTTATATATACTCAGCTGTAGTGTAGAGATTCATTCATTCAGTTGTAGTCCAAAAACACACAGTTATGATAATAAATTCTATTCTCATCTTTCCTTGTCACTGTTCTTCATATTCTGTCACTGTTCTTTGAATAGTCCTGCATTTTTCATTCTTATTTCGTTCATACAATGAACTTCTACATGGTATCAGAGAGTATGAAGTTCGCAGCTGCAAATATCTGATTCTCTTTTCGTTTTCGTACTTTTTCTTTGGTTTCTTGGAGGAACTGTTCTGCTTTTTTGCTTGGTTCCTGCATTTCAAGATTTCGTCTACTGGATTATGGAGAATCCGAATCAGAGTCAAGGCATCTTTCCCGGAAGTCAGTTGTATTTACACCCCAATGAGAATCCCACGTTGATTCTGGTTCAACCTTTGTTGAACAACAAGAATTATCATCCTTGGAGCTATTCGATGAAGATGGCTCTTATCACCAAGAACAAGATTGGGTTCATTGATGGTTCGATTGTCAAGCCCGCTGTTACTTCTCCAGATTTTCAGGTTTGGCTTCAGTGTAATACATTTGTTGAAACATGGATTCTGAACTCTGTTATGCCTAATATAGCCCAGAGTGTGATGTACAAAGAAACTGCCAGGAAAGTATGGCAAGATTTGCAATCTAGATTCTTTAGACTTGATGTGTTTCGTCTAGGAGATTTGTTGGATCAAGTACATGCTATAAAACAAGGAGATTTAGATGTCACTACTTATTTTACCAAGTTAAAGGCTCTTTGGGATGAAATTGCTATTATGAAGCTTTGATCCGTCTCAGACTTGCTTGCATTCTAGTTGTACCTGTGGTGTTATCAAGGTGTTTACAGGTTATGCAGAAACATAAAAGGTAGTGAAGTTCATGAGAGGTTTAAACTCAGAATTTTCTCAAGTGTTGATGCAAGCACAATTAATGGTGCCTGTGCCAACTTTGGATACTGTTTTTGCAATGGCTTTGAAGCTAGAGGATCAGAGGGAATCCCTGAGTAAATTCCCAGATGGTACTGTCTTGTATAATAGGGCTTTTAATCAGAATTCTTCTGGTCCGGGTTCCCAGAATAGTGGTTTTCAACAAGGTTTTAGCAGACCGGTAAATGGGAACAATGGTGGTTTCAAGAAGAATTCAGGAAATACTCAGACTAGAAATAAGGTCCAGTGCACCTTCTGTGGCTATACAGGGCATACAGTGGATAAGTGTTACAAAAAACATGGATTTCCACCTGGTTTGAAGCCAAGAAGCATGGTTAATATGGCAGAAACAATATCAGAAGATCAAGAAGAAGCCCCTGCTGCTGGACAATCTGCTGACAGTTTCACCTTGAATAAGACTTAATATCAGCAGTTGATGAAGCTGTTGGACACTCAGAAAGTGGACACATATAGTCATATGGCAAATCAAGCAATCAGATCGACAACTAATTTTGTTCCGCCTGACGACACATCAGTCTGTCTAATTTAATAAATTTGGTAATTCTTTATCTTGGATTATAGACTCTGGTGCTACTGATCATATTGTCACTAGTAGGGCTTGTATGCAGTCTTCTAGACCTATTTCTCACATGTTAGTAGGTCTACCCAATGGTTCTAGTGTGTCAGTAACACATATTGGTACTGTATGTTTAAATGATAAATTAATTCTGACCAATGTGCTATGCATTCTGGACTTCTGTTTCAATCTTATATCCTTGGCCAAACTGACTGCTGACCATGCCTTGTCATTGTCTTTAACCTTGACTCTTGTCTCATACAGGACAAGAAACTTAGGATAATGATTGGACCAGCTAAGAAATCTAAAGGTCTTTATGTTCTGAGCAATGACAGGCAGATTTTACACAATGTCTATGCTGTCAGTGGTACACAGTTGGATGAGCAGTCTAGGATTGCAAATGAGCAAGTCTGGCATTACAGACTTGGCCATCTGCATAATAAAAGATTGTCTCATTTGAGTTGTATTGATTCCTCTTGTAAAAACAATGTAGATGTATGTCATGTTAGTCAACTTGCTAAACAAAAGAGAAATTCTTTCCCCTTGAGTCAATATGCTGTACAAAATATATTTGATCTAGTTCACTTGATATATGGGGACCTTATAGACAACAAACAGTTCATGGTCATTCTTACTTTCTTACAGTAGTAGATGATTTTTCAAGATATACTTGGGTTTTTCTGTTGAAACAAAAATCTGAAGTCAGACAACTAGTTCAATCTTTTGTTGAGTTTGCTTTAGTACAGTTTGGAAAACATGTTAAAATTGTTAGAACAGACAATGGAGCTGAATTTGATATGCCTGATTATTACACAAAAAAAGGATCATACACCAAACATCCTGTGTGGACGCACCACAATTGAATGGTATAGTAGAAAGAAAACATCAACACATCTTGAATGTAGCTAGAGCTTTGAAATTTCAGTCTAACTTGCCTTTGTCTTACTGGGGTTACTGTATCTTACATGCTGTGTTTTTGATTACTTTGACACCATCACCAGTCATTGAAAATAACACACCTCATTTCTTGCTCTATGGTAAACAGTTTGATTCTACAGAGTTGAGAGTTTTTGGTTCCCTTGTATATGTATGCACTCCTGCTCATAATAGAGCAAAGTTTGAACCTAGAGCTGACAATGTGTGTATCTTGGAGTTCTTAATTTTACAAAACGCCACATTGTACTAGACAAACAGACTAGGGACATCTTTGTATCTAGAGATGTGCAATTTTATGAAACCATTTTTCCTTTACATTTGAAAGCTACATGTACAATGGCAGCTCCTGTTCCATTACCTGTTCCATATGAAAGAGATGCAGACAATCATGATACATCCTCTCACAATAATGAGATGACACATGAGGAATCTACTCACGATGCTTCAAACAACACTACACAACCAGTTCAACATGAAACAAGAAGATCTACCAGACAGAGACAAGTCCCAACATATCTTAAGGAATATGCGGTCCCTAAGACAAAGTCACCACATTCAATAAATAATGTGGTCACATATGAAAATCTTTCAAGCAATTATCAGAAGTTTGTTCTCTTGACAGACCAGATACAAGAGCCTAGAACCTACAATCAAGCAGTTAAACATGATTGTTGGAAAGAGGCTATGCAGAAAGAGTTAAATGCATTACAAGCTACCAAAACTTGGGAGATTGTCTCCTTACCTCAGAAAGTCCACTATAGGTTGCAAATGGGTATATAAAGTTAAGTACCATGCTGATGGATCCATAGAAAGATATAAAGCCAGATTAGTGGCAAAAGGATACACACAGACCTATGGGATAGATTACCAAGAAACATTCTCACCTGTAGCCAAGGTGACAACAATCAGAACTCTGTTAGCACTTGCAGCATCCAAGAAATGGCATATCCATTAAATGGATGTCAACAATGCCTTTCTCCATGGGGATTTGGATGAGGATGTATATATGGAACTGCCCCTTGGTGTCAAGACAGAGAAACCTGGCCAAGTGTGCAAATTGACCAAGTCTTTATATGGCCTTAAACAGGCCAGCAGACAGTGGAACTCAAAACTGATTGAGGCCCTAACAGAAATGGGATTTTCACAGTCACCTCATGATCACAGCTTATTTACTAAAGGCACATGTAGTAACTTGATAGATCTACTTGTGTATGTGGATGACATCATTGCAACCAGCTCAACAATGAGTCCAATAGATGAGGTCAAACAAGTTTTACACAAAAGGTTTCAGATTAAGGATATTGGTGACTTCAGATACTTTTTAGGAATTGAAGTTGCAATATCCACTAAAGGTATCTACATCAACCAAAGAAAATACATTCTGAATCTCCTATCAAAATATGGATTAATTCTTAGAGGCAAAACCAGTTACCACACCTATGAATTCCAAATAGAAGCTATCAGTAGGGGATTCGGAACTACTTCCAGATAATACCATATACATGACTCTAGTAGGAAAACTCATTTATATATCTTTCACTAGACCTGACATAGCATACTTAGTTCAACAACTTAGTTAGTTTCTGTCTCATCCTACCATCAACCACATGCAAGCTGCACATAGAGTTTTGAGATACCTCAAGAGCAATCCTGGTCAGTGCATCCTTTTTGAAGCAGTTAATGACAATCTACTCAAAGGGTATACAGATTCTGATTAGGCAGGCTGTGAGGACACAATGAAATCTATATCAGGGTACATCATGTTCTTGGGATCAACCCCTATTTCCTAGAAAACAAAAAAGCAAAGTACAATAGCCAGAAGCTCATCTGAGGCAGAATATAGAGCCATGGAAAATGCTACATGTGAGCTGCAGTGGCTTGTTTACCTCATGCAAGACTTACATATACCGGTTCAATTACATGTTCTGCTCTTTTGTGATAACGCCAGTGCTATGCATATAGCCAAGAACCCAATTTTTCATGAAAGGAACCTGTAAGAACAACTAATCAACTAGCTGATATATTGACAAAGCCACTGGACACTCCAATATTCAGCTATCTGCTACACAAACTAGGCATCTATTCCATATTCACACCCTCAGTCTTCACACCAACTAAGAATTGATGCTACACTCCTCAGCAGTCTGCTGATGTTACACTCAGCAGCAGACAATCATCAGCAAACACTCTTTCGCGATCTGGCGATGATCATCACAGACAGACCATCATCGGCAAACACTCGCAGATGATCTGCGATAATCCTCAGCAACAAAGAACACCAGGACCACACCATCATCATCATCAAAGATATCATCATCATTATCTTCAGAACATTAAAGTTAACATACATAGAAGCTACATGTCTAAGATGTTCAAGTTCAAGCTTCAAGTACTTTCAGCTTGAGGAGGGGTATTGGAGTTAACATACATAGAAGCTACATGTCTAAGATGTTCAAGTGACCAAGTGTTAGATAAATACTCTTTGAGGCATTTTATCAAACACTTGACCACAGAAACAGTTAGGGAGTAGTTAAGTTAATTCAGAACGGTTATGGGTCGGTTATAGTCCATAATACTGTTATATATACTCAGCTGTAGTGTAGATATTCATTCATTCAGTTGTAATCCAAAAACACACAGTTATGATAATAAATTCTATTCTCAACTTTCCTTGTCACTGTTCTTCATATTCTGTCATTGTTCTTGAATAGTCCTGCGTTTTTCATTCTTCATTCGTTCATACAATGAACATCTACATGCACACTATTACTATGTGTGAGAGAGTGGGTAAGGATTAATCATATCCATCCACTTGGTATAACTAATAAATACCTGCTGCACCATAATTTCTCTCCATAGGCTGCTGCCACTATATGTTTATCATCCTCTTTGCCTTTCCAAACAAAGGTGTCATTCTGTTTATCCCCACACTCGACGATCGACGCAATAATGCAGTAGAATTCATTTGATTTTGGTAGATCAAATGGGCTTCCATATTTCGCTTTGAGCAAGGTCAGACTTAAATGTTGTTCTCCTGTCATCAGTTGTCACACCAATTTTCGTGAGGAGGGCCTCAATTGTTCATAATGCAAAGTCGTCTGAAGACTCTGAACACCATACCCCTTCATGCAGAGTTTGTGCCGAGCAATTGTGTGAGTATGTTTGTGGTTTTCATCATCTTCTCAAAAGAAGTCACAACATACTTTTTTCATGTATGTTTAAGACATACTGTGGCAGCCTGGAAGTTTGCATCACATAATAGGAAAAAGTAGATAGCTTGCTTTTAATCAAAATTGATCGCACCGCTTTAGAGATGCATTTGAATTTCCAAGACAACAGTTTATTACGTGTTTTTCGATAATAAACCGATAAGTATTCCTGGTGACACATGAGTGGAGTTAAGGCGTTCCAAGATACTACCTCCGGTCTAAAATGTAAGTCATCCTAGCATTTTTAATTTATCTCATAATATAAGTAATTTATTTTACACATTTCAATGCATGACCTTTCATACACCATTTAATAAATCCTAAGGGCATTCTAGTCTAAAACTATTAAAATTGGACTATTTATTGAGCTTCTTAATATGTGTGTCAAAAGCTAGGATGACTTATATTTTAGACTATTTCCCAAAATCAGCAGTATGTTGCATTTGTAACCGTGCTCGAATCAAGGTTCAAAGTTGAGTAGTCACTTTTTTTTAAGTGTGAAACATTGACTTCGCAGTACTGATTTGCTGGCCTAAACAATGACAAAACTCTTTAAGCATTGTTTCCATGGTAAAGGATTGTTCTATCGGGGCCTCTAAAAAAAAAAAGGTCGTTAGCAAAGAACATGTGAGACAGTTTTGGCCCGTTTCGTGACACTTTAATCGGCTTCCAGTCTCCCTTTCAAATAGAGGCCTCAATATTTTGGCTCACGATCTCCACACCTAAAACAAATAGATAAAGTCCAAGGGGATCCCTATTTCTAATACCACATTGTGGTTGAAAACAATTTAGGCAATTTTCGTTCCAAATAATTGATAAACTGCTGGATTTCAAACCAAACATAATCAATCGAGTAATGTTGTTTGAGAAGCCATTAACCTTTGTTTTTTGTTGCTAAGAAATCACACTGACCGGATCGATTTTGTGGCGGAGGAAGGGGTAATGCTCTGACTATGCATCCATCTAGGCTAGATAGACCTATATAAATGCCTCAAACTATGCTTGCTGCTGCAGGATGGTCTACAGGTGTTGTGGAGATACAATCTCTAGATACTTTCTGTCATTGACAGTACTAGAGTTGATCGAGGAAGAAGTTTCACTACTGGATTAGTTGTGAAACTATAACTAGTGGAGGTGGTGAAGGAAGTACCTAGAGATGGTACCTAGAGCTGGTCAGGAGCCCGACTGCCACTTCTTAGGCCCATTGGAAGAAGGGGATCAAGTGTCTACCATGACCTTTAACAAACATGTAGAAAACAAATGATGAATCTAGCCTATACATATCCAAACTTAACTCTAAGATTAAAACCTTAACAAGAACGGAGCCCCAATTACGTAAAGCCAGTGTTCCGATACCAACTATAACGATCCGAACCTAGTCTAGGGGTAGAATAGGAAAAAGCCTCTTGGCACGTGCACAATCCATGACAATTACCCACGTCAGCCTTAAATTACAGTTACATCATTCAAGATATTTCATGGAAGCATTGAAAAGACAAGAATGTGAAATCAAGAGAGAGAAACGTAAGACCACTCAACCCCATAATTAGAATATAAAAAAGCGTTATGTCCACAGCTGGCATGGCCATTGCTGAATCGGTGGTACCAGGAAGGTAGAGCGGCAACTGCACCGACAGAGGCAACCTTCCCGTTTTGAAACCAATTACACCCACAATATCCACAACTACCATAAATAACAACAAAATCTCGAAACAATATCCACTGATATATATATATATATATATATATATATATATATATATATATGTGTATATATACATATATCTAACATTATCACAAACCTCAATCCTCACAACTACTCATACATACTAGAAAGGAAATGTACAAGCTCTAAGAAGAACGCATGTCTCAAAAATGGGTCACTCATCTTACATCTCAACAAAAGGAAATAACATGAATGAAGTGCATCATAAAACATGATATCTAGCTGACACAATGAGAATCTCTAACTGAATCCTCTTATCCGACATCACTAGCATCACCTTTCTTTGAAAATTGTTAAATAATTAGTGAGCACACGTCTCAATAAGAAAAAAACATAATCAATAGAAACCATGAGAATATTTGGGAATATTTTCATAGTTCTCTAATGATCAACTGCTTTGATACCGAAAATAAGGATAATAATAATATCATTACAAAATTATATATATTAAGATACTAAATATAAGGATAATAAAATATCATTAAAGAATTATATATATTATGTAAGTAGTAAAGAGTGACTCTAAATGAGAAGTGAGTAAGCAATCACGAATGATAATGATACTGAGTAAGTTACTGTTCTGCAGTGATAAGTTTTGGTGTCAATATATGGATTGACTAATTCTATAATGTAATGTTCAATGTAACTAAAGTGAAGTGAAAATAATGATATCAATATCCGACTGACTAAATTATTAAAATGACATAGAAGCAGACTGGTCCATAGTTAAGTACTAAGCCTTCGTAATGCCCACGAAGTGAGAGCCCCTCATAAATGTAAGACTTGAAGGGATAGTCCTATCTTCTGTAACCCTCAAATGGCAAGGTAATGAAAAATATAATAATATCCTCATAAATGTAAGTCCCGGAGGAATAGGTCCATCATGTAACCCCCAGATTGTTGAAATTTTTGAAATTGAAAACACAAGACAAAATAAAATGCGGAATTCTCATTAATCAGTAAAATGATCAAGTTAAGTTACACTGGTGCTGATCATAAATATATATAAGTTATAATTCACTACAATGGTCATATTCTGCTACAACTGAATTAAAAGAAGTTACAACAGCATAAGCTGTAAGGTCCTCTGCTGAATCTTCAGGTCTGCTTCTTGGATGAATTCTTCACTCAACTGAATTCTTCAACTCAGATGATTTGATCACATCTGAATCCTCTCAGCTGAATATCCTAGATTATGAGTGTGTGCATATCCTCTTTCATCCAACACTCATTTATCCATATATTATAACATTAATGGCGATGTAATGAATAATATAATAATATCCTCACAACTGAAGCCTTAGAGGAACATCTATCCATATATTATAACAAAAATGACCATGTAATGAATAATATAATAATATCCTCACAACTGAAGCCTTAGAGGAACATCTCTTGTAGCCCCCGGATAGAGAGGTAATGAACAATAAATGAAATAAAGTACTGATGAGAGTCAACTTTACTATGCTTCGGTGCATGTTTTAACCCCCATTTATGACACATTTGGCTTATATTGGGTACTTTTAGACCATTTATAGGGCAAAATGCATTGCACACTCACTTTGAAGGAAACCGTCACATTGATGGAAAACCTTGGCATTTTACGATGTTTTTGACCCTTTTCGAGACCTATTTATCTTGTGGAATTATGCTTAGTATGTGTTTGAATGTTGTGATACAGGAAATAAGTGATTCATGAACCCGGAAGTTAAGGCACGAGGCTTAGAAAGACGAAACCGAAGCCCGGGGATGGAAACGGATCAAAAATAGTTGATGTTTTCGCCTTACATTCACTTTATCTGCACTTTGAGAAATGTTGGAGGCATTTTCTGGACTTTTGGTCTTCATTAAAGTTGTAGATAATTGAATGAGATTTCCAACGAACTTTGAATCACTCAAATCGGAGCTCTACACGCAAAGATATTGCCAGATTACTGAAGGTGTATCAGTCCAGTTTTTTGGCGCGCGCTGAAAACTTTGGGGTGCGCCAAAGTAGAACAGAGACCTCCCAGAATCACAGAGTCAGTTTTGGGACGCGCCAAAAGCACTTTTCCTGCACTTTTTTTGGACATATAAATAGCTCTTTTTCAGATTTTTCCTCATTCTCTTAGACCCAAAACCTTAGAAACACATACTCTAGGTCGAAATTCCACCCCTCTTCCCTTTAGATTAATTTCTACACCTAATTTACTTAGATTAAGCTCAATCTTGCTTAGATTATAGCTCATCTTACTTTATTTTTTGTATTGTTGGATCTTCTTCTTCACCAAGTGACATGGGTTTGTGGAGATTGAAGAAACATCATCCTCTTCGATTTTGGTAATCAATTTAGTTTCCTTTCTTGTTTCATGGCTTTAATTCTCGTTTTGATTGTTATTTCTTGTTTTACTATGAATAGCTAAACATTTCATAGTCAAATCATGTGAAAATTGAAGAAATCACCCTCTAATTGTTGAAATTGGGAATGAGTAGTGTTTAATTGTTGTTATATCGACGAATTCATGTCTTAAAACTTGTTATTAATGTTTGAATTAGACTGTACACCTAGTTCATGAACGCACACACCACTTTTATAAATGTATGTTGCGAATGGGTGTGGGAAAATGGGTTTTAAGATCATTTCTTATAATCAACTGAGTTGTTTGGATTGATTAGGGAGTGAGGTTCAATCGGTTGTGAAATTGAGCAACTCTAGTGCGTTAATCTTGTTTCGGTCAGTCAAATCCTTAAAGGCGGACTATTGAACCGGGCAAAGGGTGTTTGATTGTTGCATGGCGTCTTACACTAGCTTAGGAGTTTGCACCCATGAATGAGTCGGTATAAGTGTTAGGTTGGTAGGTTGGTTAATCCCATTCCCGAATAATTGATTAGAGGGGCGAAAGTAATCAGTTGGATCATGGTTTGACTATGTCTCTTTCTCTCTTTATTTCTAGTTTAAATATCGTTTTAGCATAATTGAATACCTGAAGTATCTTTGGTTAACCTAAACTAAATCCGAAAACGACTTTGGTATTAGATAAATTCCTCGTGGGATACGACCTTGCTCACCTCTATAGTACTTCCGACCCGGTACTCTGCCGGTTAAGGTTGATCGTTACTATTTTGGTCATCAAGTTTTCTGGCGCCGTTGCCGGGGAGTTAATCGATATCTCTTAAGTCATTGGAAGACTTAGGCTTAGGTTGTTTTTATTTTATTGTTTTCTTGTTGTTTGAGTTTGTGCAGTTTATGATCTAAACTCGTCATGGAATTTACTAATGAGCAACCTATGTTCCAAGCTCAAGTACCTCCACCAATTTTCAACGAATTCCACAACATTAACCTCATGCCAATCTCCCAAGTAACACAAGTCCCAATTCAACAAGCTCCAATTCAAGGCCAAGGCCGATTACTTAAAGATTATTTCATGCCACGTGAAAGATTTATACATAATGCCATTCGCTTACCTCTTATTGATGCAAGTGACTTTGAGATCAAACCACATGTGTGGAATTTGATAAAAGAGCATGCACTCTTCTATGGAACTGAGAGAGAGGATCCATATCAGTTTTTGTTGTGGTTCACAAATGTTTGCGGGACAATGAAGATAAGTGGAGCAAGTGATGATGCAATCTGATTGAGGATATTCCCTTTTGCATTGAGAGATAGTGCTGTTGATTGGTTAGACTCTCAAGCTCATGATTCATTGCATACGTGGGAAGACTTGACTTCGGCTTTCTTCTCGTACTATTTTCCACTCCATAAAACAATGGAGATCCGGGCTGAGATCTCAAACTTTTCACAACATCCGGGTGAACAACTTTATGAAGCATGGGACCGAATGAAGGCTTTGCTTAGAAAATGTCCACATCATGGGTATGAGATATGGTCACAAATGCTAATTTTTCATTACGGATTGAGAGATGATGTAAGAAATTTCTTGGACTTGGCAAGTGAAGGATCACTATTGAGCTTGACGGCCCCAGATGTGTATGCAACTATTGAGAGGATTACTACTAACAATAGGCAATGGGACAAGGGCAAGACTCAAAAGAAGGTAGTTGAGACCATAAAAATAGATGAACAAAAATTGATGATGGCACAGATGGAATCTATGGAGAAGGCAATCATGGATCTTGAAATGGGTCAAAGGCTACAACAACAAGGTTTTTCTCACCATTTGAATCAAGACCATCAACCATTTCCACAAGTTCCTTATGCACCACTGGATTGTCTCATCAACCACAACATCAACAGAGGAATCCTCAATGGGAAGCAACAATAGAAAGCATAGCAATGATTATTGATGCATTTGTCAAGAATGTGGAGCAATACAAAACCATTACAGATACACGTTTGGTAAACATGGAAGATTCATTGAAAAGTTTTGAAAACCAAATGAGGCACTTGACCAATTACTTGAATACCGCACCGGTTCAAGTCCTACCAAGCAATATCGTGACAACAAAATGAGGTAAATGCTATCTTTGCGGTGTATGATGGTGAGGATGATGATGTGGTTACAGAAAGTTGTGAGGCAGTTAGAGTTGTAGGGTTGGTAGAGAAGACAAAAGAAGTGTTGGTTTTTGATGAAGCAGCTGAGCAAGACAAGAAACTCGAAGGAAATCTCTTGGGTAAGCATGTGAACAACACTTCCGAGGGCAAGGGAAACTCAGTTATATCTCAATCTAGCATTCATTTTGATTTGAGTTCCCTTCCCTTTCCCCCATCTCATGATAAGAATGTGAGTGTTGTAAGTAAAAAGCAAAATCCTTTCCTTGACATCTTGCGTAAAGTGACGATAAACATTCCATTAGTTGATGCTTTAATGAACATGCCTTTATATGCTAAATTTCTTAAAGATGTTTTATCGAAAAAGCCTAAAATTCAAAGTGTGGTTTATTGTAATGAAGAGTGTTCTGCGATTTGTCAAGAGAGAGTTCCGCCTAAACTTGGTGACCCCGGGAGTTTTTCAATCCCATGCATGATAGGTAGCTCAAACAGTCTCAAGGCCCTATGTGATTTAGGAGCTAGTGTGAATCTTATGTCGTACGCTACTTATAAAGAACAACTGGAATGGTTCTTTCTATGGCGGATAGGTCCATTAGGTACCCTAGAGGCATCGTTGAGAATGTGCTAGTCCAAGTTGATAAATTTGTTTTCCCGGCTGATTTTGTCATCTTAGACATGGAAAACAACTCTAGGATGCCTATTTTGCTTGGTAGACCATTTTTGGTTACGGGGGGAGCCTTGCTAGATATGTGAACAGGGGAGATCGCTTTGAGAGTTCACAATGAGAGCGCCACCATCAAGGTTTATGAGCATGTAGGCCATCCTTGTGATGAGTGGGGTAAGAATGAGGGGATTGATAAGATAGAGGTCTTTCAAGTGAGTCAAAGCACTCAAGAGTGGCCAAAGAATGAGAAGAGTGAGTTTGATGCCGATGGGGGAAGAAAGAATCCTAATGTAAAATTTGGGGGAATCAAGTCTCGTCAAGGACTCTAAACTTGACAATCAAATCGTATAACTCCATCAAACTTCTTTCTATCCACCAATTCCACCTTCGTGTCAATAATATAACTCTAAAGTTGACACAGTATAAGTCATTCCGTCAAGCCAATGACCTAAAACAAAGGCGCTCGGGGGAGGCAACCCACCGTTTCTCTGTTTTTGCTTTAGTTTTTGGTGCTAAGAGTGGTCTAGGGTGCTACTTTGGGGGATCTTGGTACCGTTTTTGAGTGGTTCTTCTTCAGTCCGTTGTCGGCTAGTATTTTTTTTCATGGATGTTGTTTTACTTGTTTGATTGTCTTTGCATCGCATGCACCCCGAGTCGGGTCCCCTTTTGCTTTCATATGATCGTGTTTATGACTTTGCGCTTTTTGATTATATCTCGATATATGTTGCTTGCTTTTGGCACGGTGGCTATTCCCCGTGCATGCGCTTTCTTGGTGTTTTTGTCCCATGGCTTTAGGTATTCGAGTGGAGCTTTCGTGGATAAGTCATGTACATGGTTTGCGCCTCTCTGCCGGGTTAAGCTAAGCTTTCTCCTTTATCATTCACACACTGAGGACAATGTTGCATTTAAAGTGGGGGTGGTAGGCTTAGCTATGATATGTGCTTCGTTGTTGATTGTAGCCACTGTGTTGTATGCTTAGCGTTTGGTCACTACTTTAGTAAAATTTGAGCTATTTTTAAAATTTTCCAAGGTTTTGATGTTGCATTCGTGTGTTGAGCCTTCATGTTGTTATGATAAATGGTTTAGTGAATGTTTAAATGCATGTTACTTGGCTTACTACCTTATCTTGGAGATGGGATTTCATGCACGTATAGCTTCAATTTCATGAACCATGGTAACTAGTGACCGATTATGGTAGGCTTAGGAACAATTCGGCTACCTAGAACTCATACCATTAACTTCGAGACGAAATAGAAAGGCCGACCTTGTGTAGAGTTTGGGATGATAGTTATGGTGTTTCTTTGACCTAACTAGAGCCAAATAGCCGTCCCATAACATATTCCATAGTAACCCCTCTAAGCCTTGATAGGATGGTTGGACCCCCTATCCGACACTTAGCCGTTCATTTTTAGCCCGTAATTTCCCAACCTTGAGCCTTATTCGTGGTCTACATTCCCTTGAACACCTTACGAGTTGAGCTTAATCATTTCATTTTATCACACTTGCTTAGGCAAGTGTGGGGTGGTAGAGTGGTGTGTATGTTGAGTGGAGTCGGTATTTTACGAGCTATGTCACGATTTGGAGGGTATGAGCTCGATTTATTTATTGTGTATGTAATGGCCTTTGACTCAAATCTAATAAAAATTAAAGTTAAAAAAAAATCAATCAAAAAAAAGAAGAAAAAAAAATCAAATAAAGTTGTGATAAGTGAATAAAGGTTGAGTCAAAGAAAGCCAAAAGTTTTAGGACTCATGTTTTGATTTATTATATGATGTTGGTGTTTCGGATGAGTCCTTAATGTAGAAACATGATTTCTTATACATTTTTGCCTCGTTACACTTGAGACATAGTGCGATATGGCATTTTATTTCTTGGATCATGTTTCTAGTTTCATTTTGAGCTAGAGAATGGTAGAGCTAGCTACGTTTTGTATTGTTACACCCCGTGATTAAGCTTGCTCGTTTTGTCGGTTTCTTGTTTATTCCTCAGAAATTCCCTTCGGTTAGCCCCGTCCCTAGCCGAACGTTATAACCGTGCAAGTCCTACTCAACCTTGCTTAGCCTCGGTTGTCCCGATTAGTGGAGATGTTTATGAAGTATGAGCCTATGTTGTAGTCACAATAACCTAGCATCCATAATCCAAACCGGTGAACCGTGGTACATGTAGGAGAAGCTATTCACACACTCACATCCTGTTTGCATGATAAGGTAGGGTTAAGTTGCATGTTTTTACTCTTTTACTTGTCGGTTATCATTGATATGTGATTGGTTTGACCTACGCATGTAACATTGACTCATTGGATTCTTTTAAAATGCTTATTTTGCTCGAGGGCGAGCAAACGCTAAGTGGGGGTTGGTTGATGAGAGTAAACTTTACTATGCTTCGGTGCATGTTTTAACCCCCATTTATGACACATTTGGCTTATATTGGGTACATTTAGACCATTTATAGGGCAAAATGCATTGCACACTCACTTTGAAGGAAACCGTCACATTGATGGAAAACCTCGGCATTTTACGATGTTTTTGACCCTTTTCGAGACCTATTATCTTGTGGAATTATGCTTAGTATGTGTTTGAATGTTGTGATACAAGAAATAGGTGATTCATGAACCCTGAAGGTAAGGCACGAGGCTTAGAAAGACGAAACCGAAGCCCGGGGATGGAAACGGATAAAAAATAGTTGATGTTTTCGCCTTACATTCACTTTATCTGCACTTTGAGAAATGTTGGAGGCATTTTCAGGACTTTTGATCTTCATGAAAGTTGTAGATAATTGAATGAGCTTTCCAACGCACTTTGAATCACTCACATCGGAGCTCTACACGCAAATATATTGCCAGATTACTGAAGGTGTATCAGTCCAGATTTTTGGCGCGCGCTGAAAACTTTGGCGCGCGCCAAAGTAGAACAGAGACCTCCCAGAATCACAGAGTCAGTTTTGGGGCGCGCCAAAAGCACATTTCTTGCACTTTTTTTGGACCTATAAATAGCCATTTTTCAGTTTTTTCCTCATTCTCTTAGACCCAAAACCTTAGAAACACATACTATAGGTCGAAATTCCAACCCTCTTCCCTTTAGATTAATTTCTACACCTAATTTACTTAGATTAAGCTCAATCTAGCTTAGATTATAGCTCCTCTTACTTTATTTTTTGTATTGTTGAATCTTCTTCTTCACCAAGTGACATGGGTTTGTATGGAGATTGAAAAAACATCATCCTCTTCGATTTTGGTAATCAATTTAGTTTCCTTTCTTGTTTCATGGCTTTAATTCTCGTTTTGATTGTTATTTCTTGTTTTACTATGAATAGATAAACATTTCATAGTCAAATCATGTGAAAATTGAAGAAATCACCCTCTAATTGATGAAATTAGGAGTGGGTAGTGTTTAATTGTTGTTATATCGACGAATTCATGTCTTAAAACTTGTTATTAATGCTTGAATTAGACTGTACTCCTAGTTCATGAACACACACCACTTTTATAAATGTATGTTGCGAAGGGGTGTGGGAAATGGGTTTTAAGATCATTTCTTATAATCAACTGTGTTGTTTGGATTGATTAGGGGGTGAGGTTCAATCGGTTGTGTAATTGAGCAACTCTAGTGCCTTAATCTTGTTTCGGTCAGTTAAATCCTTAAATGCGGACTGTTGAACCGGGCAAATGGTGTTTGATTGTTTCATGGCGTCTTACACTAGCTTAGGAGTTTGCACCCATGAATGAGTCGGTATAAGTGTTAGATTGGTAGGTTGGTTAATCTCAATCCCGAATAATTGATTAGAGGGGCAAAAGTCAGTCAAATCATGGTTTGACTATGTCTCTTTCTCTCTTTATTTCACGTTTAAATATCATTTTAGCATAATTGAATACCCGAAGTATCTTTGGTTAACCTAAACTAAATCCGAAAACAACTTTGGTATTCGATAAATTCTTCGTGGGATACGACATTGCTCACCTCTATAGTAGTTCCGACCCGGTACTCTGCCGGGTAAGGTTGATCGTTACTATTTTGGTCATCAAGTACCAAGCACGTAACTAAGGACCAATCAAGGTCTAGGCACAAGCAATATCCTAATGTCACGATTTCTAATACCACTCCCTGAATTAATAATTTAATAAAAATAGCTAATAATTCCAAGATATATAAAATAATGTCGTGACACTACATGACCGCTACAAACAGAAGGTGACATTTTCCTGCCCCCGGTGCCCCAATCGAATATGACCTAGTGGTACATGTCACCGCACTTGCTGGTGAGAACCGGTGTTTGATTTTCACCTCCGCTTCGAATAGAAATCATTTTACCCTCCCCAAAAAAAAACTCACAATCCAAGCATTTATGTAGAAAGTGACAAAAATAAAAGAGGTTTAAATTCAAGTTGGCGTGGACCAGAAACGGATCTAGTTATGGCCAGAAGTGAGAAAAAGAGAAACTTGGTTTTAGCCAGAATCTTGAGATGATTAGATTATACATGGTCATGGCCAGAAACCTAGGAAAGTGTAGAATTTCTCTCTTTCCAAATCTGGAAATGACCAGATTAAATTTGGTCATGGCCAAACTCTGAAATTGAAACTCCTAGTCAAAAACTAGTGATGGCCATAAAGGATATGGTCTTGGCCAGAATTTCGAAAAAGAGTAGTTTTGCTCCCAAACCAATTCTGATGATGACCATAGTGATTCTGGTTATGACCAACAACGTGAAAATAAAAAAGTTGATGCAAACACTGATAAAACATGCATAAATCCCTCGATTATGATTTTCCTTACCTCCAACGCTAAAATCATACTCCAAGAGGATAGAAAATGCATTTGGATCTCCTACAAAAATGAAGATTAAGAAGTCAAGAGAGCTTGATCAACAAGATAATGATGAACTTGAAGAAACATGAAAGAATCCAATCTAAAGCTTAAGAACATGAACAAGATGAAGAAACAATGGATTTTCTATTAAAGATGTAGCTTTGAAAACTTGATCTTCTTCTCCTCCAAGGTTGATGCTTATTCTTGATTTCTCTAAATTCCATCCGTGTAGACATCATAGTTATCAAAAATCTCCGAATCGCTAACACTGTGCCGTAGTCAACTTACTTCTTCAAGGTATGAAAGGCCTTATCACACTCATTAGTCCATTCAAATTTCACATTCTTACGTGTCACTGGTGAGTGGAGTAGCTATCTTGAAAAATCTTGTACGAACTTCCGTGCACCTGTACCAACCCAAGAAAACTTCTTATACAAACCGTGGTAGGTTTAGGCCAATTCTCAATCGCCTCGATCTTTGCCGGATCAACTTGAATGCCATCTCCGTAAATGACATGACCCAAGAAACTCACTCGATCCAACCAAAAGTCACACTTAGAAAACTTTGCATACAATCGATTCTTCTTCAAGCATGTGTCCAACACTATCCCTAAGTGTTCCTCGTGTTCCTTCTCATCCTTAGAGTAAACTAGGAGATATCGCCTATGAACACTATCACGAACTTATCCAAGTACGGCATGAAAACTCGTTTGCATCAAATCCATAAATGCAGATGGAGCATAGTGAGTCCAAAAGGCATGACAAGGAACTCATAATGTCCATATCTCGATCGAAAGCCGTCTTCGTATATCCGCTATCTTAACCTTCAATTGATGATATCCGGACCTCGGTCGATCTTGTAAAACACCTTCTTACCCTGGCAATCGATTAAAACAGGTCATCTATCCTTGGTAGGGATACTTATTCTTGATGGTAAGGTTGTTCGATTGCTCGTAGTCGATACATTCTCATGTCGCCATCTTTCTTCTTCACGAACAAAACAGGGGCTCCCCATGGCGAGGTCTTGGGCTGAATTATGTTCCTTTCAAGCATATCTTTAAGTTGAGCTTTCAACTCCTTTAATTCAGCCGGTGCCATTCAGTAGTGTGCTTTTAGCAATCGGTGCGCGCCCCGTAACAACCGAATTTCAAACTCTATCTCTCGTCCGGCATGTTTCGGTAACTCTTCCGGAAATACCTCGAGGGTATTCCTCACTATGGGAGTCTCTCGAACTTAGGCTTCACTTGTTCCACGCCCACCGAATACAACAAGTAGCCTTCACAACCCTTCTCGACAAGCCCTTACCGCTTTAAACTGATATGATCGGATGTTTCTTCTTACTCGGCTTGTACACATTCCTTGATACGTCTTGTCCGATTTCCCGGGTACTTTAAAAATCACTTTTCTCTTTACATCCAAGTGTACATAATTTTGATAGCCAATCTATTCCGAGGATTACATCAAAATCCGGAAAAGTCAAAATCAGAAGTTGCTTTACATCGATAAGGTCCGACTGAACTTCCACTTGTGGTATCATTCTAGTTACCCTTGATACCTTCCCTAACGGCGTGAGTTATCTCCAAAGTGTTCCTTAAAGGTTCCAAGGTAAATCCAACTTCTTAGCTTCCTTGGTTGACACAAAAGTATTTGACGCTCCCGTGTCAAACAAAACCTTGACCACTAGGTTTTCTAACATTATCGTACCTAGTATACATATTCATTTATTTAAATATAGTTATAAACATGAATAATCACGCTATAAAATATCTTAATAGGAGAATAAAACCATAACATGGTACCCGAAATAACGCCATCCTATGGTTCCACAAAATTGGCATCCGCCGCGAAAACTCGAACCGGTCGGCTCGGGCCGCTCCCGCTACCTTGGCTCGAACCACTCTTGTTTCCTCTGTTTGGACACGCCTAGAAAAGTGTCCTTGCTCACCACAAACGTAACAACCGTTACTACTCTGCTGCACTTCGTATGATTTCTATTGCACTTTGGGGCAAAGTGGTGCAATCGTTCGGAGCCTTAGGCCGTAGGAGCCGTAGTCTTCTTGGTCGCTTTGCCGTGGCGCCCTCTATAATAGCGCCTTGACTTGTCCCAAAATTTCTCTTATTATTAACAACCACCGTAGCTCTCTTCCTCGAAAGTTTCGACTTCCAAGGCTTTATTCATCAACTCGCCATATTCCTTGCCGTGAATCCTAGCATGCCCGATCAATCTCGTAGGCCAACCCATCCTTATATAGAGGGCCATCTTTCTCTCTTCTACCTTCATCAATTCCGGATAGAACCTTCTTAGCTCATTGAACTTATTAGTATATGGGCCACCTGTCAGTGATTACCTTGCTTGTGCTTCAGGAATTGACTTGCTTTATCTGCTTGAATCAGAACGGGAAGTACTCATTATAAAACATCGCCTTGAACCCTTCCCAATCCGCTACCTTACCGTTGTCGCTGGACGGCATCAATCCATGCCTCGCCGCTTCCCCAACATAAACTCGATCGCTTAGGTGTGTATTTCGTCTCAGAACATGTATGTTCTACAAGCTTTCTCGAATCCTTATCCACTCCTCTCGCTTTAGAATGCTCCACATTACCAAAGAAGTTCTCAACTCGATTTCTCTCTCAATCTCGTGATACCAATCCACCGTGGTGTGTGTTCAAAAGCCGGTCCAATCAGGGTGAACCGGAGGGTAACCGAAAGATACACGCGGTTGATACTGCCGATGTTGAGGATGAGGTGGGATTACTTGAGGCTCATTCGATACGGATAGTACCGATAAAGACCGATCTTTCGTTGAGGGTCCGCCGATAACCAAAGGGTGGATGACCGACGCCTTGACGATGGTCAAAGCGTGGTGAAGGTGGTACCAGTGGGTTGAGGAACATGACCTACATGAGGAGGGTAAAGGCTGCCGCCGCCGAGGATACACCTGGAGGATAAGCACACTAGATGGTGGTGGATACACATTGGTCACTTTGGTGGTGGCGCACTAATCGGTGGAATGTCGCCTATTACGCATTGACACGAATAGGTGCTTGTCCAGGCTCTCCATAAATGTAGTTATATCTTGGCGGTGGTCGGGTGGCGAGATTCGATGCGGCCTCGGTGACCCATCTTGTTGAGACCTTGGTGTAGGTGTGGCTGTATGGGGTGGTGGTGAAAGACTCAAACGAGGCGAAGGATTCGCCTCGCACAAATCCGCCCCTCACTACGGGCACCGGGCTCTCGCCCTGACTAACCCCGAGCTCCGGCCCCGCTAACGCCTCCTTGTCGTTACCATGCCGAAAGATCAAGAAACCAGACGTTACTAAAGATCTAAAGAAACTTATCTTAAGGAGTGAAGTCTAAAGAACGCTAATTCTCTCGATACCAATCAGAACGCCCGTTCCCGGACACCGAGTCCTTATCGGAAAAGGAACGCTCGCACGCATAAAATAAAAGTAAATTCATTTTATCGTAAGCCTCTACTATGTCGTATCAAATGAAAGCAAAACGGAAGCAAAACTCGGTATATATTTTTTTCAACGCCTAAGAATAGAAACAAGAAAGATGGAAAAGATGAATGATTTGTGATATTTGGTGTGATTGAGATAGAGTCTTTTAATAAAGGAAGTGAGAGAGATTCTTCAGGGTGACTCCTTGTGGGCATCGGGTACTGGTCCTTACACCTTAGGGGCCGTTGAGACACCATGATTAACTTCCTCACCATTCTGTCGGGTCGGGATGGAGGGGCCCTGTGGATGAGGGATATCGCCTTTTGCACTAAGGAAATGGGAAGGGGTGGCTCTTGAGATCTAGAAGTTTGGGAAGTATGAGAGAAAAATTATGGTACATCACTAATTATGAGGATGATAACAAATGGATGAATATGATGCATCCAACTCATCCACTTTCACACAGTAGATGTGTGTATGTGTGAGGTGGATATATCACAACCATCCATTTGGTATAACTCCCTAATCACTACTGCGCTATAACTCTTCTTGAAGTATGAAACCTAGAACTCAATTTTGGGCATGCTAACCAAGGTCGGTGCAAGCCAATTAAACGTGGCACAACATAGGGAACAAGGGGAGTTGCGTGCACGGGGTAACCGGAAAGTAAGCATCGTGAAAGTGGGAGAGTTGCAAAGATTCAATTAAGTGAAAGTTAACTGGAATAACCTAGCATATTAGCTTAGATTTGTCATAATCATGTATAAACTGGATTGATGGTTGCTAATGTTTATGTTTTATTTTTCTTATTTAGGGAGCTAATATTTACACCACGCTAATTTACCATACATCACATTGAAATTCGATTATGGAGCTAAAAACTGACTTTCCGTAGGTGTATTATGAAAACCGACTTTTGGAAAGTCGGTTTTTGTCTAAAAAATCGACTTTGAAAAGGTTAATAGAGAATATTATGTAATTAATAGAGAACATTATGTAATTATAGGAAATACTCATAGAATATATATTGGTGATACTCATTGATTATATATATATATACCTACTATATTAAACGATTCTAGTTGATTCTAGGGAGGTCAAACTCTTGTATATATTGTACCAATTATCAATGAATACATAAGCTATTTTCTCCTCTCTTCTTGTACTTTATTATGGTATCAGAGGAGTTCTGATCCACCACCCTCTCTCAATTTTTTTTTGGCTTCTTTCCCTCATGGCCGAACTTCCTCCCTCCCTTACTGCTATTAATTCGGGCGTCCAAATCTAGTTAAAACTCACTGCTACAAACTACTTGGCATGGAAACTTCAAATCCATGCCTTTCTTGTCGGCTACAACTTGCAAGGATATATTGACGGAATGGTCTCTTGTCCACCGGAAACCATTGACGGAAAACCAAACCTCAACACTCCTTGTGGAAACGTCAGGATCAATTAATTATGAGCGCTATTGTTGGCTCGGTCTCACACACAGTGGTCTCCATTGTTCACCACGTCAATACTTCTCGTGAAGCATGTGATATTGTCGCTAACACCTACTCTAAACCGTCATAGGGAAGAATTCGGCAACTGAAATCCAACCTCCGCAGCACCGTGAAAGGCACAAAGTCGGTCTCCAAATTCCTCATTACAATCAAAGGCAAAGCTGACGAGTTGGCTTCCCTTGGAGTAGCCGTTGACCCCGAAGATCTTACCGACATCATTTTGGAAAATTTAGGGCCTGAATATTTTGACATTGTAAGGGCGATTCAGGCTCGAGACTCGGCGATTGCATTCGAGGAGCTCCATGAAAAAACTCTCAGTTTTGAAGCGGCACACATGGAAGCCCACCTTCAGACGCAGCTCTTTCAACCTACTGCTCATGCCGCCTTTCGTTCTCCACAACCGAGTTCTCGTCCTCCTTACCAACAACAACAACGTAGCTCCCAGCCTTGGCTGAACCAGCCTATGCCGAATTCTCCCAGGCCAAACACCAGCCCAACACCGCCTAATGCACAGCCTGCCGGGATTTCAAATTCTTGTCGGCCCTACCTTGGCACTTGCCAAATGTGTGGAGTTAAAGGCCACTCCGCCAAACACTGTTCTCAATTATCTTTATTTCCGACTAAATTTTTTGTCTAGAATCAACAGGTACCAGGCTCATGGAATTCTTGTCCTCAGGCTCATGCAACACAAATGCTAATAATGCCCCTGAACATTGGCCCTTGGACACCGGTGCTTCGCACCATGCCACGGAGGATTTGGCAAACCTCTCTCTTCACTCTTCTTACTCGGGCTCCGATGACCTCATGCTTGGAGATGGTACCATGCTATCCATTTCTCACACTGGCTCCCTCTCCCTTCCCTCCCTTAATTCTTCTTTTCAATTACATGACG
This sequence comes from Gentiana macrophylla, assembly GCA_026214975.1. Taxonomy (NCBI): domain Eukaryota; kingdom Viridiplantae; phylum Streptophyta; class Magnoliopsida; order Gentianales; family Gentianaceae; genus Gentiana; species Gentiana macrophylla. The sequence goes on from CM047810.1 coordinate 33,647,355, forward strand.
TATTGTGTGTTCTTGACATTAAAATAAACCTCATCTATATTTCTAAATTTTGCACTTCCAATAATTGTTCTATTGAGTGCTTACCCACATATTTTCTTGTGAAGGATCTAACGACCGACACGTGCCTCATTCAGGGGGAAGCTAAAGACGGTGTGTATGTTTGGCCAAAACCTCTTCTTTTGGCCTTTGCCGGTGCCATGGCCTCCAAAGACACATGGTATCAACGTTTGGGCCACCCAGCTACTCCTATTTTTCAGTTTATTGTTTCTCGAAATAATTTATCTTTTTCTATTTCCCATTTGAACCATTGTGATGCATGCTTGTCTAATATATGTCATCTGTTACCTTTTCATTTATCTAGTGTGCACTCGTCCCGTCCACTTGAAATAATTTTTAGCGATGTTTGGACTTCCCCACGATTGTCTGTTGAAGGTTCTCATTATTATGCTATTTTCATCGATCATTTTACCAAATATATATGGATTTATCCTTTAAAACACAAATCTGATATGTCCACTATTTTCCCAAATTTTAAAAAATTTGTTGAAAATTATTTCGGCACAACCATGTAAATACTGTATTCTGACAATGGGGCGTTGGCCTTGCTTTTATTTTATCTGAGTCCGGCATTACACACCTCACTACCCCACCACACACACCCGAACACAATGGCTGTTCCGAACGACGCCACTTACATTGTTCAAACTGGCCTCACACTATTAACTCAAGCCTCTATGTCTGTCCAATATTGGTCGTATTTTTTTCCCACTGCTGTTTACCTTATCAATCGCATGCTCACTCCTACCCTCTCTATGAGCTCCCCGAATGAGAAATTATTTGGTTCGTCCCCTAATTATAAGAAACTCCGTACGTTTGGTTGTCTTTGCTACCCTTGGCTTCGTCCCTACACGAGTGATAAATTAGACTCCCGTTCTAAACCTTGTATTGTTTTGGGATACTCCCTAAGTCAGAGTGCAGACTACTGTCTTGACCTATATCCACCTCTCGTGTTTATACCTCTTGTCATGTAAAATTTGTCGAGAACATTTTTCCCGCTGCCCGTGCATCCACAACACAAACCCACCCAAACCCCTTGACTCCACAGATTGGATCGGCTCCCTCTCTATTCCCACACCACCCTCGGCCCACAACCCACAACCCACCTTACCCAACCCCAGTCCCCTACTTCCCTAGACCCACCTACACCACCCTCTGAGCCCACCATTGACACTCCCACATCCACTCCCCAACCTATGCACCCCATGGTCACCAGATCCAAGCATGGTATTCGCAAGCCCGTCCAAAAGCTCAATCTTCACATGACCGTATTCGACAATGTTGAACCTCACACAGTAAAACAAGCTCTTTATAATCCTTCATGGTTAGCTGCCATGCGTGACGAGTATGATGCGTTACTTCGTAACAACACATGGGACCTTGTTCCTCCTGATCTGGGATATAATGTTATTGCATGTAAATGGATTTTTCGTCTTAAACGACATGCATATGGATCAATTGATCGTCATATAAATCGATTCATTGCCAAGGGTTTTACTAAGCGCCCAGGCATTGATTATTATGATACGTTTAGCCCGGTGGTCAATCCCACCACCGTTCGGATCCTTCTTACTATTGTTCTTGTTCATGGTTGGCCTCTTCGTCAATTGGAAGTTAATAATTCCTTTTTGTAGGGGAACCTCAATGAGACCGGTTATATTGCCCAACCGTAGGGGTTCATTGATCCTCAATATACATCTTACGTTTGTCGGCTTAAAAAGGTTATTTATAGGCTCAAACAGGCTTTGTCAACTCTCAGTCTGATACCTCTCTCTTTATATATACGCAAGCTACATTTACTATTTATATCCTTGTCTATGTGGATGATTTGGTTATTACAGGGAGTGCTCCGGCTGCAGTCGAACAATTCATCACCATGTTTTGTGCTCGGTTTTCTGTTAAAGATCTCGGTGATCTTCATTTATTCTTGGGTGTTGAGGTCACCCCTAATGCAGATGGCCTCCTCTTATCACAACGGTGCTATATTTATGACATTCTCGCTAAGACTAACATGCTTGGGGCCAAGCCGTGTCCCACTCCCATGCAAACTGATATCTCGTCTTTAGTCGCAGACCTGAGTGATCCTCTGCTGGACCTTTCTATTTATCGGTCTCTCATTGAAAGTCTTTAGTATTTGCATTTTACTTGCCCTGATGTATCATTCACCGTCAATAAATTGGCGCAATTTGTGCATGCTCCCACAAGTACTCATTGGTCCTTCGCCAAACGCCTTCTGCGCTATCTAGTCGGGACCATTGACCCTGGTCTTCAACTTCACCGCCATTCATCCCTCATGCTTCATGACTTCTATGATGCGGACTGGGGTGGTAACCGCCCCAATTACTCTTCCACTGGTGCTTATGTTGTATATCTTGGGCGTAACCTTATCTCTTGAACCTCTAAGAAACACTGAAACAAACATATGTTGCTCGCTCGTCCACCAAGGCATAATACAATTTGCTAACACTGCCGCTGAACTCAATTGGATCACATTCATCCTTCGTGATGTTGGACATTCCGCCCCTACCCCTCCGGTCATTTAGTGTGACAATCTCGGAGCCACTTATCTCAGTGCCAATCCATTTTTTCACTCACGCGTGAAGCCCGTGGCCATTGACTTTCACTTTATCAGGGAGAAAGTTCAGGAGGGCAAATTTCGTGTCACTCATGTGTCCTCACAAGATCAATTCGCGGACCTCCTCACCAAACCCTTATCGAAGCATGCATTTCAGCACTTCTGGTCAAGTTTGGTCTATCCTCCGGCCGTCCAGCTTGAGGGGGTGTAATAGAGAATATTATGTAATTATAGGAAATACTCATAGAATATATTTTGGTGATACTCATTGATTGTAAATATATACCTACTACATTAAGACGATTCTAGATGATTCTAGGGAGGTCAAACTCTTGTATATATTGTACCAATTATCAATGAATACATAAGCTATTTTCTCCTCTCTTCTTGTACTTTATTAAAGGTTGATTCAATATGATGTATGATATGTGTGGTGCACCAGTAAAATTGTTGTGGTGTAAATAAAGACACCCATTCTTTACGGTTAAATCAATAATTTAAATGTTTCGATTTATGAAATGATATTTCTTTATGTTGCTGCTTGTTATGGAACTGCTGCTGCTATTTTTGGAGGGTGGATGTTGCTAAGAAGGTTGAAAGTCTGCTGATGTTCTTTTTTGGTCAGGAGTTGTTGAGTTGATTGCTAGTCTGAAAAGATACAATGTATGGATGGAGATCTTCTTGAGCTGCTGTTTTGATGCTCTCTTTTGAGTTTTTTTAATAGTTTTTGATGTTTATGTTTCCATCTTTTTTTGCATGATATATTTTGGAGATTGGGGTTTTTATTTTTGCATCAATGTAATCTTTCACTTTTTCATCATTGAAAATTACATTTTTTTGAAAGAAAAAAAAAAGTTTTCTTTTAGCGAATAGCTTAAATTTGTCATACTCTTTTGAAATAAAAACTGATATTTTAATTAAATCAAAATTAGCTCGAATTCAACTTGAGTGCGGCTCGAATTTAAAATTGTCAGGGAATTAATCTTGAGTTCGGCTCTAGTTCGAAGTTGCTCGTGATTGTGTTTGAGTTTGAAATTCATTTCAAGTTTGTGCTAAGACTAAAGTTTATAAACTTTAAAATATGCTCGACTCTATATGTGATGCTCTGACACAACTCAAATCGTTTACACTCCTATTAGTGCCCTTCACCTGTTTTACCATCGCAGGTTAGTTTACAAAGGGTCGATGACGAAAGATTGTGTAAACAGGACTAAAAAATTCAAAGAATACATATAGTATCAGAAATGTATAAATGCACATTATGGCAAAGGACTAAGATAGTTATTTATCTGTTTTAGGATATGAAAAACAAAAGAAAAGGTATACAACTTTTACACTAGATATATCATATATGTCATTCAAGGCCGATTGGAAGAAGGAAAAGAAGATATATCTTTAACTTTATATATATATATTATCCTTTGCTTAAAATAAAAATATATATTATACAGCACTTCACGTCTGTTTGCCTATCTTAAAGAATTTTGTAATTTATCAGGAAATGCATTCGAAGGGAAATTGAATTATCTTTCAGAAAAGATCATGCCAATCTGGCAATAGATAGAGATTATTGATTACCAACCCTAGGCAGGGGGTGGTGGATCCAGTTGTTGTGTATATTATTTCTGCCGCCTAGACCTTGTTCTTGTTATTATTATATTTTTCTGTTGTTGATACATGTTTTATATTCAAGGATGTCGTGAAGAGCACCAAATATATATTATGATATGACGATGCTGGATATCATTCGAGATATAATTTCAATCGTAATGCGGGTAATTGGACCTTTTAGGGATGATTCAATTAGTTTTTGAATGTGAGCTTGCAAAACAAACAAAACGTAAGGAGTCCCGGAGTTGTCTCGGGGCGGCCACTCCGACGCTCAAGTCAGTACTTGTAACGCCTCCAGACCCCGGGTCTGGTAGCGCTAAATAAGTCATAAATGGTCCGGTCAACTGCTTAGACCGCCGTCCTCGCTTGGTCTAAAACGGCTAACCCGAGTTGACAAGATCTTTATGTCTCACACTTATATGGGGTGAAGCGCTTCCCCCACTTCAAATGTGGGATATCACATTCCCCTCCCCCCCCCCCCCCCCTTATAAGGGACTGGCGTCCTCGCCATGATAGCTAAGACTTGTCCCACTAGACTTGTCCCAGTTCGTCTCTACCATAGGATTCTAGAGGTGGCCCCCACCGCCTCGGCTCTGATACCATTCTGTAACGCCCCCAGACCCCGGGCCTGGTAGCGCTAAATGAGTCATAAATGGTCCGGTCAACCGCTTAGACCGCCGTCCTCACTTGGTCTAAAAGGGCTAGACCTTTATGTCTCACACTTATATAGGGGGGATGCGCTTCCCCCACTTCCAATGTGGGATATCACAGGTGTAAAAAAGTTTCCTAAGTGACTACAATTTCGAGCAGGGTGCGCATGTACCTAAAAGTGGGGATGAAGATCCCTTTATATAGAGCTCCATCATGGTGGGAGTAGAGTTCGTGGAGCAGATATGCTCATGCCATAATGAGAGTGACAATCATTATCGGAGTTACAATCATGATGTTATGTCTGAGTAATGTTTAGAATGTCCATTTAATGGAGAGTATCCGCCATCTGAGATCGGAGACGACCTGCATCATATAAGAGACCGAAGTGACATACACGACGTCAGCAACATGAGACTGCATGACGACATGCGTCAAGTGGGTTGATCATTATAGGATGTGTTGACATGAACCTCACTGAGGTCTTCTGATATAAATCTCAATATTGAGTTGAGCCCATGTCGGCCTATTTGCTGAGGTGGCCATCAATACTCTGTTCGAGGCCCGATGAGTGTACCACTTGGCCAGTGACCGATTATACCCTTGTCAAAGGCCTCCAAGGCCTTAGTTGGGATGTATATCGTAGCTAGGTTAGGTTTGTTCATAGAAAACGTGGCAGGATGTAAGAGGTTGTGGTCGAGCTGCTTGTGATGCTAATGATGTGTGCCAACATGTATTTTAAAATTTGAATACAGAGCCGAGGTGAAGACTTGTAATAGGTTGTGGTCGGCGTTTCACATGCATAAAAAGGAAGGATATCTTAACCCGTTCATCTATTTTTCGTATTCAGATTTACAGAGCCGAGGTGAAGACTTGCCTCAATTTTTCTCTAAATGACAAAGTTCTCTTCTACTCTTATTATGTGAGTGTTCCTCAATACTATTTATACTTCATCTTCTTTGTTGGATAACGAAAGGAATCAAAACCTTTTTAAAGCACCCATGACTTAAATTCGAAGTTCTTCTGCCCAGCCGTCGGAGCCTTGAGCGAAGAAGGCTTGTCCTACAAAGGCTTTCAAGAAAGTACCCAACTGAGAGGGCTCCAGCCAATCAACCGGTCCGGTGGAAGAACGGGTTGGTCTGTCGGAGCCCAGTTAGACGGTCCATGTTGGAGATATCCGACTTCAATCACATCGTAGTGATGCACAAAATCTGCGAGTTACCAGAGGGCTTGCAGACCCCTTCTCGGTTTATGTCCAACAACTTGCTCCCGAAAAATCGTTAATGATCGACACCTCATCCTTAAGCATGACTTTGACGAACACTACTCTATCCACATTAATCTTCAATCTACCATTATCCGGTAGGCCGCTGGCATCCGGTTATTAGTGGTAGGTACTTTAGACTTTTTAAAGCGCAACCGGATATCGCGGAAGAAAAGGGATTCTATGATCCGGTTCAATGAAGCGACGGCGCAGCACCAAATGGCTTTGAAAATAATGTGATAATAAAGCCTGAAACTTCCTCGTAATGCAGAAAAACCTCTTTAAGTTTTGTAAGACCACGCTTGTGACATCGCGTATAAAGAATCATATCGTCTACCAATGCCGAATGATGAACATCCCCTAATCATAGCGTAGCTTTCTTTTTTAGGATCACAAAACAACTTTTGAGCGACTAAGATGTTGTCAGCAATATTCGTTCCCAGTATGAAGCCAGAATGCAACGACGAGACCAGCCATGGCAGAGCTTGAATAATACGATTAGTCACGATCTTACAAAAGGGTACATCGTCAACCGAATGTCTTTCCAAGCATTAGCACCCGGAAGCTTAGGTAACAGAATGACGGTAGAAGTAGAAAAATACCGAGGTAGATGTATACCTGCAAAAAAAAATCCGCAACTGCTAGATAAACAACGTCAGCTATAATATCCCGACATCATTGACAAAAGAAAGTCATGTAACCTCCAAGTGGACGATCCCTTCTCGGATACCAAGTTTTTATCCGAAAAAAAATATGTCTGCCATGCTTATAATTAAACTTCATCAATTATATATATAAGCCTAACATCATTAACACATCACATTACAAAGCGGTAAACGGAACAGTATAATTGGGAACAACAAACGACATTCAAAAGTCAATATAAATACTACATATCAAACTAATTCATCTTACAACATCCAAAGGTTTGGAACAAACTTATGGTGTAATGCCAACCATACAAATAATTATGAACCACAAAGAGAAATGACATAACATGATAACATAGTTTCAGCATAATTAACAATAATGAACATCGTCAACTTTACAAGCATGCTCAAACATCAACTTCACCATAGACATCTTCACCATAGACATCGTCTTCCACTCAATGGAAGACCATAGAGGGGAAAACATAAAGTAAAACAACGGTAAGTACGAAAGTACTTAGAATAGTGTATAAGCACCGAATCACAACAACAACATTTCTCCAAAAATTTTGAACACGAATAGGCAAAGTTTCTCCAAAATGTTTGTATGGATTTGATGTCGAATCCAATCCAACAACCACACCATTTCATACCTATACTTACATAATAATTCATTCAATTTGTACCAACAACATATAACAAAATAAAGCACTAAACACACTTTAGAATCGGTTGAACACCCCGGTACCTTTCTGTTAAAACACAGACGAGAAACTTGCACTTGAAGAAAGATAAAACAGATGCAATCTAACACTAAAAATAAGGCGGAAATTGATAAAACACAGAAACAAAGAGAACACGGTGATTTAACGTGGTTTTTGGCGTTGTGTCGACTACTCCACGGACAGAAAAGGAGATATTTTATCATGCACAGAATTACAAGGTTTTCACAAGTGTGTGAATAAAACTTTGAAAAACACACTTTGCATTGATTACAATTTCGGTATTTATAGGCACAAATCCCAAACCCTAACCGCCAAAGATCTTTGTCGGAATTATCATAAATACCCTAGATGTGGACCCCAGCTCCAGCTGTTATCCACCAGACGAAACTCAGCTCCAAACTGGCTTTCCCAGAAAACTCACTTTTCAGAAAACTCCTTTGTAATCAACAAACTCAGATGTAGAACTCAACAAACTCAGTTTCCACCAAAACTTAGTTTCCTTCAAAACTCAGTTTCTACCAAAACTCAGTTTCCTCCAAAACTCAGTTTCCACCAAAACTCAATTTCACTTCACAGAACTCAGTTTCAGCTTTCAGATTAGTTCCACTAGTTTTAGAGATCAAGTCATAAAACTAACAAATCACCACCTTGACTTGAACTCTCATTCAACGTCACCAGATTGCATAATTCATATGTACTTGTACCAGATGCTGTTGGGTATACAGCACTCTGCCCGCCTGTGTGCATTCGACCCATGGCGCTGTGAAGGTGTGGTATAAGGAAATAAAGTAGCACCTTTACTAACACCAATTGGTTTTAGTACAACGGTAAGCGCTTGATCCTAAAAACTGGTAGCAGAGCAGGTCATGGGTTCGAATCCCGGTAACAACATTCTATGTTAAACCACGGTTGAGTGGGTAGCAGGTGCTAGGAGGGAGATTTTTTGGTATACAACACTCTGCCCGCCTGTGTGCATTCGACCCATGGCGCTGTGAAGGTGTGGTATAAGGAAATAAAGTAGCACCTTTACTAACACCAATTGATTTTAGTACAACGGTAAGCGCTTGATCCTAAAAACTGGTATCGGAGCTGGTGAAGAGGCAATCCTACCCTTCAAGGACCAGTGGAATACTTTGGAGCAGCAATCCTACCGGTTTCAAGTGTTCAGTTTGTGAAGCCATAGTTATTGGTGAAGGACAGACAACTTAAGGATTTTTGTAACTGCACCTCAAAGATCTCTAGTGAATTACCTCCAACATCACAGGAGAAGAGTGGACTGACAGGATTACACCACCTGGAACCACTATAAAATCTGCCTACTTACTTTCTGCATTTAGTATATTAAGCACACCAACCTACTGAAACTAGCAACTGAATCACACACTTACACTACTGAGTATCTAATATTTGGTATCATATTTTAACAACAAGTAATAAGGCTTAATTTGAATATATTCCGCTGCAACAAATTCAATAAAATCAATCAATGCAGACTATCGAGTGGTCGGCAGACTCATCGAGCAATCAAGAAAGCTATCGAACATGCTGAGTTTGTTAACTCCAAAAGTTTTAAGTGTTAAGTTTATTCACCCCCCCTTAAACTTAACCAAAGCCTTTTTAAGGGACCAACAGATGCATTCGTCAATGCTAGGATGTACTTGTACCAAAATTCTCCACAGAATCCACTCAACTGACCTGCCCTCAACTGAGTTTCCAGAAAACGGATTATAAGCTTTGAATGTTAAGCAAGTCCAGACACAACTGAAACTTGCTTTGTTGAACTGGTTTAGTAAACATGTCAACAAGATTTTTCTTGGTGCTGATCTTCTTCACTACAACCCTTTTCTCATTTCTCAGAAAATGATATCTCACATCAATATGCTTGGTTCTCTCATGATGAACCTGATCCTAGTTAGACAAATTACACTCAAATTGTCACAATAAATCTCAGCTTGATCTTGATGCAGCCCCAAATCACTGACTAGACCCTTCAACCAAATTGCTTCCTTGGCTGCTTCAGTAAGAGCCATATACTCTGCCTCAGTTGTTGATAAAGCTATTGTTGCTTGCAGTGTTGCTTTCCAACTGACAACTGAATTCCCCAATGTGAAAACATAACCATCATTGATTTTCATCGCCCACATCACCGTGATAATCAAAGCATCACAAGATCCCCGTGACCAAACTCGAGTATCACCTCCATAAATGAGACCAACATCATTTGTACTCTAAGGTACCGAACATTCTTTTTCATGACTTTCCAGTGTTCCTTTCCAGGTTGAGCCATAAACTGCCGACAACACCGATCGCTCGAGCAGATCAGGCCTAGTGCACACCATGGCATACATCGATCGCCAACCGCACTAGCATAGGAAATTTTGACATATATTCCTTCTCCTCAGCTGACTGTGAAGCATAAACTGACAAATGAACATTTGACGCCATAGGAGTATCTATTGGCTTTGCAGCAGACATACCATACTTGGCCAAAATCTTCTGTATATAGCTCTGCTGAGATAAAAACAGTTTCTTCTGACTTCTATCTCTCAAGATCTCCATCCCCAAGATTTTCTTGGCTGCACCCAAATCTTTCATTTCAAATTCAGCACTAAGAAGGTCTTTCAGATTCTGAATATCAGACTTCTTTCTTGCAGCTATCAACATATCATCCACATACAAAACAAGATAGATGTATGATCCATCTTCCAGCTGACTATTGTAGACACAACAATCATAAGGACTTCTGCTATAACCCAACTGGATCATTTAACTGTCAAACCTTTTATACCACTGTCTAGGAGCTTGTTTCAACCCATACAAGGACTTTTTCAGCTTACAAACAAATCTAACTGCTCAAGTTCAAGGTCAAGCTGTGCCACCATTGCTAGTAACACTCTGATTGAAGTATGTCTGACTACTGGTGAGAATATCTCATCAAAGTCCACCCTTTCTTTCTGACTGAACCCTCTAGCAACCAAACGTGCCTTATACTTGAATTCTTCTGCCTCAGTCATTCCTTCCTTTTTCTTGAAGATCTATTTGCATGTAACAACTCTTCTATCAGCTGGATGTTTAACAAGATCCCAAGTCTGATTTTTCAGTAATGACTCCATTTCATCTCCTATGGCAGCAAGCCATTGAGATGACTCAGAACATGTCACTGCTTCCCTGTAAGTCGAAGGTTCAAACCATCCACCTCTTCTGCAACTTGAAGTGCATATCCAGCCAAATCTTCAAACCCATACCTTTTGGGAGGTATCCCAACATTGGATCTTCTAGCTCTGCTGATGGCTGTACTTTGCAAACCAATATCGTTTTGACTTCGGTGATCCTTGTTGGTGGCTGGATTCGGATTCGTTCAAGAATTCTGATATCGATGAAAATCGACTTTGTTCAGCTGAGTGTTGCATCTCAGCTGACTCCACCTGAAGCTCCACCTTCATCGCGTTTTTCAATTTCAAGACTGGTTTCGATTTGGGCCATAATCCTCCCCATCGATGAACCGAGCATAGAATTTTCATCAAAAACTGTATCTCTGCTGAGAATGACTTATTTTTCTCACGATGACCAAATTATATAACCCTTAACTCCATCACCATACCCCACAAACACTCCTTTATTGGCCCTTGGTTCCAGTTTCCCTTCACTAACATGATAATAAACCGTGCTTCCAAATACCCTTAGAACAGAGTAATCAGCAGGCTTTCCTGACCACATTTCAACTGGTGTCTTGAAACTGATCCTTGTGTGAGGACTTCTATTGATTAAGTAACAAGTCGTGTGCTTACATGACTACGCCCAAAATATTCTTGACAAACCAGCATGAGAGAGCATGCATCTTGCTCTCTCTAGAAGAGTTTGATTCATTCTTTCCGCTACACCATTTTGTTGAGGAGTATTCCTGACTGTATGATGTCTGGCAATACCCTCATTTTTACACAACTCATCAAACTCATTCCAGCAGAATTCCAGACCATTATCTGTACGAAGCCTCTTGATCTTCTTCCCCAGCTGATTTTCAACTAGAGCCTTCCATTGCATGAAGCTCTTGAATGCCTCACTTTTGTGTTTCATCATCACCTCCCAAGTCTTTCTTGAATAGTTATCTATGAATGACACAAAATATCTGTGACCACCCAATAACTCCACCTTTGATGGCCCACAACAATCAGAATGGATGTAATCAAGTGATGACTTTGTGCTATGTATCCCTTTGAGAAACTTGCCCCTATGAAGCTTCCCAAACACACAATGCTCACAAAAGTCCAGATTCTCGACCTTACATCCCCCAAGAAGATCTTTCTAAGAAAGAATCTGCATCCCCCTTTCACCCATGTGACCCACTCTCATGTGCCACAGTTTTGTCAATCAGGATCGATGAACTTCAAAGAGATGCTACAAAGAGCAGATCTGCACACAATCGATCCTTGCAAAATATACAAGGTTCCCTATTGACTCCTTTGAGAAGCTCGAATCGAAGTTTTGTAGACACTCGCTTTTCTACCTTCACCCTTAAAACTGAATCCCTTGCTGTCTAAAAGACTGAGAGATACCAAGTTCTTGGTCATCTGTGGAACATGTCTAACTTCACTCAACATACATAATTTACCATCCTCTGTCCTCAACTGAACTGAGCCAATCCCTACTATCTTGCAGACCTTGTTGTTTGCCATAGCTATATGACCACCATCTATCTGTTGATAACTTGAGAACCACTCTCTGTGTGGACAAATATGATAAGATGCTCCAGAGTCCAGAATCCACACATCAGCATGATGTGCCGATTCTCCAACTACTAAGAACCATGTCCTCCTCTGAATCAAACTCGGTACAGCAATGTGAATTTGTTCCCTGCTCTGTTCGCTTCATGTCGCTTCTTTTTTCTTTGGACGGTTGGACTTCTAATGTCCTCGCCTCCTTACAAGAATTGCAAACATCTCGTGGATTTAGGACCTTTGGACCCCTGTCTTCTTGGATTTCTTCTTCTTCCCAAATCTGCCGCCCATGCTCTTTTCCACCACTGCTGTGACTACTAGTCCAAAGAGCTTTAACTGCTCGCCTCACCGCTTTATGTCTCGGCTCCTGGCATGTAAAGTCGACCTTACATCTTCTAATGCAATCGTATCCTTCCCAACTATGAAGGATCGCACAAAGTTCTCATATGAAGGGTGGTAGGGATACCAACAAAATCGTAGTTTGCATCTTCATCCTAAATCTTCACATCAATATTCCCGAGATCAAGTAATATTGTGTTCAACTGATCAAGATGATCTCTCAGTTGAGCCCCCTCATGCATCCTTAGACTAAATAGCCTCTGCTTTAGCAGCAACTAGTTGGTCAATGACTTAGTCATATACTGTGTTTCAAGCTTTGGCCATAACTTAGCAAATGTGTCTTCTCAAAGAACTTCTATGATAACATCATCAGATAAGCACAACATGATGGTGGAATGTGCTTTCTCCTCCAGACTGGCGTAATCTGCTGCACTGGCGTCTCCTTTACCGGATAAATGAGTCCACAATCCTTGTTGTTTTAACAAGGCCCGCATCTTGATTTGCCACAGACTGAAACTGTTCCTCCCTGTAAATTTATCAATATTTACGTTAACTGCTGACATCTTTCTTGCTAAAGAACAGACCTTTAATCTTGAAATCCTAGCACCGGTCACCGGTCTTGGTGAAGATCAACTCCGTTCAGCCTGCAAATCTCTCTGAATCTTGAACCTGACGCTCTGATACCAGTTTTTTAAAACACAGACGAGAAACTTGCACTTGAAGAAAGATAAAACAGATGCAATCAAACAGTTAAAATAAGGCAGAAATTGATAAAACACAGAAACAAAGAGAACACGGTGATTTAACGTGGTTTCCGGCGTTGTGCCGACTACTCCACGGACAGAAAATGAGATATTTTATTATGCACAGAATTACAAGGTTTTCACAAGTGTGTGAATAACACTTTGAAAAGACACACTTTGCATTGATTACAACTTCGGTATTTATAGGCACAAATCCCAAACCCTAACCGCCAAAGATCTTTGTCGGAATTGTCATAAATACCCCAGATGTTGACCCACTCCCATTTGTTATCCACTGCATTTAAACTCAGCTCCAAACTGACTTTCCCAGAAAACTCACTTTTTTCTTGAAAACTCACTTTTCAGAAAACTCACTTGTAATCAACAAACTCATATGTAGAACTCAGCAAACTTAGTTTCCACCAAAACTCAGTTTCACTTCACAAAACTCAGTTTCAGCTTTCAGATTAGTTCCACCAGTTTTAGAGATCAAGTCACAAAACTAACACTTTCAATTTGCAGAAAAGCGATGAAAAAAAAAAGCAAACTATTAAAACATCCAAGAAATCCTTACAAACTTTCACACTTCTACAATTCCTAAAACACCAAACAACATTATATGATTACTAAAACAATCTATAACTTTAGAATAACATGAAATTCTCTAAAACAACACCGAACCTAAGAAGGGGTTTGAATCTTACCTTATGGATCTTGATAAAAAAAGCATATCTACATAACATCCTCAACCTTCTGATCGTGCTAGTGTGATTTATCTATGATTTCAACAAGCGGATTAAGTGCAACTTTAAAGATTCCCTTTTATCTTCCTATTTCTCTCTTTCCCAGACGAAACTTCGACTTATGCATTTCTGACAAGGGGAAGTTAAGGGGTGGGGGTTATGAGACGAATGTTGAGTATTTTTTGATACCTATAATGTTGATTAATTTTCAATTATAACATCTCCCATGTTTTAAAGCTTTTATATAAGTGGCATTTATCTTAATATGTTTGATTATAACCGTCACTAATGAGTCATGAAGGTTTATGCTTACATCATATGGCAAATACCATATTTAAGTGTTTTGCAGATATGTTAAGTTAGTTATATTATGCAAAATACTCACTTAATGTCACGACATATTATGGGACTAGTGGTATTGTATATAAGGGAATTATATTGCAACATATATACAATGTATGTTGTAGTGTAAATAATGTTATACACATAAATGTGTATTATGGCATCTATATAGGTAATAGGGATCTACAGTTACTTCTGAACCATTACACATATTTTCGGCCAACCTTTATCTCTTTATTTTCAGTTGGACCATTGATTTATCATAGCCCACTATCTTTTTTTTTCCCCAACCCAATGTACATCCTAACGGACCTAACCTATGCACAAGTATATCCTAAAACCCTAGATTACTACCCAAAGGGTTGAGAAATAAAATTTCTCAACACCCTATGGCTCAAAATTGCAAAAGAGGTTCGTATGAAAAAGATGTATTAATCTTGTTCAAAAAAGTCCCGTTGAAGCCTATTTCGTACAGAATAAAAAAGATAATTTTAAAAAAACTCTCGATATGATCTACACTACCGTGAAATCCTCTGAAACTTTCATCTCCTCAATCTTTTCTCCTTGATTTGAACAGATGTTAAATTTTGCAGTGTGAAATTTTCGATTTTCTATCTCGATCTTCACAATTCACAATAGTACAAATATATAGCTATCTCTAGGGTTCCGTCATCTATATATAATGTCCAAACTACCCTTCCAAGAAAATACAATAAATACATAGTATCATAATACCCCCTCAAGGTGGAGCGAGAATGTCACAAACGCCTAACTTGCGCAAAAAAGAAACTCGAACTGTTGCTTGCCCAAAGCTTTGGTAAAAATATCTGCCAACTGCATCTTTGTAGGAAAATATGATGGAAGGATCAAACCATTAGTAATAGCATCACGCACGAAATGACAATCCGCCTCAATATGCTTCGTGCGGTCGTGGAGAACAGGATTCTGAGCAATAGACAATGTTGATTGACTATCGCAGAACATGCGAATCCCGGGAGGGTGGCGAACCCCGAGATCATCAAGGAGTTGCTTAAGCCATTTCAACTCGCACGTGATGGACGACATGGAACGATATTCAGCTTCCGCATATGAACGAGAGACTGTCACTTGTTTCTTAAACTTTCATGAGATGGGGGAAAGGCCCAGGAATACAAACCACCCACTCAGCGAACGGCAAGTCAAAGGACAACTTGCCCAATCAAAGTCGCACCAACCTTCAAGGAGTAAAGAATTTTAGGAACGCAAAAGTTTCCCTGATCAGGCCTCTTATTCAAATAACGAACCAGCCGCAATCCAACTTCCCAATGCTCAATGCGAGGTGTCTGCATAAACTGAGACAAAATATGGAGAGAGTAGGCCAAATCCAGCCGAGTAACACCGAGATAAAGAAGATGACCCACCAAGCGTCAATACTTCTCGGGATCATCCAACAAAGGTCCCTTAGATAACGCCAGTTTGTGATTCTTCTCGATAGGAAAGTCCGCAGGCTTAGCATCCAACAGGCCTGTCTCATGGATAATATCAAGTGCGTATTTGCGTTGACTCAAAAATATCCCATGTTTGCTTCGGGCAACTTCCAAGCCAAGGAAGTATTTAAGAAGTCCCAAATCTTTCATTTTAAATTACTTTCCCAAATATTGTTTAAAAATAGTTAGAGCCACTTTATCATTACCCGCCACGATCATGTCATCAACATACACAAGAACATAGAGCTCAATCTCACCGCGATGTAGGCAAAAAAGAGAATAGTTTGAATAGGATTGGCGAAATCCGTATTCCTTGATAGTGGAAGCAAGCTTGGTGAACCAACAACGTGGTGCCTGTTTCAATCCGTAAAGAGACTTCCGCATCAGACAGACCAGGTTCGAACCCCGTTTCTTGAACCCCGGGGGAATCCGCATATAAATCTCTTCCTGCAAATCCCCATGCAAGAAAGCATTATGGACATCCATTTGATGAATGTCCCAGTTCTTGGCCGCAACTCCACAAAAATGTACGTACAGTAACCATCTTGGCCTCCGGAGCAAAAGTTTCAGTATAGTAAATCCCTACAATCTGATGATTCCCAAATGCAACTAATCGGGCATTCAGCCGTTGCAACATTCCATGTTCATCATACTTCTCTGTTACACTCATTTACTCCTCAGTGCCTTTTTCCGGGAGGTAAGGGTTTCAATTCCCACGTTCCTTGATCTTCCAATGCCCGAACTTTATCAACCATGGGTTTACGCCGACCCTCGTGTTTAACCGCCTCTTTAAACGACGTAGGAGGATTACCTATAGTGATTGCTGCGAGATACTTGCGATGTTTGTCAGAAAAAGAATCATAACTGATATAATGTGCAAGAGGATAAGGAGTACCTGAGGATCAAGACGGAGTGGACGAGCATGCAGTTGGACTTTTCTTTCCCACGAGAGTATGCGTAATAAAGTCTTGAAACCGAGAGTTAGGGATCTTCTGTCGCCGTCCCCTCCCCAATTCTTCTAATTCTTCCACAACTGGTTGGGGAGGTGGTGATGCATCATGAAAAATTTCCTCATCCTCGTGGGTCCCCCCCCCCCCTTAATGGGTACATCATCAGGAGAGAGAGGACCCACATGAGGATGGCTATAACTGATAGGAACCAACTTTACAAAGACATTGCATGCATGTCAGATTCATTACGATTATCACATTTCTGGCATGTTTCGGGTGAGTTTATACCCTATTTTGAGTATTAAATGAGGTTTTATTGCACGGCGAGTGACTGTCGGTTTTCCGTAAACTCGACCTTATTTTAGCATTTTATACTCGTTTTTCCCGAGCACCCGTAGTTTGCGGGGTTATGCGTTTGCTTGTTGTTTTCATATGGATGCAGGACTAGGGTGTCTCGAGAGCCCGAAAGGCGAGAAGTATGATGATAAGTGTGATCAAGGTGCAAGAATGAGCCAAGGAAGAAGAAAGAATAAGAAAAGAAAGAGAAATAGTTGTTGCTCTCACCATATGTTCACTTCATCAGCATTTTGACCGATTATGGAGGCATTTTCTGGTCATGGTGTCTTCACGAAAGTTGTAGATAATTCAAAGATATTTCTAATGGTTTTTGAATCACCCCAATCAGAGGTCGGATGATGAAGTTATGAAGTGTTTACTGCAGAGCTGTCAGAAATGGAGCAATCTGGAGGCAAAACCAGAGAGTTGTCCGTACGGATGACACATTTTGTCCGTACGGACGACTGGAAAATGATGAACTATCTGTACGGATAGCCTTTTATCCGTACGGACAAGTACCCTGGACTATATATACACTTCAAACATCGCAGCAGCAGCAGCAGATTGACAGCAGGTTCAGTTTCCACCAGTCCGGTCCTTTGAGCTGCATTTTGACCCATCGAGGAAGCATTTTCTGGTCAAGTCGTCGTCATGAAAGTTGTATAGAATTGAACGAGCTTTCCGACGCATCTTGAATCGTTCAATTCGGAGCTACACACAGGGAGATTTTAATGATTTATCAAGACAGTCAAACGAGCCGAGTTGGTCGGCCCACCACTCAAACTCGCGATTTTTGCTCTATATAAGAGGCTCCATAGAAAGAGAGCCTCATACTCTCATTTTTTTCAGCGTGGATTGAGCTCGAGGCGGCTTAGGTGCTTAACCCGCCCCGCCCCGCGGTCATCATGCAGTTGACATCTAAACAATCGGATCAAGGCTTGGGCCCATGCTTTTAGATTAGATCTTTAGTTTTGTTATGATAGTCGAAGGTGCGATTCGATCGATTGCTTGTGGATTTCGCGTCGCGGTCACGATAGGGATTAAAGACTGGATCTTTTGTCGATTTGGGACATGGGCTTTCGAGATCTAATGTATTTCGATGTCGATTTTGTGAGTTCCCTTTGTCGATTTGCTTTCTCTCGATTTTGCTTTTTGATTTTGCTTTGATTGTTTCGATCTTTTGTCGATGGGATTGCTTATTGTCGTTAGTTCATGCTTTGAATCCCTTTTTCGTGCCGTAGCTTAGTATGGGCTTCGATCGTTTATCTTCTTCGCATGTTCTTTGTTCACCGATTTTAACACAGTTTCAGATTCGACCCAATTTCCTCGTGGATCGGCCCGTACTCTTTGCCATTCTACTACGATTGACCCGGTGTTTGGCCGGTTAGAGAGTGGTTTCACGGTATATGAGTTTCGTGGTTTGTAAATATTGTTTGGTTGTTGGATCGTGAAAAATTCTCTCATCAATAACCTACCTCCTCATCACAAACTAGGGTATCAACCGGATATGTAGAAACATGAGGTGAAGGATCTCTGTCATCAGAGTGGTTCACAAACGGGAATACATGCTCAAAAAACTTAACATCACGGGAAACAAATATCTCCTCCGTGTCCAGGTCATATAAAGTTCATCCTTTCTTCGCAAATGGGTATCCTAACAAAACATATTTCAACTTCGACTATCAAATTATGTTTAGAGGGACGGTGATCATGAGCAAAACATAAACACCCTACAACTCGAAACATGGACAAATCTGGTGGTTTTCCAAAAAGACATTCATAAGGGGTTTTAAAATTAAGAACACTAGAAGGAGTGCAATTAATGACATAGGAAGCGGCCAACACACATTCCTCCCAAAACTTAAGAGGTAAATGGCCGTCGAAACGAATAGCCCATGCATCATTCAAAATATGCCTATGCTTGCGTTCAACGCGTCCATTTTGCTGGGGTGTCCCGACACACGAGGTCTCAAAGATTATTCCATGTTCTCTAAAATAGGGTAGCAAAGGTTTCAAATTCGGTTCCGTTGTCACTTCAGACTCGCTTAACTGTCACTTCAAATTGACGAGCAATCAAAGCTATAAAATCCAAAAACACTATTTCAACATCCTTTTTATTCAAAAGTAAATAAACCCAGACAGAACGGGAAAAATCATCAACAATTGTCAGGAAATATGTGACCCCACACGTGGAAGGCACCGTATATGGACGCCATAAATCACAATGAACTAACTCAAACATTTACTAGCTCGGCTTTCACTAAGGGAAAATTGTTCACGTGGTTGTTTTGCCCGAAAAACAAACTTCACACCCATTTTTATTCAAATTCCTAGAAACAATAATATTTGGAACCTGTCGTAGGACCTTTTCTGAGGGACGCCCCAACCGCCGGTGCAACAATTCCATCGACTTTCCACCATCAATGACCAGAACACGAGCATCTGGAACTCCTGAGAAAAAGAAAAGTCCTTATATACGCTCACCCAGTCCAATCAGCTTCCTCGTCTCTCGGTCCTCCATAACACATAATTTATCCGTAAACTGCATAACACAATGATTATCATCGCCGAGAGCTAGTTACAATTCAACTTTGGTACATATAAAACATGATTAAGATACAAATTTCCAGATAGAATAACAGTTCCCTTATGAGTTGCAACCGACGAACGTCCATCTGGTAAGCCAATGGGACAAAGCACAATAGATTGAGAATTAACCAACACATTTAGATCACATGTCACGTGATGTGTCACCCCGGTATCTATAATCCAACACGACTTACCAGTCAATCGATCATGCGGTTTAGGAATGCTTAAAAAAATCCAAGATACCTTCCCATTGAGTCGGAGTAATATTTGTGAGTCCGGATTGCTCCAATGATTTTAGTAAAACCGATGAATCGAGCTGAGCCAAGCCCACTGTCATTGCAATAGATTCATCACCCAAATTATTTTTGTTCCCTCCGTAATTATACAAGGTCACCATTCTTTTTTTCACTTGATTCCTTTAAATCATCACCCATTGCTCTATCCACCTGCTCATCACCATCTTCTCTAGAACAAATAAATTCCCTTATCGATGATGTTGAGCTGCTTGAGCATGAACCAAACTCATCTACTTAGTCACTGGCAGAGGCGCGGATCTAGGTAGAGCATATGGGGTCCACAGATCCCGTTAAAAATAAAAATACTCTGCATTTTACTTATAGAAAAATATTTCGGACCCGTGAAAAAATTATTTACTGTGTTAAATATTTACGGACCCCGCTGAAAAATGTTCTGGATCCGCCACTGGTCACTAGTACCGCCCACTAGGGGTGTAATCGAGCCGAGTCGAGTCGATACCCTCTAGGGCTCGAGCTCGACTCGACTAAAAAAGTTCAGGCCCGAAACTCGGCTCAAGCTCGATCGAGTCTTACAAAAGCAAGATCGAACTCGACTCGCTAAGTACTCGATACAGCTCGACTCGGCTCGTAAGCTCGATTATTTTCCTAGAATTCATTTAATTTTTAATGAAATATGGAAAGATCGAGCTCGACTCGTCTAATACTCGACTCGAATAATATTTTTTTAACTATGAAAAATAATATTTTATAATAAATTTAATTTTTTTATCAGTATAATAAATTTAATTAATTAAATAATTACTTAATCAAACTCGATTAAGCTCGCGAACTACTCGATTAATATATTATAAAACTCGAGCTCGGCTCGGTTAATTATTCGAGTAGCTCGACTCGAGCTCGAACTCGAAAAAAACCGAAGCGAGTCGATCTCTCTTGCGAGTCGAGCATGAGTAGCTCACGAGTAGCCCAACTCATTCACAGCCCTACCGCCCGTTGTCCCTGTTTTAAATTTTTTCGGCCCAGATGGAGCGGCACTGCCGCTCCGACCACCAGCACGGTGGCCTCGTCCATGGTATTTGACGTATGCGTCCTGCTCATGCGTTGTTGTATTTCATTGAGAATGGATCTCAGACGCCATCTCCACCGAATACTCCATACCTTTCCCGTCGTCCTGCAGTCGGAATGGCTGAAACAAGGCCTGGCAGCCCCGATCATGACTCGGCCATGAATATCGACTCACTGGCTGAGATCGAACGGCTTCATACATCTTCTTCTCTGCCTTGGAAATTTCTTCCATGGCCATGGAGAAGAGACGCAGCAGATCTGATTTTTTTTTTTTTTCTTTTTTTTTAATGTGAAACTGTCTCTGATACCATGTTAAATTTTTTAATGTAACATTTCTGATTTTCTATCTCTTCACAATTCAGAGTAGTACAAATATATAACTATCTCTAGGGTTCCGTCATCTATATATAATGTCTAAACTACCATTCCAGGATAATACAATAAATGCATAGTATCGTAATAACAGACTATGCCGGATCCTTTCAGCTGCTGAGATACAGTGACTGTTATTGTAACGTGATATTCACGTCAGAAACTCTAACTTTTATCCCTAAAATAAGATAAAATATTATATATCCTTATTTTACAACATTGCAATTCAAAACACTCAACAACAGCATCCTATCCCTATCTTTATTCCAAATACCATTAAAATATGGATAGTGCTCCACAAATGGTATACACTATTCATTGACTCTAAATATAGACATAGTGATGTTTCTATTGTGGAGGTATTTGAGGAAAATTTCCACTTATTATCTTTATTTTAGAGATAGAGCAACGTGTAAGGCTTCTGATGTGAATGCCTTAAGGGATTTAATCACCCCTTAAATCGTGCTATGATGGCTTGATCGTTTCTTTGCAGATTCTCCGTTTATCTCCTCGATTTAGCAACCACACTTCCACAACATTCAATATTAATATGTACCACCTCCGTCCCATAAAAAGCGTCCATTTTTTGTGGTGCACACAGATTCAGAAAGCGATTAATGTGTTGTATTTTAAGTAAGTAATGGACATATACACCTCTATCACATAATAAACATTAAATGTTATCATATGAGATATTCGATATTATTTATTCATAATAAATACTAGAATATTAATTTACACTAAAACCATTTATATATAGTCGGCACAAATAAATCCTTACTCGGTTATCACTATAACCACAATTTAACTCCGGTCAGTTATCCATATGTGTGTGGCCCGAGAGGCTTCCGAATATGATTACCGTAGGTGTAAAGTGCATTTACTAAACTACCATTCACACTTAACGATCGTGATTGGCATCTGACAATGCATCGCGACCCCCAATCAATGGAAGGAGTCAAGTGCTGTGATTACAACCCTTAATGTGAAATGGTTATCGTGTAAATAGAATCATTTCGCATACAAAATATCCATACAATCGTTACTCGAGTACTATTGAAACATCAATTACCGTATCTTATAATCTGAATATTATATTCTCTTGAAGTCATACTTTACTTCCGCAGACTTTCAAGAATAAAACAGTCTTTATAAGAAGGCTCTTTTGGATATATATTCCTACCATTGATAAGTAACATAAATCTTATGTATGCTTCAATATCACAATCACAACCATATATATTACTGGAATGAGTGGATATCAACCCACAAAACATGTTCCGATCAATTATTGAACGAGTCACAACATATTTTCCGCTTAATAATATTTTTGATAATAAACATGGTAAAGCAAAGCAACTTCTCCGGCATACATGCGTACTCCACATCTTCCTTGCAATCCGTGAAACGAATCTATTGTGTTGTCTATACCCTTGAGCTAGCAAGTTGTCTGGTTGTATTGATTATTCTTTTGATTTTAGTGGGCTGCTATTTTCTTTTTCTTTTTCTGTTTTTTTATAAAAAAAAATAAGCATAAACTTGCACGATGGATGACGCAAAAGATGTAGAGTATACGACTAAAAGAGTACCCCCAATGCGAAGGAACAAACTAGAAAAAACTAGTCGGCAAGGGATATTTTGGGCTATTATTAGGACATGAGCGGTTCTAGTGGTGTACCCTTTCGTTTTTCAAAGAATCGATATTATGAAAGTCGAATTTTGATAATATAAAAAAAAATCGATTTTTTTAAAGTCTATTCTAAGATTCTCAAAATCGACTTTATGGGAAGTCGTTTTGATTCCAAAACCAACTTTCATAACTTCGGATGATGTAATGTGATACACAGACAATATGATTCACCGGTGGAATTAATGTGGTGCAAATAAAGGTCTTTATGGTACTCAAGACTAAATCATAATAATGCTAGTTGATTTGTTATCCCATCATCTAAATGAACGGAAATAACATGAAGATTGTTGAAAAAATAGCGAAAAAGTCGATTTCTGCGATCACGACCGAATGCGACTCGGATTAGTAGGTGTCAGTTGGTCCCAGATACCGAGGACTTTAAGCAATAAAAAAATAGTGAAAAGAGACGCATGGACGGAACCAGATTTTTTTTTCCGGATGGGCTAGAATCAGTGTATTGGTGATGTTATTTATAGCGCAATTTTTTTCGAATTATACAATTCAACGAAAAATCATTTTGAGTCTGTAAGACGGGAACACTCAAAATATTTTCATTTTATGCAAGCAGTAAATAAAGTATAAAATATAATTTGGATGACTCACTAAACACGTGCCTACTATTACACAATTTATCTTTCGACAAAAGACACATTTCAACAAAACAATAGAACATCTAACAAATAAAAAACCAAACAAAAAAATAAAACTAAATTAAATCACAATAAACCTTAAACATAAGAATTGTTGGACACTTAGAGTGATGGGTTGACTCAATGAACTGAAAGTGTTGGAGATGGTTAATAATGGGCTGAGCTAATTGTTTGAGTTGGTTGAGTTTAGATTTTGGGCTACATTCCAAAAAAATTTTGTTAGGTGGGCTTAGCCCTCCCTACCCATATGTTGGGTCCGTCCATTTCGACTACTAAACGAAATTTTTATTTATCCAAATTGATTCATATACTCTGAGAATAGAAAATCATCGATAAAAGATATTACTAAAAGAAAATCTAAAAAATGAAAAATCTGTTTGGTTATGTTTAAAAAAAAATGATGAGAATAGGTTTGTAGGGATGGATGATGGTGAGTGTTGGTAGGGTAGATGCATAGTGGTAATTAGTGGTGGTGGGTTAGATGGATGATGACGGGTGGTGATGGTGGTCAGATGGTTCATTAATGATCGTAGGTGGTTATGGAGTCCATGCATGGGTGGTATCAGTGGTGATTGCGTGCATGGGTTGTGGTGGATGGTGGTATGTTAAATGAGGGTCCATGGTGATTGTAGGGTGGGTTGGTGGTTGTGTGTGGGTGAGGTGTTGTGACGTGGTAAGGTAGGGTATGTGGTATCAATGTAAACGTTGATGGGTGGTGGTGTGGTGGGTTTGTGGTAGCGTTGGTGCTGGATTGGGTAAGTGTAGTGGATGGTGTTGAGGTAGGGTGGGTGGTTTTTAAGGTGCGTAATGACAAGTTGTGATAGGATGGTTATTGGGTGTTGAACTACCGCCTCTTCCAAAATCTTAAGCTGGTGGGAGGTAGATAATTAACATTTTATATATCACAATACGCCCGTTAAGTGTAAGCCTGGAAGAAGAGAGAAATGCCAACACTTGATTTTTTTTAATTTTTTAAAGAGAGAAAGGCCAACACTTGATTTTTTTTAATTTTGTTTTGAGTGTTGGCTTGTAAGAGGAAAGAAAGACCCAACACTTGATTGACTTTTTTTTTTTTAGTTTTGAAAATTTTGCTTGGAGCAGGGTTTGAACCCATGACCTATCGCTCTGATATCATGTTGAACTATCATCTCTCCCAAAAGTTTAAGCTGGTAGGGAGGTAGATAATTAACATTTTATATATCACAATATCGGGTATACGAATACGATGACCAGTATTTGGTAACGTAAAGTGGTGGCAGGTGAGTGTCGGAGTTGGTTGTAGGGTAGATGGTGGTGGTGAAAATATATTGTTTCTTGCATTTTCGTCTTTGCACCAGATATGTCCATAATAATTTAATGCATTCCGCCACCATATTTATAAATGAAGTTTTGACATTTTTTTGGTCCCTCGTCTTTTAGTTTTGTCTCTTAAATAACCCACATATTTTTAACTGTCATTTTTGGTTTCCTGACTTAGTATAATTTCAATTTTAAGACAACTAAAGACTTACTCATTTAAACAAACGATTGACCTATCTAATATAATGTTGAAACCACCTCCGACCTATCTAATATAACGTTCATCCCTTACATCGATTATAATGGCTTTTTTTGCAAGAAACAGTGCAAGTTTTAGATCGGGATTTAATTGATACTGAAAATGGGTAGAAATTGAGGATTATTCGGTCACTTTCTTTCTGAATAGCCACATTTGCAAGACATATTTTTGCACCAAAAAATATTGAAAGATCGTTAGTTTAGGTCAGTGGATTAAATGTTATATTAGGTAGGTCAACCGTTAGTAAATAGTTAGGTGTCCTAAAATTGAAACTAAAATTCAGAGTTATGAAACCAAATCTCTCGTTAAAAAGATAAAAGCTATTTCACAGAAAACACTCAAAGATGGTAGACCAAAAATATCAAAACCCCATTTATAAACTATTGATATTGATTTATGTGTGAATTTCATCTCAGTCAATCTCTTGAACCATAATGAAAATTTATAATTATGTCGTAAAATGATGTGATTAAAGAATATAACATCTATCCCTGAAAAAAATATAACATCTATCTTTAGAAAATTATGAAAAATATTAGTAACATATAAGATTGCATTATAACTTAAATGTAAGATCACGCGTCGATAGAATAGTAGAACGGGGAAAGAATGTAAGATACCATATCGGTAAAATAGTAGAATGTTCAACCTCATATAAGTGTGAGACATAGATATATTGTCAACTCGAGTTAGATTTTTTAGATCAAGCAAAGACGACTGTCTAAGCAGTTGAACGGATCATTTATGACACATTTAGCGCTACCAGACACAGGTCTGGGGGAGTTACAAATTGGTAGACGGACTTAAGTACCACACCGTGAGAGACGGTGGGGGCAAACTATAGAATTATCTGGTAGGGACGAGACCGGGACAAGTCCTGGCGAGGACGTCAATCCCTTATAAGGGAGGAGAGAACACGAGAGACGGTGGGGGCCACTTCTAGAATCATCTGGTAGGGACAAGACCAGGACTTGGGAGTTACAGATTGGTAGACGGATTTAAGTACCACACCGTGAGAGACGGTGGGGGCCACCTCTAGAATCATCTGGTAGGGATGAGACCAGGATAAGTCCTGGCGAGGACGTCCATGCTTTATAAGGGGGAAGAGAACGTGAGAGACGGTGGGGATCACCTCTAGAATCATCTAGTCGGGACGAGACCAGGACAAGTCCTCGCGAGGTCGCCAGTCCCTTATCCCAAATCAGAACGGACCTAAGTACCACACCGCCAGAGACGGTGGGGGGCACCTCTAGAATAATTTGGTAGGGATGAGATCGGGACAAGTCATGTCGAGGACGTCCATGCCTTGTAAGGGGGAAGAGAACGTGAGAGACGGTAGGGGTCACCTCTAGAATCATCTAGTCAGGACGAGACCAGGACAAGTCCTGGCAAGGTCGCCAATCCCTTATCCCACATCAGAAAGTAGTAGAATGTCCACCCCGATAATATTATTTCGTCAACACGGGTTAGCTTTTTTTAGACCAAGCGAAATGAAGGTTTAAGCAGTTGACCGGATCATTTAAGACTTATTTATCGTTGTTAGACCCAAATCGCGTTACAGTAAATGATAATTTGGCTTTAGGTCAATGATAATTATTTAATTAATTATATATTCAAGGGTTAAGCCGTTATAGATGGTGTAAAGTCAGAATACAACAGTTTCATAAATTAATTAAAGAGAATAAACACTAAGTACTAAGATATAGCCGTGAGTTAATGGTTTAGAAAGAGGATGACAATTATTATAAGTTAAATTCCTCAAGAGGAGTTAACCACATGACGTCCATTAAAATCTTGTTTAGGGTTGGGAAAATGCTTGTGTTAATCCTATTGAAGAAGACATATTAATTAGTTATACGCTGGCAAAATGACAACCAATTACGTGCCTCTCACAAAACATACCAAAGCATTTTGCAAATACATATAATATAATAAGAATAAGAATTATCCTTACGTTTAGAGTCTTTCACACTACTTACCAAATACCTACAACTCCCACCTTACTCAAACACCTGGCTGCAACTACGTACACCACCGCCAATTATTTCAATCATTATCCCATTTATACAGTTACGGCTTGTTGTAGAACTGACTTATATTAACTTTAAGAAACGATTTATTCCTTCAAATATTCTATCATCATCATTTCAAAGACATTAATTTGCATTTGATGGAGATATATAGTAGCACGACTTGTGTTGGGATAGTATATCGTGAAGTTTTTGTATAGTGTGTACCTACGTAGGTACACACTACGCAAAAACTTCCCTAGTATATCGTGTGTGGAGTAATTTACGGAACAGATCCGTAATTTACGGATTAAATTACGGATAATTAAATACACAAAATAAAACTTGAAATTAAAATTTAGTTTTATAATGTAGATCTAACACATTAAAGCAACTATGGTATAGATCTAATAAATCAACACAAGTAAATGATAGATCTAATGAAACAAAGATATGATGATTAAGATCTACAATTAAACTATCACAATACAGATCTGATTTGAAAGTAAAACAATGTAAAGTGCAATGCATAAATAAATGACAAACCGAAGCAAGTATGAAACTCTTTCCTTAAGACAAATTGCTCCGGTATGGTGCCCACGGTAGCAGCAACTGTCTCCCAAGATACAACGGCTTTAAGTCTCAGATTTAGAGGCACTTCAAAAATCCGAGCTCCGGCGAACTTACATAGTGCTCCAACTTCTCTTCGACTCAAGAACTAGATCTACATGAGAGACTCTTTTTGTGGTGGAAAAGTGACAAGAGAAAATTTGATCCTTCAACCTTCATCATTGGGGTTCTTTATATAGTGGAGATGAGGAGTCAATGCTTGAACGTGATTGGCGTAACACATCATCGACTTTTCCTTGGAAAAGAAAATAGGGCGAAAATTATAAATAAAATTGGCCAAATATTTCCACAATTCGATTGGTCGGATGGCGTGTCTTTCGAATTCGATTGGTCGATGATTTAATCGCTTCGACTTTTCCTCAAGAAAAGTTATTCGGCGAAAATAATAATCAAATTTGAAATTAATTTAATTAAATTAATTCGGATCGACTTAATTTAATCGTAATTCATTTCCACATTATTCGAACCTTCCAACCGCCTTAATTAATTTTTCTGGTTAATTTCAAACGAACTTTTGTCCAAAAATTAATAGTAACACCCGAACCAAACCGAGCTCGAGCACGAGCCGAGCCGAGCCCGCCGGACGGACGGCGGCGGCGCACGCGCGTGCGTGTGTAAATATCTAAGTCCTCCCTCCTGCCCAAAAGTGTCTTGCCCCTTGGGGCACATTTATAAGAGCATACACTAGCCCTTATATATGGAACTCAAGTCTCCCATCTTTCCAATGTGGGATGTTGAGTTGAGGTACTCCCTTCAACTCTTATCTCCTACATATTTTCAACCAACTTTAGGCATTAATTTCTCATTCACCCGACATCCGAATCGAGTGATTCAAAAGCCCATCATCAACTACTATGTATGGAGTATTTAATGATATCATTAACTCTCGATGACATACACCGGAGCCTATCCGTAAATCACGCTAAAGTTGACTATTCAACCCTTCAAAAATGGATTTTTCTCCAACAATCCCCCACATGAATGAAAATTAATGCAAATGCAAATACAGACTCTGAAGAGAAGTCAGACGGAAAAATATTGCATCAGGAGAGGTAGCTTCTGGCCTTGAACTCGCCTTAGTAGTGAAGTACTTATCGGATTTACTCGGCTAATCAGTGAACTAGGTCTTGAACTGTTCAGCTTTTAGTGTAAACCAAGACAATAGCACTCACACAATATTTCCCCTAGCACCTTTCGGTTCTCATGGTTGTCTCCGTCTCGGCCCTGGACAACACTTGGTTTCAGAAAGTGCTTTAGAAAATTCAAGCCTCAAAATTCTCATAGAAGCGGCCCCACTGCGCACTTACATAGGTGAACTCCTATCAAGGGTATTCTGCCCTACCCCACTTGAATATCAAGATATAGGAATCATTAAAAGCTTCGCTTAACCTCATACCCTCTGCAGACAGCACTTTTATTCTCTCAGAATGGGTAAGTGCTAGACTGTTCTTATAGCTTAGTTGTCCTTTTGAACCATGATCTTGGGATCTCCGGTCCAACATGGTTGGGTTTACTACAAGGAAACATGCGTAATGAGCTTGATCCCATTCCGGTTGTCAAAATTGACATCTGATCTCTAGCTAAACCTTTTATAAGCGGATCCGCAAGATTCTCCTTTGATTTTATATAATCGATGGAAATCACATCATTAGAGATCAACTGTTTAATGGTATTGTGTCTACGGAGTATGTGTCGAGATGTTACCATTATACATACTACTGCGTCTCTATCACGTTGTATCTTGATAATGAATACTGTGTTTCGCAAACATAGAATATCTTCTAGGAAATTCCTAAGCCATTCAGCTTCTTCTCCATCATCATCGAAGGTTACAAACTCGGCTTCCATTGTGGATCGAGTTGTGCATGTTTATTTTGTAGACTTTCAGGACACAGAAGCACCACCAATCATGGATAAGTATCCACTGGTGGACTTCAAATCTTTCGTATCTGATATCCAGTTGGCATCACATTATCCTTCTAATACTGTTGGATATCTTGTATACCGTAATCTCAGACTCATGGTGTACTTCATGTACCTCAACAACCTATTCAAGGTTTTCCAATGATTATGATATGGATTACTCGTGTACCTACCTAGGTTGTTTACTACACATGCTAAGTCTGGTCATGTACAGGTTGTTATGTACATCAGACTTTCAATCACTTGAGAATATCTCAATTGATCCACAGGTTCACCTCTGTTCTTGACTAAGTGCATACTTAGGTCAAGTGGAGTGCTCACTGGACTTCTATCAAAGACATTAAATCTTTTCAAAACAGACTCAATATAATGAGTTTGTCACCATAAGTCCATCAAACGTTCTAGAGATTTTACTATCTAGTATCAAATCTGCAACTCCCAGGTCCTCCACATCGAAGTTCCTTGTCAATATCTTTATCGTATTCATGATACTCTCATGAGTACTTCCCATTATTAGCATGTCATAGACATACTATCACATAGGTGTGTTCTTAATGTAGAAATATATATGTCCTACCCACTTGACAACATAACATTGTCAAACTCGATATGCCATTGCTCTGGCTAATATTCGAGCCCACTGAGAGACTTCACAAGTCTACACACCTTACTCTCTTGTCTTAGAACTATGAACCCCTCGGGTTGTTCCAAGTACATCTTTTCTTTCAACTCACCATAACCATCCATTTGATGGACTTCTAGGTTATAGACTCAAACTATATCGATAAGAACCCTTATATAAGTAATTTCGCTTAATTGGTGAGTAAAATGCCAAGGCCTTCTTTCTGTCGATACCCTCAGGCTACCAACAACGCCTTACAATAAATCCATCAACCTACTTCTTCTTGAAGTTCCACTTGCCAACTTCCAAGTGAGGTTTTGAGTGATGGATTTTATTCCACTACATATTCTTTCCAGAAAGGAGCTTATGAAATTGACATTGCCTCAGCATATGTCCTAGATTCGCTTTCTACCACATAGGTCAGAAAATCAGGAGCAAAGGACTTGGAAATCCTAGTCCTTACACTACAACGTGGTTCCTCAAGTTCTTGAGGACCACTCTCCTTTCCAGACTCATATTGCCGCTTACTCATGCGTGCTTTATCTATTTCCTTATATGGAAAGAGATCTTCAAAGAACACAACATTCATAAACTTGATGTTGACATCATCATGTCTGTTATATGCACTAAAAACCAATAGGCACCACCCTTGAGAGTATATCTAATGAGTATACAATCAATAGTTATAGGTCCTATATCCGCTTGCTTTGGTCTAGGTACTTCTACCTTAGCCAAACACCCCCACATTTCCCAGAATCTGTAGTAAGACCTTGGCCTTTCCACATCTCATACTGGGTGTCATCCTTCTTCACTGAAGGGATCTTGATCAGAATGAATTTTGCTGAGAGGACAACCTCCCCCCCACAAGTTCCGCGGTAAGCCCGAACTTATCAACATAGTATCCATCAACTCTTTAAGATTTCGATTCTTGCACGTAGCAATACCACTTGCCTGAGGTGTGTATGGTGTGGTTGTTTGATGAATGATGCCGGGCCCTAGCAAGACTCATGAAACAATACATCATATCCACCACTGCAATTACTATGGATACATCTCATCCATTTGCTATGTTTATTTTCACCTTCATTTCGATAACTCTCAAGGCAACACGAGCCTTAGTTTTCGCCAAAGATATCAACATCCGGTGCTATCATCAATAAATGTAGCGAGATACTTCTATTACCTCTAGTTTACACGAATCAGAGGTTTCGTGTTCCTTTCTACCGGTCAACCGGTGAGTTCGCCAACATGGCTTCAACACATACTTGACACTTGTGATTAGGATCAAATTTCAAACTACATGTTCATCAATGGATAAACAGATTTGAAATTGTAAGTTCTGGTTATAGTGTCACAAACATGACGAATCAAGCATGTACGCAGAACTTAAAGCCAATCTCACAGGCTCTCCACAGAGCATCACATTTTGTGCTCAACATAACGATCAATCTCAGTTTGATCATTCAAAACATCGTTCGTCGCACCACCGAAATTCTCCACCCAAGGGATGAGATTAATTGGTCACTGGTGCTACGTCTAGTGCTACAACAGGCACGTACACTTGTGTCACAAAAGACACAGTCAAGGTTGGATTCACCTCGGTGTATCCTTTCATTTCTGTATAACAGAAGATCGACACAAAGTTCTCATATCCAACTCGCTTTCAACATGATCGGTTATACCGAATCACAAGGATCAACAAATATTTTTTGTAATATCTTCGGGAAGAGAATCCCAAGCTCATCAGCAAACATGCCTTAAACTACATGAGTAAAATCAAAGTACTAACCTGTTTACTCCCAGAATTATCAATACTTGGTAGATTGAACAAACAAGTAGATAGCGAGATAATTTAACCCTCTTGAGCACAGAAAGTCAATACATTGCATGTAATATATAGCGAATGACTATACACGTCGAGTAGTATTTAAAGACCACAAACTTAGTCATATGTATCGGAATTCCGTAGCAGCAAGGGGAGACATATATTTTCAATCTATCTATATGCAGTGTAGGACTTTTCACTTGCACAGAAAGAGTACACCAAACTCAACTACAACCGTCTGAGCATATTGGAAAATACATCAGATATATAATAGCACGTATAACAACCGAATCATCGCATAAATAGAGTCTTAACATGAGTTCCTAACGGATAAATGCTGCTGTCCATTTGTTTTTTTTATTTTTTATTTTTCCTTCATGCCGAAGTCGGAATCAGTCAACAAAACTCATCAGTTCTGATATAAGCTTTACAAATGTCCATAAATTAATGTATCAATTGATACTAAAAACTCACATGTACCGGACATAAATATTTCGGCAAAAGAGACACAAGAATAACAATCACACTTTCCATATTGATATTCCCCTTTCTTACCCAATATAAAGATTTAGTAGATCAATTTTTTTTCCTTTCTTTCCTTTTCTCTTTCGAACTGATATGTGGGGAAAATATACTTCACTTACAATCAACTACTATTCCTTTAGCATTAATTTTGCGGCTGATTACATACAAGCCACCTTACCTATGGCAACCAAAATTAGCACTTAATTAAGGGAAGACAAATTTCACACAGTAATGTTATCAATATCTTCTAACTTAAGAAAAGAAAATAAAAAAAAAAATTTACTGGAAATTTGATAACCACAACTGCTGCTTATTGCACCATAAGCGCACATGTATCTTTATTAAACGGTGAAAATTACACGCCTTAATATACATTCAAGCTTTAGTATCAACCATGATAAAATCACTTATATTAACCAATCGACAAATTGTCGAGATTTCGGATATGTATAGAAAAATCCACAAAACAGTAACAGCGAACAAAAACATATTATTCCTACCTGTCGGATAAATCTATAACAGATAAGAGTTTAAGAGATAGAGGATAAAGTCGAGGCTGGACAATTTCTAATTAAACAACTATTATGCAAAGGGAAGTAGATCCAGAATATTACCGTAAATCAACCCAATGAAATCAATTTGTCTTAAGCTTGTTGGGATAGTGTATCGTGTGTGGAGTGATTTACGGAACATATCCGTAATTTACAGATTAAATTACGGATAATTAAATGCACAAAATAAAACTTGAAATTAAAATTTAGTTTTATAATGTAGATCTAACACATTAAAGCAACTATGGTATAGATCTAATAAATCAACACAAGTAAATGATAGATCTAATGAAACAAAGATATGATGATTAAGATCTACAATTAAACTATCACAATACAGATCCGATTTGAAAGTAAAAACAATGTAAAGTGCAATGAATAAATAAATGACAAACCGGCGCGTAGTATGAAACTTTTTCCTTAAGATAAATTGCTCAGGTATGCCACCGCAGTAGCAAAGAATCGTCTCCCAAGATACAACAGATTTAAGTCTCAGATTTAGAGGCACTTCAAAAATCCGAGCTCCGGCAAACTTACATAGTGCTCCAATTTCTCTTCGACTCAAGAACTAGATCTACATGAGAGACTCTTTTTGTGGTGGAAAAGTGACAAGAGAAAATTCGATCCTTCAACCTTCATCATTGGGGTTCTTTATATAGTGGAGAGGAGGAGCCAATGCTTGAACGTGATTGACCAGAACACATCATCAGACTTTTCCCCTTGGAAAAGAAAATAGGGCCGAAAATTATAAGTAAAATTGGCCAAATATTTCCACAATTCTGATTGGTCGGATGACGTGTCTTCTGAATTCTGATTGGTCAGATGATTTAATCGCTCGACTTTTCCCTCAAGAAAAGTTATTCTGGCCGAAAATAATAATCAAATTTCGAAATTAATTTAATTAAATTAATTCCGGACCGACTTAATTTAATCAGAATTCATTTCCACATTATTCTGGAACCTTCCAACCGTCTTAATTAATTTTCTGGTTAATTTCAAACGAACTTTTGTCTAAAAAATTAATAGTAACACCCGAACCGAACCGAGCTCGAGCACTAGCCGAGCCGAGCCGAGCCCGCCGGATGGATGGCGGCGGCGCGCGCGCGTGTGGAAATATCTAAGTCCTCCCTCATGCACAAAAGTGCCTTGCCCCTTGGGGCACATTTATAAGAGCATACACTAGCCCTTATATATGGAGCTCAAGTGTCCCATCTTTCCAATGTGGGATGTTGAGTTGAGGTACTCCCTTCAACTCTTATCTCCAACACATTTTCAACCAACTTTAGGCATTAATTTCTCATTCACCCGACATCCGAATCGAGTGATTCAAAAGACCATCATCAACTACTCTGTATGGAGTATTTAATGATATCATTAACTCTCGATGACATACACCGGAGCCTATCCGTAAATCATGCTAAAGTTGACTATTCAACACTTCAAAAAAAGGCTTTTTCTCCAACAACTTGTACTACCTCTGTTGCGTCAGCTTACCCCCTTAAATTTGATACGATATTTTGCCTTAAATTCTCTTAATACTTACCTGTCACTATATCTTACTCCCTCCGTCTTAAATTATAAGTTATCCTGGGTGTTTTTAGTCATATTAGCGTATTTGAAGCCACACATAAAAACATATCTTATTAACTACTTAACTTAATCTTGCATGTACTTGTTTGGTTTCATTAACTACTTATTTACTAGTTTTATCTTCTTTGTAAAACTTATGTAAGGTATTTGCCGGTCCATACATTACTGGTCAACTAACCATTCGTACTTATCTACATAGCATGTCCGTGTCTGATAAGCCGAACCCGAAAACGCTCCTTCTGATTCATATTAGATCACCTCGAGGGTCCAGCTGTGAATAAGGTCCTTGGTCTTTTCAGTTTTCACCCTCATAAGCCAAGCCAGACCAGGTATAAGTCCATCCCACCTCACATCATTACGATACATAATCATTGATCAGGCAAAGGGCATTGATACTCAAAGCCTTCATCTCTCCTTCAAAGGGCGACTCGAAACATGGAGGGGCGACCAACTCGCCCCTCAAATCAGAAGTCCACCATATCAGGCAATCAAGTCAGGTTATGTGGCGCCCCGTCCCGGACACCGAGTCCTTATCCGGAAAGAACGCTCGGCGTTCATATATTGAGTTTTTAAATCGTCAAAAGTAATATATACATAACCCTTGTAACAATTAATCAAAATAAAAGCGGAATAAATAAAACTAAGGATATCTCGGAAAGATTGTGAAACGACAAATAACGGATCACCAAGTTCCAAAATCAACGTCTAAGAAAACTGAAAAGACAAAACAACAAAATAAATGTTGTTTAACTTATTACATCCCAAATGAACTGAAAAGATCTAAAAGTCCGTCACTCAAAACCGAATCATAAAAAGGTGCATAAAATAAAAGTCCATCATCTTGAGCTTAAACTCGGCTCCATCAACTCCATCGTCATCACCGTACTCATCATCGTCTCCGACAACCACCTTCTCGGGTGGGGACGGTAAATGGAAGAGTAAGTACTTATGTACTTAGTAAATGGTAGAAGAAACGGCTACATACAATATATATCATATCATACATCATGATAAATTCTATAATCGCTACCACATAGGTTGTAATTGTGATCACTCTCTCCCTCTACTAGATCACATAGTATATCCTCACACACATACGTTTGTTACACCAATACTAGATGACACTATGCATGGTGAGAATGCACCGAGACATATTAAGCACCTCTCAATGGGGCATGGACTCATGTTCCATGTAGGAGTTACACGTCGTCCACTGGCCTCAAAGCCAACTGGTGCCGTAAATGTCCCATGCTTCGATTTAAAAACGTGTCTTACCAATGATATTGACATATTAGCTTTTGGACAACCACATATGTATTTGCAAGTTAAGTTCTAATCACCTAATTCATTCACATAAAAGGCTTCCTAAGGACTTCTAGTCATAGACATCTAGTTACGCTGCCTAGCATGTTGTAAAAGGATCAATGACTACTAATTCAATGTCCCACAAGGCCTAAACAATGCCTTCCGTTGATGTTAGACATTGTAAAGTAACATGGAATGCCCTCAAAGGCACTCACAACAATCATATACACAAAAATCATCAAAAAGGGGAAACTGGGGATCGGGAGAGTAACTTGATAGATCGTTACACTTGAAGAGTTTTTTCTGGATCAAGAGCTTTAAGCTCGTTGATGTCGATGGGGTGATTTTCTTGATAAGAACTTGAAATCCTGAGTTGATTATTTGTTTTTCATCACTTGTATCTGAATCCGGAGTCTTCTATTTATAGGTGAGAATCCCGTGACTTATGTTTGAAATTCAAACATAGCCGTTTCAGATTTGTCCCCATCTTGACTTGCTTTATGTCCTCGTTTTCATAAATCGACAATCGTCGATTTTGCTTTTGATGATTATCATCTGTCCACCCTTTGACTTGTGTCCATTGGTTAATCCTCTGAATCTTTCCAATGTCCCTTTAATCTTGACCATTGATTTATTGACAATATCAAGGCTTGTAATCCATCCTTATTCTTGTAATCTTCCAATGTAACCTTTGATTAAATCGAGATTTATACTCAGCAGATACCTGCGTATATTGGTCTGCTGATGATCATGTCAGTCAACTATTTTAAGTCTGATGTGTTTATGAAACACTTCAGCTGACTGTCTTTTCATCTAACTTTTTTATTGTGAAGTTAGAGTACACCAATTTGAACAAAACTAAGTTTCAATCACCACTTAACATATGGAACTTAGACCTTGTACACAAGGTATATGTAATCATTTAGGTCATCACAGACTTCCCTAAATTCGCGCTCCACATCCTTGACTTTAAATACTAAGTTTGATCCCTTAGCCTTCAATAATCGAGTTTGAACCTCGGCCTTCGCCTTCAACAGTTTCTAACTAATCTAATGACCTAGTTACCTTCATCGACTAGACATGTCTCACGATAAAGTCGGTGACCTAATTACAATGCTTGTTTGATCAAACCTATACAAAGATCAAACTCTAATAAGTTTCTATACATTTGATCTAGACATCTTTTGCCTTTGCTCTAAGCTAAATTAGTCCGGCACTCATCATTAAAACTTAAAATAAGTCCAACAACCTTAAATAAATCGATCCGACACATTTGGTTGTTTTAATCCAACCCACCCGACCATATAAATATAGTCCATTAGCCCACCCGACCATCAATTCCTGGTTCCGTCCTATTTCATATATCCGTTGAAAAAAACATAACAAAAAGAAAAACTACTCCATCCGTTCTTATTTAACTGTCGTAGTTGCCAAAACTAAAAATTCATTTTTGTTTGTCAGTTACATTTCCTAAGCATCATTTATTGTGTTTTTCTACATCTACCATCATTTATTAATAAAGCTGTTAACGAGCCGAGCTGAACCGAGTATTGGTGGTTCGAGCTCGAGCTCGTTTAGCTCACGAGATCGTTCGTTTGTTAAAAGAACAAAAAAATTTGTTCGAACTCGGCTCGTTTCAAAGATTAAATGTTCGAGCTCGCGTTCGAGCTCGGCTCGTTAAGCATATTGTTGTCTTCCAACTCGAGTATGGCTCGAGTTCAGCTCGATTTCGGTTCGTTAAGGTATAAAACATAAATTGCAAATGTAAAAAAACAAATTATAGATTAATATTACATATATCACACTACAATAATCATTATGACCCTGTTTGGATTGAATGATTTTAAGGGAAAGGAAATGATATGATTTGGATGGATTTAAATTTTGGTGTTTGGATTGTTTTAGTTTGAAAGAAAAGAAAGGAGAGCAAGGGAGAAGGAGGGATAATGTTCTTTATAAATTAGGTGGTCTCGTTTCCTTCCAAAACAGGTGAGAAACTGAAGGAAACAATACATTTTTCTTATAAATGTATTGACAATCCCTGTATCTCTTTCTTTTCTGTCTAGTTCTATCCAAACACTCAAAATAGACTTCACAATCTCTCATTCCCCTCTCTTTTCTTTTCTATTACTATCTTTCATTTTCCTTTCTATGTAAATCCTTCAATCCAAACGGAGCCTATAAATAAATATAAATATTATATAAAATCAAACTATAATCTCAATTAGATGAATGAATGACTTATCCTCCTTTGAGTTATGGTTACTGTGTAAATTGATGTATTTATATAAGCACGTTCGCGAACATAATCGAACGTTCGCGAACCAAGCTCGTGTTCGTTAAGCGAGCAAGCTTACAATAATGTTCGAGTTCGGCTCGTTAAATTTAAACGAACAAACGATCACTTAACACTAATGAACCAAAACATGAGTTTGCTCACGAACTACTTCGATTCGTTAACAACTCTATAATTATTAAGAGGTGAGAGGATTGAAATAACATGTATTAATTATATTCAATGAGTGTTGTTGTTACGTTGTCATTTTAATTTAAGTTAAAAGCAATAATTTTTTTCCTTAATATATGTGTTTTGACAAATACGAAAGTTAAATAGATACGAAGGGAGTACTAAATAGGGATCAAATTAAAGAGTCTACCGAGTTGGTTTGAAATTTTTTTTTCCACTAGCCTCAAAGAACAATTTCTTTTTGTTTTACTACAAGAATAATGTCACGACCTAATTCTTCATATCCCATCCATGCTTTGGAAAGAAAGGTAATAACGACTCAACAATTATTTTTAAAATAATAAATTACTGAACAAAGTACCTAAACAAAAGATTAGTTGATAATCCCCATATGTATCACTTCACTTGTAAGAAAAAATTCGTAATCCACCATAAATAATAATGGGGTAAGAGA
This sequence comes from Gentiana macrophylla, assembly GCA_026214975.1. Classification (NCBI taxonomy): domain Eukaryota; kingdom Viridiplantae; phylum Streptophyta; class Magnoliopsida; order Gentianales; family Gentianaceae; genus Gentiana; species Gentiana macrophylla. The sequence continues at coordinate 33,686,601 of CM047810.1, forward strand.
AAAAAGTGGGACAACGCATAATACTTACTTCCTCCGTTTCAAAATATTAATCATATTTAAAAAAATGTTGTTTTTTTAGGTAAACAAGTTGTTGAATGTTATAAAACTGAATAAAAAATGCCTAAAATATATTTGAACTATCATTAATTAAATAATTATAAAATATCACCGAAAAGTAGTTCAATTATTAACAAATTAGAATACCAAAAAAAAATTATTAACAAATTAGGAATAAGACAAAGAAAAGAATAATAAATGTTTTATTGATAAAATGACTAATATATATTCATAGAGAAATAAAAAAAAAAAAGGTAGGATGATTTATATTTATTGATGGATGGATGAAATGTATATATATATATATATATATATATATATATATATATATATATATATATATATATATATATATATATATATATATTTTGCCGGCGTGATTAATTATTTGGAAATAATATAGATGGAGTGGAGGAGGAGATGTACAAAGTGACCACTACTTAAGAAGCAAGTCAACTGCACATGCAATTGCTTGATTAATTGCCTAAAAACAGTAGCAAGTCACTACGCACCCTCTTCCTTGCTAGCAATTATCCATTTAGTTAGTTGGAAGCTAACAACATTTGTCCGAATATTTAATTAATTAAGGGAAACATATGGCCAACCCTAAATTAATCAATTATGATAAGCATCTTTTCACATTCCTAATCTTGAGTAACACTGCCTAATACCTCATATGGCTAAGTTCGTTGATGTGTGACTTGCCGTGTTTAATTATCATCCAACTTTTCTCCATCCATTAAAAAAAAAAAAAAAAGGGATATTCTTCGATTCCAATTTAATTTGAAAAAAATAAAATCAAATCAATGGTAAAAAAAAACTCATCAAATTATCTGAAAAACATTATGTGTCATGCATTAATTTTGTAGTGTTTTAAATGGTTAAACCTAACCACAAGGGTCTCATGTTTTACGGGTTGAGTGGAGATATTGATCAAGTAACCTAATTGTTTAGAGTAATAAACTTGCTATTATACCAACCAAAAAAAAAACTGAAAAAACTCCATCATAATACAGTGTTCGAACCCCCACACTCCAGCTTAAGGACACTTGCCCTTTCAAATGACATTATGGATGTGGGTTAAATTGCTAGATCTTTATCCAAACCCCTTCTCTTTTAGCATGATCATTTCTTCTATGTTTAGAGTTTAGATTTTTTTTTTTTTTTTTTTTTTGACAACTAGAGTTTAGAATTTATAATTTGGTTCTTTCAAAATGTATATCATTAAAGAACTTGCAGTACGTATATTCTATAAATTATTTAAGAGCTGTATTTATAAGATTTTGACATTCAAATTTATGAAGAAAAAAAATTGCAACAGATACCCTCTTTTTTCCACTATAAAATACAGATTCTGTGAAAAAAATTACATCCACTAACATTGATCTGGATTCTGTAAAATTTTCTTTTATATCCATCACAATAATTCAGATTATGTAAAATAAGGATTCTGATTTATTTCATATTTAATTGAGATTTTGTAAACTCTAAAATATAGCATTTAAAGTTGTAAAATAAAAAGTTGGTTAAAAATGTGTACCATGATGTCATTTAGGTTACTATCCCTATTAACCATGATGTCTACCCTCCGGTGTTCAAAATGAACGTAAAGTATTAGTTACTTTGTATGGATATATAATAAGTAGGCACACCTAGCTAAAACTGAGGGGCAATTGCCTTTCATATTTCTTTTTTAACACATTTACCAACAAAGTATTTACATCTCCAATAAAAAATACATTTTCAACACTATATTCGGCATATATTAATTACTTTCTTAATCTGTTTGAATTCTTCTTCATGACATATATAAAAAAACGGAGGAGTATTATATTGAATCCAAAATAATTTCACACGTAAAATTAAAATAGAATATCTCTATATATATATATGAGAAGTATATTGTTTTCTAAATTAATAGTAGTATTTATTTTAGAAGCGGAAATAGATAGAGTGATAACGCCACATCATAATGATGATACAATACGAACAACGTATTTTTATATTTTTGTGATCACTTAGTTTTGTAGTCGTTTTTTATTTTTTTATTTTTATTTTTATAGTCTCTCCTTGTATAGTCTTTTGTCTACTTTAAAACAGTTGTACATACGTTTCATTTAATACAAATATCTCGTTTAAACCAAATGTATTTGTATATTTGTAATCATAGTGTGAGACCTATTAATTAATTGTTAATTTCTTATGAGTCTTGTAAATATGAACACTGATTTTACGGTGATCCGGCCAGCCACATCAAGTCATCATCCTCTCCACCAATCAATTTCTTTTAAAACAATAAATATTTACTAAACTTGTGGGACTAATCGTAAATAATAAAATATGATTGGCCACCAAATAATACTCATGGCCTAACCACCGTAAAATTTGCGGGTTGAGATCACCCATCCAATTTGGATTTTTAATTTCGGTGTCTAAGTAAAACCTACGTAGTTTCTGTGTGTCTTAGCTTTTGGAGAAAAATTTATGGAAAACAAAAAAACAAGACCAAAAAATAAGACACACATAAAACTACGTAGTTTTTACTTAATTATACAACGAAATTAGAAACCCCGGCCTTAAACAACGAAATTAGAAACTCAAATTAGACAGGTAATCTCGACCCAAAATTTGCCATGGTCCAATATTGCACTCCAATCCTCAAAAAGGAATCGTGAGGGAAGAGCAAATGGGAGGGGATTTGCTTCTTCTAATTATACTCGCTCAATGATCAACCGAATCTCACTCTCTTACCCTTACCCTTAACCTTACCCTTTCCCCTGATCTTCCTTCTTCTTACGTTGCTTCCCTTTCTCTCTTTCTTTACGCCCAATCCTTTTTTATATTCTCCCATCCCCCCACCTAGCTTCTTTTTCTTAATTTCTTTTCCATTATCTCTATCTCCCTCTATATATATACACAACTGCACCACTTTTTAATATCACTACTATTCCAAAACCATCGCTCTCTCTCTCAGCTGATCCCTTGTATATATTGATCTATCTCTCTTTACCCACTAATTAAAAAGTTGGGCACTTTATTGAGAGTTGATCAGTTGCCCATTAGGTATACATACAGTTGCTTTGATTTCTTCTTCATCGTCGTTTGTAAAGAAAATATGATGGAGGATCAGTTTTATGATCAACAAACACTTGTATCAAAAGGGAAGCGGACTAAAAGACAACGGCCCATGTCGCCTCTTGTCTTAACCATGGCTACTACAACTTCTTCATCATGCAGCAGCGGTGGAGGTGGAGGAGGAGACGGTGGTTTTTGTGATCTAAACCTTTCTTGTGGTGGTGGTGGCAGCGGTGGCGGTGGTGATCATTTTATTGCATCACCGTCCACTTTATTACAAAGCAAGGTAGATGAAGAAGACATGGCGAATTGTTTAATTCTTCTTGCGCAAGGTCGACGTCATCATCCAGAATTTTTGCCGGAATCAATGACGCAAAAACAATTTCTCCAGACGGCGGCGATGTGTACGAGTGCAAGACATGTAATCGTCGGTTCCATTCTTTTCAAGCACTCGGTGGTCACCGGGCGAGTCACCGGAAACCTAAACTACTCGCCTTATCGGAAGATCATAAAAAGCAGCCGGAAAACAACTCACAGCAGCTCCACCACAAGTTCAATAACAACACATCAGTTCTGTCTTTACAAGTTTCTAGAGGCAAGGATTCATGTAATAATAATAATAATAATAATAATAAGACTAGGGTTCACGAATGTTTAATATGTGGAGCTGAATTCAGTTCTGGACAAGCTTTAGGTGGCCATATGAGGAGGCACCGACCGCTTCCGGTCGCCGGAGCCGGAGCCGGAGCTAGCAGTAGTACTACACATGATGATAGTACTCAAGAACTTATTAAGAAATCAAGATTAGAGGTGTTGGGATTAGACCTCAATCTTCCGGCGCCGGCGGAAGATGATCAGCATCCACGGGGATCTGTGTTTACCTTTGCTTCAAAGGATCAAGTTCCTGTCTTTGCTACGTCTCAATTGGTTCATTGTCACTATTAGATTAAACTTTGATTTTTTTTTCATTTATTTATTATTATTAATTGATTATAGAGAATTTGTGTATTCTTTGGATTTTATTAATTTATTGTTATATATACTGTCAATTCTTTTAAATTCTTTCTGTACTTATTTTCATCATTCAAGGTGAATTAATAACTACGCATTTTACCTAAAAAAAAAAAATAATAATAACTACGCATTCTTTGTTTGATTTTTTTTTTCCCTTGAATTATTATATTCAAGAATTAGAAGTTGGGATTCTCTTAAATAGTAGCGTTAAGTGATTTTTCAAGTACAAACGAACTAAACGCATACTTAAAATATGAAAAATATGTGCTTATAGTTTTTTTAAACTACGTCGTTTTATTAATAATGTCTAAAAACAATTGTACTTAAAATATCATTTAATCCTAGCACTTGATAGGAAGGTTGACTCTCAAAAAGAAATGATACGGCTACAACGAAAACACATATCATTGATTTTTGTGGCAACTATATAGATTCATCTAGGTCCCACAATAATCAATAGAATAGATCACCGTTGTGATAATTGATTTTGTTATTTCGTTGTGCCCGTATCATTCCTCGCTCTCAAAATTAGGCATTGTATTAATGGTTTTCTTCCAAGAAAAACATTAAGTAAAATTTTTAAATGGTAAAATCTTAAATATTGTGTTGACTATTATTAATACAATATCTATATGGAATTAATTAGAAGTTATTGAATTCTGAAGATAGATAGTCCCTCCGGCCTCCGTTTCGAAATAACTAAAGCAGTTGTCGAAAAAATTGTTCCAAATAACTGATTTCCAATTTAACATTTATTGTATTTTCCTACATCTATCATTATCTATTAAGAAGTGGGAGGATAAAAACAATATCGTATTAATTATAGACTACGGGTTTTTTTATAGTTATTTTAGCATTAACTCACATTCTTATAATATGCGTGTTTATGAAAATTGCCTCAACTATTTCGGAACGAATGGAATAATAAATAAGCGGGGTGTGATGAGAATTCAGAACAAGCAATTTATGAAGTACTAAAAAAGAGGTATATTATATATATGACGACCATGTATAATTTGAGATGGATTAAATACAATATTTAATAGTATAACAGTTACTACCAAACTAGTTGAGTTTGCGTTAGGGTAGTCAGATTCACAAGAAAGTTACACCTTTAATATACTATACGACTATCTCTTTATTTATGGATGGATGTGCAAGCAAATAAGTGTAAGTGTAACAGCCCGCCCATCCTTTATGGAAGCCAGGTTGTATTTACTCACTTTTTAAGCTGTGGATCACGTTTTTACAAACAACTTTAAATTCGAGTAACGATACAGCTATAATTGTTGTGACATAAATAAATAACTTCAACGGTATAGATTATCATTGTGTCATTTTTAATAATATAACGGGTTGCTCATGTTTACCCTTTAAAATTTTCTGTTTGTTAGGTCACACAGCTGTAGTAAAATTCTCTTTTTTAACCACAACAAAAATAAAAATAAAAATCTAAAAGCAGACAAAACAAAATTCAATTTGTATACTAGCTTGGAGTACATCTTACCATACTTCAAAATGAGTAATGATACGGGCACACAACGGTTGTGTCACAATGAATGATACAACGGTGATCTGAATCGTTGTGTCTAAATTAATCAGATGTAAATTTAAATGTTCAACGAAATAGATCACCGTTGTATCATTCGTTGTGACAGAACCGTTATGTGTGTATTATTACTCCTTCAAAATATTCACGTTCTTTTGAAGCCAACGACAACAAAATACTATTCCTAGTGTTATACGCGCACTATTTCCCGGGATAAAGATACAGCGGAGATCAGCCTGTCTCTCTAGCCAACTAATTTTATTCATTGTTTTTCCCGTTAAGTCTATACGAGCCTTGAACAATAATTAATCACTCATTCATTGTTATTAAATGGATATTATTATTATAATTTATATTGGTTTTCCCATTGAGTCTATGACCCTTGAACAATAATCACTCAAATTCGTTAATAATATTATAAATATACACATACTATATATTTTAAGATTCTTCATCCTATTAATTACGCTAAAAGGAATGATATGAATCGGTAACACGTCTTCACACCGTTGATGTTGCACTTGATTTCTCTAGTACCATATGTTATGAATCGTTTATGTGAAAATATATGACCTAATTTCTTTCCATTCCAAAGTTCTGTTAACTTAGTAGTTCTGAGACCAAACATGATGATCTTACTAGATAGTTCAATCTTTTCCAGGGATTTTTATGTGTCTAATGATGGCATATGACTAATTGATATCCTAACATAATTCATGATGTAAAAATGTGTTATATCAATTGGTGTGATCATAGTATAAGGCGGGGTCTATTGGCACAATACTTTTTACTATCGGCATCTCTTTTACTTCAAGAATTGAAAAAATTACTTCGGATACCACGATTATTTTTCATGAAAACAACGTTAGTGCCACTGACGTTTATTTTCCATAGTAACGTCAGTGACACCGATGTTTTAGTTATCAAAGTGTCACTTCTTAGTAACGTCAGTCCACTGACGTTACTGTCGAAAAGGAACGTCAGTGACACCGACGTTCGTAGTGTGGTGCCGGAAGTAAAAAACAAAAATATATGTGTGACGTCGAAAGTGGAAAAAGAATAATAATAAAAAAGAGTGTCACTAGTAAAATTGTGATGCCTTTAGAACCGACCTAGTATAAATATATGAAGAATTTTGGACTTTATAGACATCCACAGGCCCATATATTTTATCTCTTAAAAAAGCCCATTCACAAACTCTATCTAGTTATTTGGGCCTGGATTTCATGGGAGGTTTAAGAAAGCAGATTTGAGCCACCCTTGAAAATTTAGCGTTGCAGACTATCGACACTGTAGAGAAAAGAGAAGACAGGCTGAGATGGCGGTTGGTGGACGCAACGGCATGATCGACGACGATGAAGAAGAAGGAGGCGGCGCCGTTGTATTTGAAGCAGAAGACCACCTTTTCGGAATGGGTGCCGACGCCGACACTCCTCCCCACCTCCGTGACCTCTTGCTTTCTTGCGAGCGCGGGAATATCAACGACCTCCGTCAAGCTCTAGGTTTAACTCTATTCTTGTCTTGCTAATTTTTTATTTTTTCTATAGAAATGCGTTTTGATCAGAACCTGATTTTAGTATTTACTGCCTCCCAATGTCGGTGTTTGAATTCCAATATCTGAGTTCCCGGTCACTTTGTTGTTGGATATATCCACTCACCCACACTTGGGAAAATTCATGTATGAGATTTCAGTATGTCCTGAGGTTATCATTTAAGAAGAACTCCAATTCCAGTTAACAGTAGTTATTTGCCAAGTATGTTCTTCTATAATACATCGAAATTAGGTGCTTAAATTGATTAGGAACTAAATTGCATGGTGCAAGCGAGCAGGTTTGGGGGGCTTCAGCCTTCAGGTCATGAATCTGTCAATTATTTTGATGTTTTCTTAGAGCTATAGGTTGGTTGGTTGCGGCGCTGGTGGAAATGGGAGAGTCGAATGCGTATCGTACTACATTTGGCATGATGTATATATTATATAGATGGAAAAGGACAACGAAGAAGAATAAAATACAACCTGTCTTGTGGAGCAATTTTCTTTCTTCCTTAATGTTGTATAAGGCTACTGGTGAATTCCGTCATATGCTTATGCTGATTCATGTTCAATTTGGCAGTACACTTGTAATCCCTGTTTGGTTTTCCCATTTCTCATATTCATCTTGCTATGTTTTTTAAGTACACATGTTCATATATATATTTGGAATATGGAATCAAGTTCCTCTTGTTTACAGCCATGCATGTTACCTTTATAATCAGTGTTTTTTGTACTGTATGAATATGTGCAGTGAATCTTGATGGACATATCGACGAACCATTGGAGGACGGTGATACTGCCCTTCATCTATCATGTTTGTATGGCCATTTATCTTGTGTGCAGGTCAGTGTTGTTGTGCTTCACCACTAAATAGACATTTGATTGCCATCCTATTTGATTGTTTTATATCTTTCATTTCTCCTGACAATAATATGCTTGGGGTCTCAGGATTTGAACCGAAGTGTTCAAGAGAGCCAAAGCTGTTACCTGGCTTAATGATATATATTTTACCGAAGCTGTGAAATCAGGCCGTAGTAAATCTTAAATTGAGCTTTACATAATTTTGCACTTGTCACTCTATACCTGTGAATTACTTATTCATGTGAGTCATGACTAATCACTCAATTGTTTCGAGCTGATTTATATCTGAAGTGCAGTACAACCTACTATCTTCACCTTGCAGCAACTCAATCGTGAATGATCTTGATACATTTATCTGCGACTTTGTTTTTTTTTTATTAAATTTGTTTGTGGTTTCTTCAATAGGTGGCTGTTACATTTTCATGAATTGCATGTATTGATAGTGTTACAATGCATGTATAATTAATTTCAGTTATTGTTGGAGAGCGGGGCTTCTTTGGAGGCAAAGGATGAAGATGGAGCAATTCCACTTCATGATGCTTGTGCCGGAGGTAGGATAAGACCTCAGATTTACTGATAATTTTTTGATTTCTTCTGCATGCCTGTCTTAATTAAAAACACTTCTCAGGTTATGTTGAAATTGTTCGTTTGTTACTTGATAAAGCCAATGATTCAGCAGATTGTACGATGAGGATGCTAGCGACAGTTGATGTCGAGGGTGATACAGTAAGCAAACTTTGACCTACAGTTTTCTCTTGCTTGGACTGTACTTGCATAAATTCCATTTTACTGATTCTGTAATTTACAAACTCAAACACAACTTTTTTTTTTTTTTTTTTTTTTTTTTTTTTTTTCTATTTTAAAGAATCTCTACTTCTACTTGGAGAAATGCATAAAAATCTCTAGAACCCATAATTTGAATTGTGAAATTGTATCTTGTTCTTGTGCAATACATGTGTAGTGCACAATTTAGAGAATTTTGTATTTTATAAATCTGAATAGAGATCCTGCTGCACTGCAAATAGCTTTTTGTAGATTTGAATGATTCGATCTTTATTTTACAGATTTTTCTATTCTATAGTATCTTACTGAAAATCCCTGCTTTGATTGCCTTTCTCCTCTGTATCTAGCCTCTTCACCATGCTGCGCGGGGTGAGAATGTGGATGTTATTTCGTTGCTACTTGCTAGTGGGGCTTCCCCAACTAAGAGGAATATATATGGAAAGGTGTGTATCTGTTGAAATCTTTCATTTTATTCTCTCATGGCTTTAAATTTCAGTGACTAATGTAAAAAATTCTGGCAGCTTCCCAGTGAACTAGCAGATGAAGGCTCGGACGCAAGACGGGTTTTGGAGGAGGCTACCAGATCCTCAAATTAGGCTAGTGATTATTATATATAAAAGTTGTGTCCAAAATTATTGAATCCCTATTATTATGAGCACCAGACAAAATTGGGAACTATTTTCCTGAAACTGCAGCATGTAGGCTTTCAAGTTTCAATAGCTATAGTTTTTCATGATATGAGGGAAATACTTGTGTGGGGAGGGATTTTGAGGTGAAGTGAGCGGGTGAACGATCGTAAGCACAGCGCGATTTAAAATACAAATGAAAGCTGTGTGTTTACGATATAAGGTATAGCCGTATAGGCCTAGGTTGTTAGACCTCCTAAGAATGGGTATTCATATCAGATTTTGGAACTTAGCTGACCCTTTTGAATCTAAAATTTCGATTATCCTTGTGCTGGTAATACTTGATCTCAGCTTGTCCTCTGTGGTTTCACCCTGCAATTCTAGTTGCTGTTTCATTTGTAATTTGGTGCTTGGCTGCTGACAGGTTCCTCTAGACTTGTCTCGAATCAGAACCATTTGGTCTTGGAGTCTCAGCTTTGATGAATAAGTCAAGCCTCATCAGTGAATAGTATTGAATGGATATGATACATAGATTTGGTATATGGTTGTATACTTGTTAAGTTGTTATAAAAGTTCGATTTTAATGTATTGGACCCACCACACCACCCCCACCCCCACCCCACCCCACCGACAAACCACCTAACACTGGGCAGCGGTCATATAAAATTCCTTTGCTGCCACGTGGAGCCTCCTGAATGGAGGGGATAGTGGTATGTATAAGTACACTACTAAAAAAACAAGTGGTGTGGCACCTTTTCATGCATATTTAACTCTGAACAAAGCCAACATGGGAGGGGAAGTTCTTGTCTACGCCCTCTATATGTAGAGATGTGGGATGTGATATAATCTATACCGTCTATTTTGAAATTAAAATTAAGCGGTGTTGTTTAGATCAATTCGAGTGTCACTACACAAGAACTTCCCATCCAAGAGTGCCTTATTTCTTTCCTTACATATAGGATATAGACTAGCAAAAATATTAGCTGTGTTATACACGGCTACAGCTATGGCCCATGATAGCTATTTGATATTAATGATGAATTAAAACTTGAATTATGAAAAGTTATAAAAATTTTATACGCATTTCACCATGTGGTAGTCGATAGTTCGATATTTACTACGCAATATCAGTTGTGTTTCAACAGGAAAATTTCTCATCCAAATGCATAGACGACCCACCATTTAAATAAGGTTATAAAAAGGTCGGAGGATTAAACTATATTTGATGTAATAACCTTTAAATTGATGCTGAAAAGTAAAGGGCTTGGTTTTGGACATCTACTGTGGATAATCTTTTATGAGCCTTTGCGTCTCTAGGTCCCCTCCCCACTTTCTATACCGTTGTTGGCCTCTTCGAAAATTATGCAAACTTATTCAAAAGTAGAGGGCACAGGTAGACCATTACATCCAAATACAATCGGCGAGGGCGCCAATCGAAAATCTGAATCATGAAGGATGGACAAAGGTTGTTGTTCGATAGGATTCCAGAAATTGGTGTCAGAAAATCTTCGCATCTGGACAAATTGTCAAAGAAATTCCCAGGGAGCTTGTTTTTTTTTTTTTTTTTTGGAACTATGGTGAAGTGATTCATTTTAAAAGGGAACTGAATTAATCAAGATAGTCTTTGTATCATGCCGTTTCGTGTGTAAGTTTTCTGTACTAATTGCAAGTGATAAATATAGAAATAATAATAATCTATTAAAGAAAAAAAATAGAAAAATTAAATATCGGCTCATACAACTTCTATCATTCCTTATGAGCAAAACTAGCATTAACCTGAACTATTCGAATATGAGATTCAGTGGAGGCAAAAAAAAATGTTCGTATATTTCGTTTAGAAAAAAAAAAAATACAAGTGATTTTAGACACCAACAAAACGATTTAATTTTAAAAATAAAAAGAAATCTACGAATAAATCGTTTTCATAAATTTTTAGACATCAACTAAAACGACTTTATTTTTTTTTATTTTTTTTCCTTGTAGTATACTACTCCCTCCGTTCTAATTTATCTGAAGCGGTTGTAAAATCACATATATTAAGGAGGTGAGTTAACGCAATAAACTTTACTGATAAAATGATTAGAATGCCCTAGATATAATTAATGTGACATTCTTTTTTATATCTTCTAGTGTAATAATTAAAGGTAAATCAAATAAAAACATAATAAATATTGTATTAAAAATTATATTGTCTAACATAAAATGAAACAAAACATTTTGACAACTACTCAAGTTATCGTGGAAGTGATGGAACTGAGTATCTTCTAACTTAACGCTCTAGTTGAGGAAAAATTTTATGGTGCAACCGTTGTATGAAGGTTGTACCAAGTGGCATATTTTACCACCTTTCATTTCTAACCTCTCACACACGCCAAAAGTGTATTATGTGAAAGAGAGTTAAAATGAATGGCTCTAAAGTATGTCACTTGATACAACCTTCCTACAACCATTGCACCATAAAATCACTCCTAGTTGAGTGGATGCTAGCTCAATGGTTTGTATGCCGACGTGGCCAAATTGCCTTCTCTTCAATACTGAATTTTGCCGAAAAACTTGTCGGAAAGTTTGTACTGGCTATGCAATTCAGCAATGGTACACACTTCTCTGTCTCTTTTGTCTTCAACAGTGCCATCCTCCTCCATTTTCCCTTCGAATTATTCCTATTACTCATCACCTTCTTCTGATTGGCCCTCCTCTCTAAACTCTTCCTCTTCTCGCCTTTTTTCCTTCAGGAAACGATTTTTTCCCAAATCCAATTTCTCTTCCAAACACCAGCTTTTGGTTGCTGACGATGGGGGTTCTGCACAACAGTTCCTTCAGAATAACTCTATTGCAGATTTCATGAGGTTCATCAAACGTAGCAATGATTCCAAATTTCAAGAAGATGGGGATGGGAATGGGAATGGGAATGGTGATGGTGATGGTGATGGTGATAGAGGCACGTCTGAATTGCAAACTGCTCTTGTTACTTACCGAAAGAAATTCCCTTGGTCCATTCTTCAACCTTTTCTTCAGGTCATTTCTGTATTATTCATTTTCCTTTTGTTCTGACTTAAATTGCTGTTTCTTCTTTTGGGATTCCATTAATATCATCTCTATTTATCGCAAACTGCTGTTGTTTCTTACCGGAAGAATTCCCCTTGGGGTCCCTTTTTCAACTTTCTCTTCAAGTATTTTTTTTTCCTAGGAGTTTGTTATCAGATTTTCTTTTTGTCTTGCATAATTTGTTGTTTCTCTATCTGGGTTGCCTTCAATTTCTCTAAATATTGCTTGGTTCCTCTTTTTTTATTTTTCCCCATGGTTTGCACTTTTGTTGCTGCAGGTTGATTTGGTCTCCACCATACATATTGCTGATAAAGAGTAAGTTTACGAGATGAGAAACTGATGTGAATGTAATATTGGATTCTTCTATCCCATCCTTGTGAATATGATTGCATTTCTTGTGATGAACGAGTGACAATTTTCAGGTACTTCGTAACCTTGCAAAAGGAACTAGAAGCTTACGATTGCGTTCTTTACGAGATGGTTGCTAGCAGGGAAAGTCTAGAAAGCAGAAGGAACCCTGCGGCTAAGAAGATACTAAAAGCTTCACGCCCTCAAGGATTTAGTATACTAGGATGCATTCAGAGGCAGATGGCTCGATTGCTTATGCTCGACTTCCAATTAGATTGTCTTGATTATCAGGCTGAGAATTGGTACCATGCCGATCTCGACTTTGAAACCTTTCAGTTACTTCAGGTGGCGATCATGTCTGTACCTTATTCAATTGTTTGCTTGATTTTTTTAATCTTGTTTATAAGGCAATGTGGCTGATGTCTTGATAAACTGTTTACAGCTTGAAAAAGGCGAGAGCTTTTTTACCTTTGCTCGAGATATGACACTTAAATCAACAAAAGCTATTGTCCAAGCTACATCAATTCCGGAAAATCTTGATCCATGGCGATCCAAACTTTTATGGGCTTCTCGTGCGCTACCTATGCCACTTGTTGGCCTTTTCATAATTGGAAGTGTTTGTGCTGATATGGAAAGCCCGGCATCTGAATATCCTGAATTAGAAGCTTTGTCAAGGCTTGATTTTGGTGCTGCAATGAAAGTCTTTCTTGCAAAGAGACTAACATCTGAGTAAGATATGCTTCCTTATTTTCAGCTTTTTTTTTTTTTAATCGAAATTTCAGAGTCTAACAGTTGAAAATGGTGTATAGGTTCACCCAAGTGACAGCTGAAGTGGAAGAGAAATCAGTAATCATTGGTGAAAGAAATAGAGCAGCAACAGAAGCACTTAGAAGGGCCTTTGAAAAGGGCATAACAAAATCGCTATATTGTACGGGGGAGGGCACATGCCGGACCTTGGACGTCGACTTAGAGATGAATTCAACCTTGTTCCTTCAAAGGTTCAATGGATAACAGCTTGGTCCATCACAAACCAAAATACAAAAGCTTCTAATTCCCTACCATTCTTGAAGACAATGGCGAAGGTTTTGGGATGGCCATTGAATAGGTATCAGACTATTGCACTCCTTATATTTTCGTCTATCCTAGCTTTGGACCTTTGGTTTTGGGAGCTTTTTTTCAATACAACTGTTGATTGGCTGTCTAATGTTGTTTCAGACACTTCTCAATACATTGATAGGCTAGGAATGATGTAACGAGGGCGCTACAAACACATTGTCACATATGGATCTGTTGATCGGTAAATATGGTCGAGTCCTAGTCGTGTGATGATTGATGAGTCTTTGTTTGTCTTAGTCTTGTAAGGTCTTAAGTGCCCAAACATGTGGGTCGTTTTGTTTGAAGTTGCTGATCAGACCATCGAGATAGAGGTCGGTCCTGTTGATAGATGTTTGAAAGATTCTCCCATGTATTGCTTTGGGCCGAGCTTTGCTCGGTGTGTCTGGTGCAAGGAGACTTAAAAGTCTGAATGCAGACGGGTTTTCTTTAGCTCGTTCATGATGATAAGCCAGAATAGGAAGTTCATATGGAGATAGAGATTGAAACACGTTCAGCTCGTCCATAGTCTTCGTTGAAGTGAGAAAATAAAGATCGAGACTGAAGCATGTTCAGCTCGCCCGTAATGTAGCATGATATGAGCTGTTGAGCTCATGTAAAGAGACTTATGAGCCGGAGGTCGAGATTGACCCTTTAATAATAATGGAAACTGAAAACTTGTTCAATTTTTTAGCAATAAAGAAGACGTAATATATTTTGAATTCAAATATTTATTGAAACTTCAAATAAATAACTGCGCTCAAATAAAAATGAGATTGGGTCCTGCCCAGCTCAGTGAAACGAAATATAAGTTTGAAAAGTGAAAAGCTTCTGGATGATCATTGCGATCTACTTGGGTCCCTTCTGATTGATGAAGGCAACATATCAGCCCACGGCTGCGTCTAGATCGCTTTGATAACGGTTGTTCCCCAGACCGTAGGGAATTTCAAGCTGACATGTGCGGAATATATTATTGCATATAATTCGATGATGGCAGGTTTTCCCAGAATGATATTATAAGCTGAGTTGTCTTTTGCGATCGTGTAGTTGACCGAAATGGTCCTGCGCTTTGCTCCCTTTCCATAAGTGGTGTTTAAACGGATCACGCCCAGAGGTCGGACTGGTGTCCCAGTAAAGCCATAGAGTGGCGTTACTACATGCATAGCTCTTTCCTTTTCAACCTCAGAATTTGAAACATATTCTGGTACAGAATACTCACCGCGCTTCCTACGTCGTGGCAGATGCGCTTGATTAGAAAATTATTCACAACGGCTTCAATGACAAGCCCTTTGTTGCTTGTCACTATAAGGAGCGGTTCCTCTGGCCCGTATGAGTTTTTCTTCGTCAACTTCACCTCGTTCTCAGCCCTGTCGGTAAAAAGGACTTTTCTCGAGTTGTTGAGCTGAAGGGAAGGTACATTGAGTCCTTTTGCAATAGTTAAAACAACTCCTGCCAAATTGGAGTTTCCCTCCGTTGGGTCACGTCGGGAGTCTTGTCCCGACGTATGTTGCCCCTGTTCTGCCCGTCTTTGTTGCCGCGCTTATGTCAGCAGTAGGTTTTGTGCCCTCGGGGCTGATATGCCATGTTCGGTAAGGAACTACCTTAGTTTTCTGGCCTCGAGTAGGCCGTCGATCTTCATTTTAAGCTGATATAAGGAAATATAGTAACACCTTTACTAAAACCAATTGGTTTTAGTACAACGTAAGCGCTTGATCCTAATATGGTATCGGAGCAGGAAATCCTGAGTTCAATCCCAACAAAACAAAAAAAACCAAGTGTTGGGCCTCACTCTCTTCTTATGGGTCGACACTTCCCAAACAAAAAAAATAAGTCAAGTTTAGGGTCTCTCTCTCTTCTTATAGACCCACACTTGAGGGAGCGTGATATAAGGAAATATAGTAGCATATTTACTAACACCAATTGGTTTAGTACAACGGTAAGCGCTTGATCTTAATATAAGCTGACGACCATATTCATTGTAATGGCCGATGTCCTAGTGGTATTTACAGCAGAGACGTTCATCACGCATTCCGTAAGGACCTCTCATCGATGGGGAGGTCAGGTCAATCCTTCTCTGTCCATGATAGCGAGGATGTGGGTTCTTGATTGGTTCAGGGGATTGAAATCCCTATCTTGTAGGCTCTTTTTTTCCGAGCTCATCGGTGTACTCATCCGATCCCTCACTGCTTTTCTTTTCTGCCTTGCAGACATATCGTCAGTTCTTCCTGACTTATCTTTTCATTCTTCTTCTCTTTTCAGCCGGTTTGCCTCTTTGCCTTGCTAGTGCTTGTGCACCACATCTATACATTCGGCCAGGGTATAAAGCAGTTTTTTGTTTAGCTTTGCATATAGCCTTCTTTTCCCGAGACCTGCGATAAATGCGGTTACCACAATGCGCTCATCTGCATCCAGAACCTGTCTGGATTCATTTATAAAGCATTTCATATTTTCCAATGCTGATTTTTTTATGGTTAGGAGGTGGGTAGCATTTCTCTAAAATGGCAGAGTTGTAATGACTTCTATACGGGTGAGGGAGAAGATGAAGGAGACATAGCTGATTTTATCACAATTGCGGAAAATTGGCGAGGTACGGATACACATGATGACCTAATTGATATATACGTGGATGAATGTATCGATTTATGGTATATTGGAGGAGGCGTTGATAGTTAAAGTGCTTGGCGGATTTGTCTCATTCAAAATTCTGCAGCAGCGTCTTAACAGTATGTGGGGGAGAGCAGGTGAATTAGATATAATCGATCTGGAGCAGGACTTTTATGTTGTTCGATTTGTTAACAAAGAGGACAATAAATTGGCTCTGTCTATGGGACCATGGTTGATTCAAGGTCACTATTTAACTGTGATGAAATGGAGACCGTTTTTTCAACCATCGAAACAAATCATCTCGACGACGTTGGTATGGGTTAGATTCCCAGGCATGCCTATGGAATTATTTGAGAAGGAAATCTTCTTATTAAGCTTAGCTAGAGGAATTGGTAAGACAGGAAAAGTTGACAATGTGACTTCTAAAACAACAAGAGCAAAATTCGTAAGAGAGTGTGTGGAAATGAATTTACATCATGTGCTGAGGACGAAAGTGGTACTAAATGGAAACACTTTTGTTGTTGAATATGAATGATCGCAACAGATTTGCTTTGAGTGTGGCAAATTGGGTCACAGGACGGAAAGTTGCCCCAATGTACATCCCAGATGCTCCCCAACCAGGGCAAACAGGTGCACCAGCAGGCACCACAGCTAAACCAGCCGGCCCCACACCGGGCCGTGGATGATTGCAACAAATAGAAGGCGAAGACCAAATACAGGACAAAAAGGAAGGGGTGATAAACAAAACAGACAACAGAATGAACAACAGGAAGGAGTATCTGCACAGAACATGGGACATAACACAAGAGGTTCTGAAAATGTACGAAGAACATAAATGAGTTCCGGGTCAAGGTTCAACGTTTTGTACGAAGAGGAACCGGAGACAGAAATGGAAGAGCATCCGGGGTGCCCAGATAAGGAAACAGAACTTCAAAATGTGATGAAGAGCGCAGTTGCAGCCTTCAAGGAACCCTTGATATCATTGCTTTCTAAAGAAAACCAACCAAAGAAGTCTAGCAAAACGAACACGATGGATACAGAGAGGAGCTCAGAGTTGAGCAAGGCTGCCCATCAAGAATCAGCAAAACGGAAAGAAACTTTTACCAATGAATCTACAAACACCATGCCCCAAAAACGCCCATCTACACCTGCAGGCAATCCAAAGCCCTCTGGAATTACAAACGGCCCGCTTTATGATATATCCAATGTGAAAGAAAGACAAACTAATTTGAGAGATGGCAAATTGGACTATACAGCTCAGAAAAGTGTCATTAGTATCTCTACAACTTTGGGGGATGATAATAACTACAAAGAAAAACCACCAGATGCCCGAGGTGATTACCAAAAGGCAAGAGGATAGTAGAAATGCAGGCATGTGGAAGTTGCGAGATGAACCACCCGATACAGGTGCTGGAAATGATGGAGGGACTCCTCTCCACCCCTAGTAATTTGTTAAAATGAAGATTATAACCTGGAACTGTAGAGGGGAAGCTTCGGAAGCGTTCCGTCTTAATGTTAAATCTCTTATTACAGAGCACATGCCGGATGTGTTGTGTTTGCTTGAACCTAGAGTCAGCAGTACACAAGCATGGCGTATTTTGAATCCGTTCCATTTTAATAAGAGTGTGTATATAGAAGCTCGGGGTTTTGCAAGAGGTATATGGTGCTTTTGGACCGACACTAGACTATCTATTGATATTTTGACTAGTACGAACTACTGTTTGAACTTGGCAATACTTAAGGACATGCGAATTAGTTGGATTTTATCCATAGTGTACGCCTCCCCCATCCCGGCTGTAAGAAATGACTGCTAGTCCTATTTAGAACACATCTCATAGTCTATGCACTACCCCTGGTGCCTTCTGGGCGATTTTAACCAGGTTATAGACCAAGTAGATAAGAAGGGAGGACGACCGTTGGGGGGAGCTAATGTGGAAAGTATGAAAAATATGATTGAATCATGCGAGCTGTTGGGCATTCAATTTCAGGGACCTCGGTTTACTTGGAAGGGGCCGTTGTACAAGGGAAAACCTATATATGAAAGACTGGATCAAGCATGGTGTAATATGGAGTGGATTTCCATGTTTCCAGAAGCCACTTTAACACATCTTACATGTACGCACTTAGACCATCATCCCCTCCTACTTCAGGTAGAGCAGACTAAGAAGAGATGGAAAGGGCCTCCCCCTTTGATATTTCAAAATGCCTGGTTCGAACATTCGGGGTTTGGAGATTTTGTGGAGGCGAGTTGGGATCATCAGGAACTAGATTTTGGGGCAGCATCCAAGAAATTCATGATGAAAGCGAACATTTGGAACATAGATGTTTTTGGGAATATCTTTCGAAGAAAAAGAACCTGTAGTAAAAGGCTATCAGGAATTCAAGAAGCACTGGCAAAATATCCATCAACATACCTTCTAAACCTCGAGGGAGAACTGAAAAAAGAATTTACAGATATCTTGGTTCAAGAAGAGAAATACTAGCACCAGAAGTCACACTTGGAATGGATTACAAAGGGGGGGAAAGGAACACTCATTTTTATCACATCACCTCCATTAAACGAAAGCAACAAAATAGAATTACAACACTCAGAAGACCTGATGGTTCCTGGAGCACTGAGGAGAATGAGGTAAAAAATATGATGAGAAATTATTTCATGAGTTTGTACTCCAGAGAGGATAAACACCCACTATTTATGTAAATCACACCCCTATACCCGAATTGAACCAGGCCGATCAACGACACCTGAATAGACATATTTGTGAGCTAGAGACAGAGGATGCTTGCTTTGATATGGGTACATATAAAGTTGCAGGACCAGATGGACACCCCCGATATTTTTTTAAAAATGTTGGAGTACAATAGGGAGATCAGTTTTTGATTTTGTAAAAAGGGCTTTCGAAATAGCATGGTCCCCCCCCCCCACATAAATGAAGTACTTATCACATTTATTCCAAAAGTCGATCATCCGAGTACCCTAGCCAGTTCAGACCAATTGCTTTAGCAAATGTCATTATCAAAATAATTACTAAAGTCTTGAGAAATCGCATTCAGAGTGTGAAAGGCAGTTTGGTTAATAATACGCAAAGTGCCTTCATCCCTGGGAGGGGTAGCTCGGGAATATAATTTTAGCGCAGGAAGTTATCCACTCATTCACAAAAAACAAAAACAAAAAAAAAAAAAAAAAAGGGAAGAAAGGGTACATGGCAATTAAATTAGATTTGGAAAAGGCATATGACCGGGTAAGCTGGACTTTCCTCAAGAATGTCATCAAATATGTGGGTCTGTCAGAGCATCTTGGTAAGCTACTTAGGCATAGCATTACCTCTACCAGGCTGGCAGTTTTATGGAATGGAGAGAAACTGGATGCTTTTAGCCCTGATAGAGGACTGAGGCAGGGTGACCCAATTGCTCCCTACCTCTTTGTCATTTGCATGGGAAATTCTGAGCGAAAAAATTACTATGGCTGTGAATAATGGAAAATGGAAACTAGTGAAGATCTCTAGAGATGGACCTCCTACATCTCATATTTTCTTTGCAGATGATCTTATTTTATTTGGGGAAGCTAATGAGCAACAAGCTCAGGTGATTGAAGAGGTCATTGAAGATTTTTGCAGATGCTCTGGGCAAAAAATTACATCCAAATCCAGATTTTTCACAAGCACCAATGTGGGAAATACTCTGATCTCGGCCATAGCAGGCAAATTGCGCATGTCCTATACAAATGATCTCGGTAAGTATCTTGGGGTCCCTTTAATTCATGGCAAAATGCGAGTGTCACAATTTAGATTCCTAGAGGACAAAATGAGAACAAAGCTGGCAGCATGGAAGTCAAAAGCTCTATCGATTGCAGGTAAGTGTGTCCTCATTAAAAGTTCATTGGCTACGCAACCCTATTATATCATGCAAACTACTTTGATCCCGACAACCGTTTTAAATAGCATGAAGAAGATCTGAAGGGGTTTCTTTTGGGGGGATGATGAACACGGAAGGAAAATGCATACAGTGGCGTGGGATACCCTCTGCACTCCTAAACACGAAGGAGGGCTTGGGTTTAGAAAAATGATGTGCGTGAATATAGCTTTTTGGGAAAGCTTGCATGGGACCTTATATCTCGGAAGGAGGCTCTGTGGGTGATAGTCTTGGCACATAAATACAAAGAATTGACACCTACGGCCAAAAAGCTGGTTGCTCTCCCTCTTGGAGAGGAATATGTAAGGCGTACTCTAGACTGAGAAGTGGAATTGAAATCAGCGTTGCAGGGATTGTGTGGAAGGGAGATGCCAAGGGTAAGTACACAGTTTCCTCGGGATATTCGTGGCAGTTGCAAGATCAGAATAGGCATGAGGGAAATGATCTTTGGAAACAAATCTGGGGTCTAAAAGGTCCAACACGAAGTAGCTTCCTTCTTTGGACAATCGCTCACAAAGCCCTGCCTATCAAGAACTTCTTATACCATCGGCATGTGGCAGAGAACCCGATTTGTACTATCAGTGAAGCAGAAGAGGAATCCATTCTTCATGCGTTACGAGACTGTCCCTGGGTGAAAGATGTTTAGAATAACTGTGTACCAGATGAAAGCATAGTGTGTTTTTTTGCTGCAAATAGTGAGACGGCATGGATAAATTTGAATATTGGGAATGAAAGGAAATCTCCGAATCGTGGAGCCAGATGGAAATATGTGTGGTCTGAGGCGGTGTACGGGATTTGGATGTGGAGAAATAAGATAATTCATGGGAGCGATGAGGAGCGACCACCGGCTTATGTTTTCTTATCGAAAGTTGTCGAACGCGCAAAGGACATCCGGCTAGCATGGTGCTTAGGCTAGAGAAAAGCTCTATTGTTCACGTTGTGTTTCATTTTTGCTTTCATGGTTACACTAGAAACTTTTGGAGACCATGTATAGCTATTTTGTTTGTTGCCATTGAAGGCTAAGTTAATAAAATGATCTTTCTTAAAAAAAAAAAAAATATTGATGAGATAAATTTTAATGAAATAAACTAAAGTGAAATAATGATTATAAAATTGAAATCTTGTATTGAAATTTGTGTAGATGAATAAATGATTGGTGAGCGAAAATTTAATGAAATATTATATTGATAAAGTAATGGTTAAATAACGTAGTGAGTGAATAAAATGAATTGATTAACATTAGCTTTTTTGATGATGATGAAATGATTGCTGAAAGAAATTATAATAAAATAATAAAATAAACAAAATAATGGTTAATAAGATATTTGAGTGAGTAAAATATTGAGTTGATACCCTAAAAAAAAATATTGAGTTGATCCAAATAGATTCAACCCAACCCGAAACCAAAGAGGGCTCAGAGGACCTGGGTTCAAGCCTCTCTTGGGGCAAAAAAAGGTGCGTGCGTTTAAGTTTTCATTTGGGTAAAAAATTGTTTTCTTCCTAATGTCTATTTAGTTGATTTCAAATTGTTTATCGTTTTCCCCATTTGTTGAGTGTATTTCTTTTTAAGAAATTTTGTTTCAAGACATACATGTTCTATATGAGTAGTACACAGACCTTTTCTTTTTGTCTTTTGTGTTTTTTTTTTTTTTTTTTTTTTTGAAACATACACAGACCTTTTCAATAGTAAGATTTTCTACAGCTACATATAAACTTCACATAAAAAAATATAGTAGAAGAATTGAACATTTCAATGGAATATTTGAATGGAACATTAGAAGACTTGGTTAAGAAAAGCCAATGCAGCAAAAACACATTTCTTTTTTTATAGAGTTGAGTAAATAGCATGTCAACAAATTACATGTTTTTTCTTGTGCAATAAGCCCTTACACGTTGTATTTCTCTGTGTATATGAAACACTTTGTGTGAATTCTTTGTGATGTTGGTTTTTTGTTTTCTTTACCAGTTGTAAAGAAGGTGTGTGTGATAGATTTCGATATTCGATCTGCTGATGTAATCAGTGGCGGAGGCAAGATTTTGGTTCAGGAGGGGAATAACTCTCCATCAAATGTCACAGAAAAATAATTTAAGGAAATATTTCAGCGATGAAAATAAATAATAGTCGCATGCTTAAATTTTATAGAAATAGAAAATTCCTTATATATTAAATCCGTACCTTCATAGAAAATTTTGAGAGCCCCACACCCTCGCATTGTATGTATATTCGTTAATGTTAATAAACTTATGTGATTACTCGGAAAGTTAAATAACGTATGTCTCTAAAATCATAAGTTTTACGTCATTCTTTTAACTTAGAGCAATCATATCAATATTTTATATAATAATTTTTATTTTACAAACTCAAATATCATATTTCTTCGTTTTTATGAATTTACTATGTATAGAAAAAAAAAATCGAAAATATATATAATGGTGATGGTAAAATAAGTGTTATAAAGCTAGTTTGAAGTTTCAAATTATAAATGATTATATAAAGTAGCAAATTATAAAATTGAAAATACAATGATAAAAATAAATTATGCGACAGGATCCAACCTTGTCTCCAAAGATAAGAATAGAAGGATAACCACTCCATGAATCATTAGAATCTTCCAATATAAGTTTGACTAAACAGTATATATATACTAAAACTAAGCTAATATCAAAATATATAAGGGTATACTAATAATTTTTCAAAAATCGAGGGGAGCATGCGCCCCTCCTCGGGCCTCGGTAAATCCACCCCCGGCTGTAATGATATTTGGTTAGACCTTTGCATATTCCCTTTGTTTGAAAATCACTATTCACCTTTGACATCTATTTGCATATGTTAGAATATACAGTTTATTAATAAGATTATTAATTATTATTAATCTTTTAATCCTCCTATATTTTCTGTTTTTCCCATTGTAACTAGTGGATTAGTTCGGGAAGTTTTTGCGTAGTGTGTACTCACGTGAGTACACAACTGCGCTAGCGCTGATCTGTCACGCGATTTCATTCTCGTGACTTAGCTGTGTGGTTCGAGATCGTCTTTGCGTCGCATTCTCACGAGTACACACTATACAAAAACTTCACGATTAGTTCTCATTGTAAAACTGTCCAAACTAGTCGTTAGGAGCAATAAATTTGTCTAATCCAACTTGTTGTTGCCCCTGCCCCTCAAAAAAATAAAAAAATAAAACATGTTGCTGGATGGCTCCCTCTACGTAAGAAGCCTTAGTTGTATACAAGTGTTCTAACTATTTTACTGAATAAGACCATTATTTCCTTCGCTTTCTTATATGGTATCAGAGTTCTTGTAACCCCCGTTCCCGAATATCGAGTCATTATCCGGAAAAAAACGTTCAGCACGTATAATATCAAATAAATCCAATATTATACGTAAGCATCTACTAAGTCGTATCGAGTTTAGTAAAACGGAAACTAAAAAGACTCGGCAAGCATCATAAATGTTACTAATTAAGAATATATTACAGACCGACTAAAAATGAAAAGTTTATCTTACAACAATGAAAACTAAAGGTTACAAAATGCGATGTCTTTTAAGGAAAAGACTAACATTTGGTTTTACAAAAGTCTTAACTGAAAGAACAACGAAGACTTAACCATAAGTGCTACAACAAAGTCTACTACAAAGTTCATGAAATAAAAGTAAGCTAAAGCACCAACAAGCATAGTCAAAGTCATCCTCGTGGTCCTTAACAACTCGTGATCAACATGTTCGCCTTCACCCCACAACGATACATACTAAACAAACACGTCATAAGGAAGTAAAGACATACGTATACTTAGATAAGAGGAAGAATCTAATGAATAACTAAGTTCAACAACGTAAAGATTTACGTTATTATTATTATTATTATTATTATTATTATTATTATTATTATTATTATTATTATTATTATTATTATTATTATTATTATATTATTTTTGTGAGACCGACTCAAACTCTACAGTGTTCAATTCACGCTCATCAACATGTCGTGACTATTGGTTTTATCTTAGCTTATCTTTGTTACAACGAATTCAAGGGTACTGCGCATGGTTTATATCCACCATGAGATATTACTGTGCAACCTATTAGTGGATCACACCGATAGCCACGGGATGAACCCGACAATGTACGCGTTCGGTGAAGTCCCTATACTCCCAGTGCCCTTTCGAGGCCGATGAAAGTTATTCATTCACGAGGTCCCTCCACTCCCAGTGCCTTTCAAAGGCCAACAGAGTTATTCGCTTTATCCGACCGCCCACACATCGCTATCTGACCTTGTGTCTTACCAAGAATGACATGATGTTTAGTCTTTTAACTACACAAGTACGTTTGTTATTCATTATTAACTAGCCACCTAAGTATCTTCAAATAAGCTCCCTCACCTCTACTACTCTCTTTCCTAGACCCCTAGACATGGACAAGGCCTAGCACTAGCACATACACTGACATTGGTGAATGCTAATTCACCAAACCACAAGCCAATCATACTCTTCCGACGGTCCCGGACTTCAACTCTTAAGAAGAATCCATCCGGTGCCGGAACTAAATGCATCAGAAGCTTAATCAAGGCTTGTTCATGTTTATTTAATGTTATTAGATCAAGAAATAACAATTAAAACTAGACTCGGAGCTTAAAACACATTAAACACCGAAAACAGGTCCAATGCTCGCGAATGCTCGCACAATGCGCGCGCACAACCAATGTTGTATCACTTTTTCCTACTTTCTGGCCCCGTATGCGTACGCATTGTGATCTATGCGTGCGCATAAACCCAAAATCCACCCTAAACACAGTTTTTCAACACTTTACGATTTCCAACCCTTTCCCAACATGATCAACATCAAAATATACATCAAAACAACAGCTAAATAGGTTATAAACATGCCATAACATATCAAAGCACATCAACAACATCTAGACATGAAGTCTTGCTACAAATAAACACTAAAACTCAACCTAAGCATTGTAAAACCATAATTTTTCATTAGGAAGAGTCTCTTACCTTTTAGCAAGCAAAAACCCAATCAAAACCTGCAGCACTTCTGTACTTTTCCAAGAAAACCTATTTGATCAACAATCAATCAAGGATCAATGGTGATCAAAAGACTCTACGCTGTTAAAACTATGAATTGAAGGATTCTAAGCAACCAAACATGATCAAACTTGAAGATTACCAAAAGTAGGGCAAAACCAACCTTTCTCAAAACTCTAACTTTCTTGTACCAAAACGATCCTTTTCTCATGTTGATTCTGAATCTCTAATTTGATCTAAAATCGTTGAGTAGTTTGTGAGAATTTTGAAGAAGTCTTCTTGACTTGCTACATGTTTCTCCTTTGCTCTCAAAGAACGTATTCATACGTCCCTTGGCAACTTTTCACACATAATGGGGGGTTATTTACCAAAAATAACTCCCACCATTATTTCCCATTAATTCCCAAAAAATTCCAAATTAACTCCCTTTTTATATATATATATATATATATATATATATATATATATATATATATATATATATATATATATATATATTTCAAATATACATATGAATACTTTAAATCCATAATTATAATAAATATAATATTTAGTGTTTATAAAAAAATACATCTGTCATTCTTTTAGAAAAGTCAGGATATATTACAGATTTTAAACTCATTTTTCCTGGAGTTTTTTTCCTACCCTTTTCCGGGAATCCTTTTTAATCTCTTTTCCTAAAATGGTTGGTTCTTCTACTACAAGTCCAGCCACTGAGGTTGTTAATTCTGAGGCTCCAATCATCCAATGAGAAGTTCAGAATATCCAAGTTGTTTATAGGCTAAATGGGAAGAACTACTTGAGATGGTCGCAAATTGTCAAAATCTTTCTAAAATCACCTAATGGGCACTGGTCCTTCCCAAGATGATCCCTAAGTATGCAAACCGGGATGAAAATGACTCTATGGTAATGTCCTGCTAAAGAGATCCAGGACACTATCAAACAGACCTATTCTAAGGTCCAATGATGGAGCCTATGAGATTAAAACAATAATTTCATAGGGTTGGGGATTGCTTTACCGCATGATCACACATTCGTGATCGGAATGAGTCGAAAACATTTTAGGGAAACATGTATTTCTAAAAACCTCATCAGTTGACACGACGGGATAATGCGCGCATTAAATATGGTTAGTTAAATAATGATGGCTACATGCCGTCTGTATTATGATTTTAGTTACTTAATGTACTGGTGGATTTTAGTTTATAGCAATAGTTGTATTACAAAGATTTGATAGTAGATATTCTGAGCATTTTATTATTATTAAATGCTTACGCGTTGTTTTAATGTATTTATTAAATATCGGGCTGATGTGTTCCTTAAATAAAGTCAAGGGGCGCATGCCGACCGGTCTTTTTCCGGTTAATGACTCGGTCTCCGGAGTCACATTAACGATTTCATCTAATTAAATTTCAAAATTATTTTTAAATTATTTATGTACGACCCAAGTATTAATAGTAGGCTTTAATGTTAAAAATGACAAATTGAAACTTGAAATATGTAAACAGCATAGTGAAATTTTTTATTTGCTGAAAAAGACAAATGTATATTCCACTACAATTTAAATTCTCTCATGTTTAATTACAAAATGAATATATCTTTTGATCTAAACGTCAAATGATTGTAATTCTTTCATCATATTTTCATTTTCTCATTCTCTTTATTTAGACATTTCATTTGATTATTTTTTTGAGGTTATTTTCATAAAATCAACGAAATAGTTGAACAGTGGAACATTGGTTTTGAAGTCAATTCCACTGTAACAAACAGTGAATTTGGAGTAACGAACAGTAAAATTGTCCTTTATTGTAAAAAAAAAAACAATTTGAACATAGAAATATACAAAGAGGACAGTGCAATATTTTTCTGGGTAAAAATGACATATCCTTATTTCACTGTGATAGTGAAACATTATATTTGGGGGTCAGTTCCACTGCAGCAAACAGTGGATTTTGGGTTATGAACAGCGTATTTGTCCTTACCACCCAATTTATATTTTCATTGTCCTGATTCTCATTTTACCCCTCTTTTTTTGTCATTTTAAACCACTCCCCAAATTATTTATTCCCACATCCTCTTTATAGTGTTAGATATATGATGAACTATTACCGGTTTTTATTTAAGCTTCACATCAATTAAGCTTCACATCAATTCACCCGAGAAATTTAAGTAATAATTGCACAATTCCAGTAGCAAAAAAAAAAAAGACAAATTAGGGATTATACCACCAAATCAACCATGACTTATTGATATATTTTATTATTTTTTGCTTTTTTGAGAATAATATAAGTTTTAAAGTATTAATAATTACTAGCATTTATGAATTAACGACATCATATATGCTGTGCAAAGAGATTCCATGCTCGAATTATACTTCATTCTAAGATAATGTTAACGTTCTCCCAATTTAATTATATACTTTATTAAATTAAAAGAAAAGACTATATGTTAATATGCTAGCAAACAAACCATTCTTTGTCATTGTCAATGGGAAGTTAACATATGAGGCTCTAACATAGATCGATGACTAAATGCGGCTTAATCTGATCACATAATTTCATTTTATAATGTAACTGTGTGATTCATAATAAATCGCGTGTGTCATTTCTTCATGTTGAAATTCAGCGTATAAGAATTTCCCATTAGGAACAAGAGAATATATTTCTAAAAAAAACAAGAGAATAGTTGTCCTTGAGTTTGAATAGACCAAACTATGACAAACCAAACGGGAAACAGTCAATGAAATATTTCTTCAATGCTAAGATTTGT